>JAYKKI010000001.1:66012500-66420000 GCA_039881145.1 Druceiella hillmani
ACCATTTTCAAATGGTATCGCAAAAAGAGTTATACAATCTTGGAGACACAGGTGGAATGTCGACATAATACTGTATTTAACTGTGTAACAGTTGCTAGGTTTAATGTCCCTTTTCAATTGACATTTTTGCTTTGCTTCGAAATCAAAGTTTCTATCGTATATATCGGAAATAAGAGTTAAATTGAAATATAATCCTATTCTATTTTCTTTTGTAATACGTATGTGAGATATACCACAATCGAAAGGAGAATTATGTCTCCTAATAATAAACACTGTTCTAATAAATAATTAATATATACTATTCTTTTGCCTTTTAAATTGAACATTGTCTCATGCTTTCTTCCTGTAAATTGAATACACCATGCATAAATATATCACAACTAAAATGGGAATAAAAATTTAATAAATAATAGTTTCTACAGCTATTGACGCGCTCGCTTCCTCTGTATAACGCGAAGTAAACAAGTTAGGATACATTTGAGGTCGCGAAAGTAAAAACGGCCTAAATAACATGCTTTCCAAACAGAGTTTTTAGGCCTATATGCTTAACACGACGGGTAGTCTTGAAACTTTAATTTCATTTTTCAATCAGAGATGGCAGCACTTAAACATCTTTTGCGTTGAATCATTCTGTATATATGTGTATGCAATATCAGACTTAGTCTATTTTTGCTCTCAAGCAACACTCATTTTTATCTGTCACTGGCTTTCAAATTAGAATTGTTGTTCAAAAATATTGAATTTAGTTAAATTTCAAAAAGAAAAGTAATTTTTTTATATTGACGATTTGGATATAGTGAAAATATTGTAAAAAATCAGTTAGGAGATTAGTGCTTGTTTTAATACAATTTGAGGTGGGATATTTAATTGAAATTAAATAATCTTGCATGTTATTCCAAGCATATAATCTACGTGATGCAGAAGAAATCGTTGAGCAAATACTATATGGTTTAGATAAAGGAAGTTGTAATGTAAATAACAGAACTTAAGAAGAGAAGTCACGGAAGCGACAGAGAAAAGAACAAGAAAGGAAAAGAAATACACGATAACTAAATAGATCTAGAGGTGAGAAATATATAAATACCAAAGGAAACATAGTACCTGCTTAACTTTTTTCTGCTATAACTTGCTTTTATCAAAATAAATGTATGAAAACTGGTATTGAACAACAAATATTTATTTAATAACTTTTATAAAATAGCAAACTTTAATTTATAAATATATATAATAATAAGAGAATATTATTTAATAAATTTAAGCGATAACATTAATTAAAAATCGTTACACTTACAATGAAATGGCTCAAATATTACAAGTTTCCAAGTTTGTGATTTTTCACAATGTTAAACGATATTGGCTGACTGGAGAGTTTCCAGACATAAAGGGAAAGGTTGCAAAAAAGTAATAACAGAGAGGGACGATCGATTTATTGTAAGCAGTGTTTTAAGAAAATTTTTCTACTTTTTCCGAGGTAAGAACCAAGCTTCAGGAAGTTCGACAAGTGACAGCACCAAAAGCATTAGAAGAAGACTTAGGCGATTGGAATAGGGCATACTTGCCCGTCGGAGGACTTTTTCTCACCGCAGGTCATCAAGTAGCTCAGTCCAACTTTGGTCGTTCGCTCGCACCAAAACCGGGATGATTAAACTTGGGCAAAGGTACTCTTTAGATTCTGTCTCAAGTCAAATGATGGAAGCGTTAAAGTATAGAGACGACTCAGAGAAAGACACACTTAGTGTAACATTGTTGGAAGCAAGGCTTATGGTGGGGGTCAGTCATGGTATGGAGCAATGTGTACCTCCGTATGTGCTCCTAAGGAAATACTCCATAAGAGCTCATACAGAGCTACACATGGTTGAAAACGGGTCCCTAACTGCAGCAAGATACGTAACGGACATTTTAGAGCAGATTGTGGTGCTTTTGTCCCATATATTGAAGATGATTTTCTTTTAATGTATGATAACGCTCGACATTATACTGCAGCAGTCGTTTCGGAGTATTTGATTAAGGTTAGAATTGAAGTTTTGGGATGGCCAGCACGCTCATCAGACCTTAATCCGATAGAACATGTTTTGGATAAGTTGGGAAAATAAATTAAGGAAAGATACCTGGCACCAGCTAACTTAAGGGATCTCAATAGTATATTGATGGAAGAATGGAACCTAATGCCACAAAATTTAATTGACGATTCAATAAAAAGTATGCCTAGACGGATGCAGGCAGTTGTTACAGTGAGAGGAGGTAACACTAAATACTGACTGCCACCCATTAAGAACAAAATCAGTCTTTAGAGTAATATTAAATTTTCACTATGATAGGTTAAAACTCCTTACAATTAAGGTACTGAGATTACTGCCTCTAATTTGTGTATAGCCTACTGTGCCTTTTGCAAAACATGGGACATATTTAACAAATTTTGAGATCTAGCATAATCGGTATAGTTTTTATGTAATCTTCGTATTAGATTTTACTAAGTCTGTTTTTTCATGATTTTTGGTTCAGTTTTGGAAATAATTCTGGGGGAATGCTCCATTCTTTCATATTTTCTGGAATACCTTTTTAAATGTCCAATTTAAAATAATAAAAGATATTTTTAGAATCCTAATCACCCCTATCAAATGATTTTCTGTGACGTAACAAAATTTAAAAAACAAATTCTTAAGATGTGTTTATACCAGCTTTATCATAAGATTTAATATAGCTATCCTATTTTCAAGTTTTATGTCGCAAAGTTTCTGAGAAAATCAGCTGTGAATATAGAAAAACATAAATACATAGAAAAATATAAGCATCTTTCATAGGTGTAAAAACATGGGTGTATATTTAAAAAAATTATGACATCTTGAATCATTGCTATAGTTTTTTTTATAACCTTTGCTAGACTTCTAAAAACCTTTTTTCTTTTACTTCAAGTTCAGGAATCTCAGAAATGGGTGGGGGGCGACATATTTTTTGCATATTTCTCACTAGATATTTGAGGATATAATTATGAAAAAAAATTTTTACTTTACTTACTACTAGCCCTTAACGAAATCCTACACTATATAAGCACCAATTGTGCCATCTAAAATATGACATTAATATCAATATGATAACGAAGAGAATTACACACAATTAGACCCACTGATATGACACCTTAAATAATATGAACACGAATATTGACCTTATGTCTTAAACACTTTCTATACTATTCAAAGTTGATCGCAGTCTGAAGTACGTCTGAGGTACACACAAAGCGAATCAAAGTACTTCTCTACACTATTCTCTTCACTTAACTTCGATCAACTTTGCAAGTAGTGTAGTGCAGGATTTGGAGAACCAACAGGCTCTACTAACCAAACTATTGTCATGTTGTGCAAATAAACACTAGAGTATGAAATCTTAATTTAAAAACATGAAGCTCACAAGTTCAAGTTTAAAAGGGACAGATGTGTAACATCAAAACTAACAGAAAAAAGTTATAGTTTGTTTACGCACTTCTGAGATACACACATCAGTACTTAAAGGTTAAAAATATCTTATTATTTTTGTTCTATGGCCACAGAGTTTCCCGATTTCTCTTTATCTTTGTGTATGAGTAACTTAACATTTTTTGTATGTGTAGCTTTTTAATTTGTAAGGTTGTGAAATAATTATATTTATATCTTGTTTAATAATTTGAGACTTGAGTAGAGTTAAATATATTTAAATTGAAATTTAGGATTGACTAAAAGGATGGTCACTTATGTAATGTTGACAGCGACAATAATAATAAAACACATCGATATCATATTTATTGCCGACTTAATTTATATATGTGTCAATTTGTCATAGACAATGTGTCCAAAGAGTTAATACCGTATATATTTTCTCATTGCAAATTTTTTTTTCTATACATAGCATTTTTCCTTTTAATGGTTTCAGCTTTAATAGGATATACCAAGGTACAGTCTGTAAAAAGTTTTCCATCATTTTTTTTTAAATATGTCAAAGATTCTTCCCTCATTTTATCTGGACTGAATTACAATTAGTGATTTTACTAAAGAAATATTGCAGATAAGATAATATTGTAATTTCAGAAATAAATGATAAAAATTTAATAAGGTAGGAGTATTTTAAGATACCTGTAAATGTAATTAAATTATATTCACATAAAATACTTTTTTATTTTGATAAAACCTGTTGAAGCAGAGGCAGTACGGCAATCTGAAGATATTTATGTATTAATAGTTGTGTTGGATGAGCTCCATCATAACGATTTTTCAATTTGCTGGAGGAAATTTTGGATTTAGCTGTGTCTTTTCATTCTGCATTACGGTATTCAGTTCCATAATGGTTTGTTATAAGTTTCACAAGTTTAAAGGAAAATGCTCATCTTATAAAGGGATTTGAGCCTAGAAGTAAAATTAATTGTGCACAAATGAAACTTGTATCATTTCAAAGCTTATTAATAAACAATTGTAATTTTATTTAACAAACATTTCTGTTTGTGTTATAAATATTTCTAAAAATAGATTGTGGTTATGCATGTTTAGCGCCAACTAGCACAATATTTCGAGCGCTCTACTTTCCCTTTGTTTGTTACTTTTATGCTGTCGGAGATCACTGAGCAACATTTAATATGATTCACACATGTACCATTAGAAAGATTAAAATTGTATTTAAATTTAAAAAATTATTGTGATTATAACAAATGTTTCATTTATCATTTGTAGAATTTTTGAAATATTTGCAAAATAAATTGTGGTTGAACAAATTTAACACCACTTAATATCACTTTTTTTATTGAGTGATCTTCATCATTCTACTCTTTTATTTTTTCACTGTCATATCACTGAGCAACATTTTCCAATGTTCATACACATTTATTTCATCTCCCGCCTCATTCGTAGTCATAGAATCCATCATAATCACCCTTTAAACACTCATAAATAAAGAATAAATGACATTAAGAGACAACATAGTGAACACGCTGGATTCTGGTAGTTAATGTGATTTAAATTTTCACATTATTATACTTGTATTAAAATAATTATTATTGTTCTCCTCTCAATACCAAAAACTGTTATAATACTAGATGTAGAATGTCAAAAGTGTTACAATAGTAGATAGAGGCCATCACAGAACGTAAAACGAGACAGAAGCGGTATGTTTGCGGAATATATGAAAACACGTTGCCAATTTAAAAAAATGAATGCATCAATTACAATGCAATGCACGTCCCATCTTTCTTCAAAATCGTCATGAAAGTTTTCAGTGTGTTTGTCGTTTCCGCTCATTTGAGTTACATATACTTATCACGCTCGCAACAAATCTTTGAAAATTTTAGTGTTTTTCACTGTGTTAAGTGTTCTAAGTGTAGACTGTTCTAAGTGAAATGGAGCCTAAGAAGTGTAGTATTGTAGATTAGATGATATCATGAAATTTAATATTTGTTAAGGAAAAATAATTTAAAATTTTTAATGGTTACGGGTACAAAAATCTTTATTATCTACCTTTAACACAACAAAGGAAATTAAAAAAAAGGAGTAAAGTATATATATAAAAATTTGATTAAATATATGATACCACAGGATGGTCAGTTTCCAAGGTGTACCAGGTTTTCAAATATGTTAAAGGTTTGTATTGACCGAAATAACTCCAATTTTAGTTGCTGACAATGAGATATAATGACAAAGTATATCAGAAGATATTTAACTTATTGCCTGGAAAATCTCACATATTCATTAAGTAGTTGACGTTTTATCTGTCTAGTTCTGTCTGCTTTCATTAAATCGGTTACATGATTGTTTCAAAGAATATCTCCATATATAAAGATATATATATACAAATACACATACACACACAAATATATATATATATATACATACAGAAAACAAGGCAATCAAATATCTTAGTGGGTGTAAAATGATTTAAACTCTTGATTTTAATTTTCCTTGTCGAATTTAGAGCTTGAGTTCCAGTTTGAGTTAATGGTCGAATTAGAATTACAAAGCCTTTTTAGGATAGTTACCATTTAAACCAATTCCTACGTCTACGTAACCATGAAACTGTTTATTGTTCCACTCGTCGTGAAGACATTTTGCTATTTCACCAATGACATAGCTGGCTAAAATTTGGTAATAAATATGGTTTTTGGGTATAAATATCTTCTACCGGACTACTTTATATCAAAATTACACTCTTAAAAGTGTGCTGAGAACAGTTCTTCCATCCAGCATTTCAATCCAATTCTCTTTTATTGAGGGGCTTTTATGGTATCTAACAATTGAAATATATGTTATATTTCAATGAGACAATCAATTTTCGTTCAGTTCGTACTTAAAATTGATCCCAGCATAAAGATATTAAACATTCACAATTTTAAATTTTAGCCCTGTCTTGAATTGCCATAAAACAAAAGTTTTCACCTAGATGTACACATCTGTGCAATCGTTAACTTTATATTAAACAGAACTTTTTTATATATTATTCAAACAATGTACACTTTAGACTTTTATTCATATAAATTAATTTTTTTAATCTATCTTACGAATGAAATGAAAAACATATCAGTCATTTACTTTCATATCATTATTATACTCTACAATTATTATGTAAATTAAATTGCAAAACTTTCATCGCATTAAGATGACAGTCTCCAAATATTATCGATACTTATGTAATAATGACATCAAGTATTCAGCGCTAGAGACGTATATCAGTGCAACGACGCTGCCAATAATATTTTTAGTTAAAATCAAACAAAATATATTCCAATTAACTCATTGATTGGTATGGCTTTTATTACGTAATTATAGTACAAATGTGCATTTTTGGGCGTTAATTAACAATGAACAATGGGGCTCTATCCCTGATTGCATTCAAGTTGTGACTAAAATATACATTATTGTGCAGAGAACGATACACAATACATATGATAAGATATGGGGGGCGTATGCCACACCTATTTACATCTCTAGTTACATTTTATGTTTTGTGCATGCCATGCTCAGCTGTGATACCAAATACAATAAATATTGTGTAAATAGAAGATAAGTCTTTTTCCATCTTGCTATTACAACAATAAACCGTTGATGCACTTTTGAGTTATTTCGTTTTCTTACAACAATATATGAAGTGGAATCATATTAATGAATTTAATTAAATTATTTTATTTCTGCTAGCACAGCGTACACAGTGATTACAAAAAGGTTTAAAAAGGGATGGCGTTTGTTGTGGGTACAGCCACTGTATCATGGGTTGGAAAAAGGAGTGATTTTCAAATTTATAAATGACACTCATTAAAGTTGACGTGAGATTTTAAGAAAAAAAATATGTCTATTACTATAGTCATGTGCCATCTAAGTTGAGAAGAATCATGAAATGGGTGTATTTGGAGATGACTAATCTCAAATATTATCCTAATTTGTAATAAAAAATTACATTCATCATATCAAGAATATAGTTATTTTTAAAGTTGGGTGGCAAAGTTTCAATACCTATTATATTTATTTTATAAACACAAATCCAAATGACCTAAAGTTATGTACTAAATTTTCTTATAAGGATGTATGAAAATGTCAACAGAAATTAATATAAAATATATACATAAATTTATATTCAATCTTATCACAGTTGGAGGTTTCAATGTCAGGTCAACGATGCATTTCCGTGTTCAGCGCTAGAGTACATCCCCGACACTTAATACGAGCGAACAGATTTAATTGCCTACACTATTCCGTAAGTACTCACCTATCCGTATCCGTTTGTGTGTATGCGTAAATTAATGTAGGGCTGTCCGCAGCGTGCAGGTAAAGAATATTTCCTATCACTACATATCGGTTGCGGGCAATTGCCCGCAACGATCGAGATCGAGCGAGTTGACACTATACGTCACCAAAATGGCTGTTTCTCTTTCTGATCAATAGCGTAGACCGAATGACTGTTTCGATGGTGACGGTCTCGGTTGACGCTGGCGCAGTAACTCTGTACGCCAGTACAGAGTTACCCAGCACACGTCTTTATTATTACCTAATAGTAAAATGTTATTATATAAATAAATATTTTATATTGTACATTTAATTTTGTTAAAGTAATTTGATAATAATAATATTAAGGTAGAATTTGAAACAAGGTATTTAGTTTGGATCCTAAACACTAAATAAAATCTTAAGTAAAAATATATTTTGGTTGTTTATAAATGTGAGACACTGAAATATTGTCTTCGTTGTAAATTTGACTGGATTAGATTTGCTTCATGTGAAAGATCTCTTAATAAACAATATAATAAATGTATGGCCGACACTACAAGGATACATTTTCTAACAACATCGCATTCAAACAAAACAATGACTTTAAGAACAGTTTGAAATTTAAAACTGCTCAGTGAAATGTTTGTAGACATAAAATTAAAGGTACTAACCAAATAATTTGGTGATACAAAACAAATTTATTTACAACAAACAAAAAGAGGGAGACAATACAATCTCCTATCCTTAAGTAATTTTATTGCTTTCTAAGCACACGTACACAGTGGAATAACGGACCGTAATATTGAATTATTATGAATAGTTATCAATTAAGACTGAATTACACAAGTTAAACTTAACAAAACATCGCAAAATTTAACCAATACACACGTGCACGCAGCAAGCGGCAACCCAGGAACGCGTACTCTTGATCGTATTCATTATCTGCGGAGACGTTAAATTGGCAGGGGAGGTGAGTGTCGCTTCTTTACGCAGTAATAGTTACTATTCTTTGGTTAGAGTTTCATAATTCAATGTAATATACTATTATTTTGGATATTTTAAAATTAAAAATATTTTTGACGTAATATAATATTTTTTGAGGTTTTCCGTATATTTTGTGGCGAAAGACTTACATGAAAAAATAAACTTTTTAAAAAAATTTAATTACGACTAGACATAAATTCATATTTATTGTCTATAAAACATAAATCTAAATAAATTCTTTGATCATTATTTTTCAAGTAAGCCACGAATTTATCATTTTTAGATTTATATTTAATTTTGTAACTTAAAAAAGGAAATTAATCACTAATCAATGAAAGCCAAAATGTGAAATATAATAAACCTTAACACGAAATGGGAAGTAGTGATTAAATCAAATTCCATTTTAAGTTTCTTTTCGCTTGTTTTCTGCTTTATCTTAGTAGCCACTATCAGTCAATTATTTTTAGACATTCGTGAAGTTTAACTTATGAAATAAAGAGCAATATTGAAGAAAATTTTAATGCTTGGGTTACAAAGTTTGTTGGAGTGGAATGACGTAGTCAAGCATTTACGATATTATCGAACTAAGTGTGGCCATCTCCTCTCAAAAATGTTTATTTCATTTAAACTACTGTACCAAATTAGAAATAAAGGTTTATGACATTTATTTTAATATGGATTTATAAATCAAGCTAAACTTCATCGTTTTTGTTAAACATATAACTGTTTTTAACTAAAAACAGTTATTGAGACTTATCTATGACAACAACTTTTATATACATCACTATAATCAGCAATTGCTATTGTCAGGTATTCATACAAATTTATGCCTAGTCTACTAGTCAAAAATTTATATATATGCTGCTCAGACTTTTGTATAGATCTGTTTTATGCCTATAACTCTCCCATATGTTAATATCTCTAGTATTATGTGGTTTTCTCAGCATTCGTCACGAAAGCACCAAATCAGTGACTTTTCTCTGACTATGCTGATATTATTATTTATATCTCAATAATTATACTATGTATGTACATAATGCATTCCTGTGGAAATCCGGAAACTTTAAGCTATAGTATTACAAAAGTTGTATGTCAATTGGATTAGTATTGTGTGAATCTCTGAAAAAATAAACATACAAACAAAGAAACAAAACTTAGTTTTTAATAATATTAGTGAGGCTAATAGTATGATTATAGTATTCCTTGTGATTGTCAGGCTGTAAATAGTTGCAGTTTTTAACAAATATTTTATTGAATATATTTCTAAAATAAATGTAATGTTAATACCGTGATAATTATTTCAGCCCAGTATTTGTAATTTTTGGCAAATATATGTATACTAGAAAATGTTTGACTAGTTTAAATGTAAAAAATTTAAATATATATGCACGTTAATATCAGTTTAGGATAATTGTATAATACAATTGAGAAATTTTAGTAATTTTTTAGCTTCTTGTTATTGTATGATACTGATAGTAAATTTTTAACGAATGGTTATGGAGCAGAAGCCTAAAAAAGAGATTATTTCTTTTAAAATATTTTTGAAGTAAGTTATTTTTTTAAATTGGTTAATGTCGAACATAAATAACATTTCAACGCTTTGTAGTTGTTACCATTTCATAAAGGTTTTGAATCTTTTATATAAACGATTGAATTTATAACTATATTATATACGCTGTTGGGCCAAGTGAACGTGTTAAATTAATGAATCGGGAAGATATGTGGACGGAACCTTCAATAAACATCAAATTTATATGTATAATTTTGAAAACCCATATTATATTTAGAAAATCCATAATTTTGAAATCCAATCGTTATTTTGAATATCCGATATATTACTAATAACGAAAAAAAAGAAAAGGTATTGTTATCTACATTGACAAAGATTTAGATCGGTGAATTAAATTACGCCAAATTGGGATGGGCCCTTAATAAAATTCAAAAATCAATTTAACTTTTATTAGATATGAAATAATTAATACAATATAATTTTTTATAAAACGAAAATTAAATATATGTTTGTACATCTTTTACTTATACATTATTGGAATATTTATTATACTAAGACCTATAAAATCAATCAAAGTTTAAACCACCAACAGAATTTAAACGACGGTATACTCAAAATTTCATACCATCAATGACTATTTAGCTTCCTTAAAAGTTTAAACTAGATTATTATTACTATGTGGTTTAAACTCTTCTTTATAAGTTAATAGCGGCAATATAGCCACCCGGATATCAGATGTTTAAGCAAAAAAGACGTTTTCACTAATGAAATAGTAACAGACTACTAACAGTTTTGGTATCTATTAACTATATCCCAATATAATAAAGCATTCAGTCAAACAATCTTCAGAGTTACGAGATACAGATGAAGTTAATTAAATTTAGCTAAATGGAGGGTATTGTAATATTGAAATTCCCATTTGGACGTAATCAACAGATCAAGTGTAATAAGATATTTGTTGACAGTTGGTTTAAACTGTGATTGATCTTATGGCCCTTAAGAGGATGAGTGTAAGAAATTATTTAATTAGAATTTTTGGTGGCCAGGGGTGTCTATGGTCAATTTAACATTACTACAATTACCCCATCAAATCATAATATATTCATACTAAAATGTACAAATTAATTGGCCTTAATAAATTACAAACTGGCCGTTTAGTAGGTTGGATTTGGAAATTGTAAATTGTTGATTTGTTTTCATATTATGATGATTTGACACTATTTAAGAGAAAAATCATTGGGTGCCATCATACTATTTAATTTTTTTTTATAGTTCAATACCATATATGGCGTATTTATAAAGTAATCAGATACTGTTCCATTTTTATTATCATTATTTTACTTTCTTCACACATCTATGTAAGTGGTATCTCTATTGAAATTCATTGAAAGTTATTTGTGATGTCTGCAGTGTTCTGTGTGCTACAATTGCGATTAATGCTAAGATAATTAGCTAACAGAATACGCCTTATTCAAAAACAGGGGCTTGCGTCATTAACAGTTCTGCTAATAGGACTGGTGTCTCTACAGCAGTCGTTGCGCTAAATTACCTGATTTATCTCCGAACTCATTAAATCAGGTCAATAGAGCTGATTATATGTTAATTAATTTTGAATATGATATTTTATCAAACAAATTAAAGTTGTATAAATTACATTTTATGTATAGAAAAATCATTTCATATTTTTGGGTGATTTCTTAAGTTTTTCCAAACTTACCCAAATTTATAACAGTTTAAGAATATAATTAATGGATAATTTGTTTTTGCATTACATTGCAATATTTATTTGAGGTATAGAAATAAAATTTGTGATAAGCAACATGAATGCCATATGGTGCGAATCTTGCATACTTCATTGATTATGTCTCCTATCATGTTGATGTTGCATATTTTGACTACTAGAAAACTTTTTATTGTGGGGATAATGATATCTCTTTAAACCATCCTTCCACTTCCACTCCTATATTTTTTCTTTTCATACCCCGCAGACAGAAAGCAATAGAAAGGTATTTTCATATCTGGTCTTACTTTATGCGATTAAGAGTGAGTCATTATTCTAAAAATATAATATAGCCTGATGATTTATCCAAAGGAATTTCCTTTTTCTATTTTCTATCGATTTTCTCCTGATTATGGTCGGTTGCCACAGTTTGCACCAGAAGAGTAATTTCATTAATAAAATTTATTTTTAAATTTTGTGTCCTGTTTTGTTGGAATAACTCTCAATATTTTAATAGTTCCTGTGTTTGTGTAATTATCAAGAATGGATTTAGGTCGGAATTCCTCAATTTACCACCGTATAAAATTGCTCAATCACCTGATTGCAGTTGTGCTAAAGTATCATTTGAGAATAAATTTCTTGAAGTGTCACTTTTATGCATTTTTGTTACTGAATTGATTGTTTTATTATTTTATCAATAGGTATGGTGTATAACTTATAATGTTTTTATAACTATATGTAACTAAATAGTTCAGCTTTGAAAGCATTAAGCTATTTGCAACGCATATATATATATATATATATATATATATATATATATATATATATATATATATATATAACATTTATAGTCTATTACACATCTATTTCTATTGCAGGTCACTCATTCCCTTCTTACATCTTATATTACTACATAAAATTAGAAAGAAGCACCTTTTTTAAACTAAATACAGCAATGTGATGATAGTTTTGTATTAATAGTTTGATTGGATGTGGAGCCATAGGAATTTTTGGATTTATTTGAGGAGATTTTGGACTCGGTTTTGCCTTGTATTAATAGTTTGATTGGATGTGGAGCCATAGGAATTTTTGGATTTATTTGAGGAGATTTTGGACTCGGTTTTGCCTTCCCATTCTACACTACAGAAGGTAGAATGGGAACAGAATCTAAGACTGCTCTATAGGCAAATCTGCCTCATCAGAAACACCGTGCATCACAATTTCATGTCTCCTCTTGTTATCTCGCCTTGAAAATTTCTTAGGACAGAATCGACAGTTGTGATTTTGCTCTTTGGTATGTGAGAGTAGATGCCGCTGTAAGTTTGATCCCGTAAAAAACATCTTCTCACAGTACTGGCATGAATAGTTACGTGTATTTGTGTGCCTGCAAAGATAATAATGATACAAATTATTTTGTGGAAAAAGAGAAATACATTTTAATTTTTGGATATTTTAATTTTTTTACTTGTTTGCTGCTAACCACTATATGATTAGAAAATCTACTACGTGCCTTTAAGTCAGCCTTTGAACAACTTGTCGGCTTTCTTACAGTAACTGTTTTTCACTTGTTATGAATTATTTTTTTATTACAAACTTTTTTACAAAAACACATATTTCAAAAAATTATTATAGTTAATTAAAACTAGTAAGGGTTAATAGAACACTAACATGCTCAGAGCCAAGCACTGCACAATTAAGTTTTGTAAGAAGCTGACTAAATTACCAAAATTGAAAATTTCATGTTTTTCACACAAATAATAAAAACAGAACATTTACTCAGATAAAATATTTAATCTTGTCAGCTGACATTTCTTTTGAGCTTCATTAGGGGTGAAATCCAACAATTAATTTATGTAAATTAAGAAATTACATGGTATAACCGAAATTAATTGCAGGATAATAAAAAGGAGAGACAATTAGGCCAATTTTTTATTGCAAAATGGGATTTATAATTGTCACCAAGCTGCAACATGATATATGAGCAGTAAAAAACCTAGATATTGAACAAGACTTATTGTATAGATTTATTATACAGACTTCCTTATTTTCAAATTCCACATAACCTAAATCAAATTGTTTGTTTGTGTAAACGTACAATAATGTAAGTTTAGTAATGTTCAACAAAATCGACAAGGATGTCAGTAACCTTTTTATAGTTTTAATTGATTTTATTTTTTAAAACTTTTTATTTGTCATTATAACTGAACCAAAACAATTTTCAGTTGGAGTAACAAATGTTTAAATTTAAATTAGGTCAGAGATAAATAAAAATCTTCTTTAAACATTCCCTTTACATTGAGAAGACTTTATGGAATCTAATAATTTGAAAAAAAATTATTCTATTATAATAAAAATAATTTCAAAAGTAAAAGTTAAAATATTTTAAAACAAATAATTAAAAAAATATAAAGTTATTGAGTATAGTATAACACAGTTTAAATTATTTCAAGTTATTTTATTTACAATCAATTAAATTTATTGTATCTTGTGTTTAAGAGAGAGTTTAATAAATATTTAAGGATTAAAGTAAAATAATATTTTAATCATATTTAATAATATTTAGTTTTCCAAGAAATAATTAAATTTGTATACCTGTTTGTTATATTCTAAATTATTCCATAATCTAGAATAAATTTTAAAAGGTTTTTGGGATAAACTTTAAAAGAATATTAAATAAATTATTTGATTTAAATTATAGCAAATACTATTATTTATAATTTGTCAAGGTTTAAAATGTTAATAACATTAACATTAAATTTAATTGAAATTAAGTTATTTATTTAATATTGCATTTTAAACATTATAAATTCAAGCAAGCATATGATCCTGTTAGGTGACACAATATTACATGTCTGGATTACAAATTTATGGAAAATTATCCCCATGGCATTACCAGTATCAGTCCTGATCCCATACATTTTCATCAGTTCAATGTCATTCATGCTACTGCAACAGCTTAAATTATCTTAAAGATTCTAATGACAGAACTCTTAACATCACACTATGCAATTGTAGTTGTAGGTTCACAGCAGCAGACCCATTACTTTGTGACGATCACCATCTTACTTGTACTCGATTGCCAACCCAATGTTGCAATGAAAAAAGCATATCTTCTAAAATATAATTTTCATATAAGCGACTACAATACAATTAATGAGGTGCTGGAATCAATACTTGGGTTAACAAGTTCAATTTTCTCACAACTTATTGTACCGTGGACAAAGTTTACAGTATCCTCTTTGATATTATTAATCAATTTGTGACAAAAAATAAAAAAGAACGGGACATATTCAACACAGTACTTTCCCTTCTTGATCTAAATAATGAAATGGAAAAAGAAATTATGAATTAAGTAGAAGATTTATGGTAACTTGTCAGACTAAATAGATTAAGAAGCTGGTTTAAGAAGTTATCTCAGCACTGTCTCAATAGCTACATTTGTAACAGCAAAAAACTCATGAACATCAACATAAAAGGTTTTTGTTCATATGTATCATCTTGAAAAAAGATGGATGTATATCCATTGTCAATGAATTTTAAAAATTTTGAATCAAATGACACACAAACAATATGCCAAATGTTCTCAGATTTTTTTCAATCCACCTGAGCAGAGTTTATCTATTAATCCGAATGACATATGCAACATAAACTTAGTATTATATTCAAGTACTAACATCACTACAGTTTGCTTCACCAGGGATGAGATAATTAGTGCAATTAAACAAGTTGATACAAATAACTATATCTATCACCCTAATAATTTTGTTTAATATGTGTATAGAGCAGGGCCCATTTCCCATGCGCTGAAAAATTGCACATGTTCGCCGATACACAAGTTTGTAGTCTATATTCTATAAGTCAATATTATAGAGGAACGGCATGAATTTGTTCGGAATCAATCAAAATTAACTAATGTCGTTGTATATTCACAGTATCTTTTCAAATCTCATATTTGATATACGGAAAGTGTTCTTAACTAAAATATCCAATATAAAATAATTCAAAATTATTATTATATAAATATTCATAAAATAACTTGTGTTTTAATATCTTGATTGAATCTTGATGAATTTTAATATCTTGATGATTTGATTGGACTGTTCGGCCTATTTATTTAATATAAACACGGGTAATAACTATTTACTCGTAAGACATAAAGTATATAACGACTTAACAGTTCAATTAAAATCGATGGTGTTTTAAGTAAGGTTAAAAGAACCTTCGAACAATCATTTATTACCCTATCATTCAACCATGTATAAGCGTCACATTTTTAGTATATGTAATAGAGAGGGGGAAGTATTCCGTTGTCTTCTGGCACATATTTTAGGATTGGGGGAAACAGCTTGCACAGTTCAGCGATGGATGGCGGAGAGAATGGACGTACGTGTAGAGAGAGGAGCCAATATTGTATACAGGTCGATAAGAGATAAATAGTACCTATAGGCGACGAGAACTGTAAGTACTGTTTGTAAATAAAAGAAACATGATAACACTTGTAGTAATTAAAAGGAAAATGAAGATAGCTTAGATCATGATTTTGCTAGTGCACAAGTACTTGTGAGGTGTGCAACACCACATGCAACTGAGGATGGTTATAGTTATGTGTTGTCCCAAATGGAAGCTGACATTTGACTGCGTAATAAGGTTTGACTGATATACGGAAGGTGTTTTTCATTCAAATATCCAATATAAAATAAATTCATAATTATTATTACTTGTATTGATAAAATAACTTATGGGCAATTCCATGGTAACTCATGCAACATTTTGTTTTTTCAAAACCACATTTCGAGGGTTGTGTATTTTAAATGCCTTTTTGCTTTGTTTTAAAAAAATCTGCTATTTATAATTTATGTTTACATTTTTTTAAGGCATTAAACATATTTTAAATATTTCACTTTTTTTCTATGAAATAAAACAATGCGGTAACTCATGCTACCACAAAAGGGTATGAAATCATGAGCAACAAAGTCAAAGCTATATTTCTGGAAAAGTTAAACTTGTTACATGCTACATTTTTGTGAGTAGTTTAAATGTACTATCTCTATCATGAAATATTCTATAAAATGAATTATGATAGTGAACAGTGAAGGCCACCCCTTAATTTATGCTACAAAATTTGGTAACTCGTGCTAAGAGTGATTTTCAAAAATGACTATGCGGTAAAATAATATTTGATTGTAATTTGTGTACATCTACTTTTTCATTGAATTCATAATGAAGCCGGCTCCTAGTCTGTTGCACTTGGTAAAGTTTTAATAACATGTTCCAAAGCCACATAGGGTATGTCGTTTTCATCAACCATGAAAATAGTTTTGTCCTTTTTATTAGTTTTTAAGTACTTCATTATATATAGCAACTTTATTCTTGCCATCATCTTCAATAGTATTTTGAGAAATTGGTTCATATCGAAACAATCTTCTCTTTCCAAAGCATTTAAGTAAGAGAAATGTTCCTTGTTTAATGTTTTCGGGGAGTCAAGGACTTGGCACTAAGGAAATGATTTGAATTTGCTTGAACTTTGTGTTCTTGGTAAGTATGGCACCTTGGACCATGTTTTGGGGAGTGTGAATACAGTGCATTTTAATGATGTTTTCAAATTGCACTGCATTCTTAAATATAGAACATATATTTAAATTTTCGTTATGCTCCTCAATTTCATAACATTTAATTTCAATTACTTTGACATTTGTGCTCATTGCCGAAGCTGCAGCTGTAATTTGTGTTATTTGATACAAGTATGTTATTTGAAAATGTAATTAGAGGTTGCCATTAAAACAATACTAAAAAATGGTACCACATTGTTGTAAGTCATTCGTAGCATGAGTTACCATATGGTGACTCATGCTATAATAGTTTTCTTTGTAAACAACAATGTAAAACTGGATACATTAAAGTAGCTAAAAACTGACGAAAATATTTAAATTAATATAAATAATATAATAAGCTCTCACTAGTTTAGTGCCTTTGTAATGATAATGGAGCTAAGTTTTGGTAACTCATGCTACATGTGGCACATGTCAAAATTATTCACGAATATTATATATAATTACTTAATTCAAAACATTCATTCCAGTATTTTTATGAAGCTTTTATCATAGACAAAGACGGATTAATTACATTTTAATAGAATAAAAAAAAACAACATAACTTTCATAAATAATGAAAATATAATCAGCGGAAATGGAGAAAATGGTTAACTTTGTAATGTTGCCATAGAAAAAAAGTTAAACATTTACACAAAATAAACTTGCTAGAATAGTTACATTTTAGAATAATTAATGATACAATTCACTATAAAACACTAATAAAAATATTTTTCTGCTTATGTCTCTGTTTGTATGGAATTGCCCTTGTGTGTTTATATTTTGATCAGTTCAAAATGAATTGACCAGTCTGTTCAACCTTTTTACTAAGCATAAACATGGGTAGTAACCTGCTTACTCATATGATATAAAATATATAACAACTTTACAATTCAATTCAAATCAAAGGTAGTTTCAAGTAAGATTAAGAGAACCCTATGAACAATCATTTGTTACCCAATCGTTTAACCATGTAAGTGAGAGAGGGAAGTAATCTGTTGTCACTTTCACACACATTTTAGGAGTGTGGGTACAGCCTGCACAGTTCGCCGATGGACGGCGGAGAGAACGGACGTGCGTGTAGTGGGAGTAGCCGATATTGGATACAGGTCGATAAAAGATAAATCATATTTTTTGGCGACGAGAACTGTAAGTTCTGTTTACCTTATAACACTCGTAGTAATTAAAAGAAAAAAGAAGATAGCTTAGATTATGGTTTTGCTAGTGCACAAATACTCATGGGTTATGTAACACCACATGCAACTGAGGTTTTAGTTTTGTGCTGTCCCAAATGGAAGCTGACATTTGACTTTGCGTTATATGGCTTGACTGCTATACGGAATGTGTTTTTCATTAAAATATCCAATATAACATAAATTCAGAATTATTATTACTCGTATTGATAAAATGACTTGTGTGTTTAAATTTTGATTAGTTAAAATGAATTGACCGGCCTATTTAGCCTACACATAGGTAGTAACCTACCTACTCATAACATATACAGTATATAAGGACTTTTCAATTCAATTCAAATCAAAGGTAGTTTTAAGTAAGGTTAAGAGAACCCTACGAACAATCATTTGTTACCCCCAGACAACCCTATGAACAATCATTTGTTACCCAATCGTTCAACCATGTACAAGCATCATCTTTTTAGTGTATGTATGAAAGAGAGGGAAGGCTTCGGTCATCCACTTCACATACATTTTAGGATTGGGCGAAATAGCCCGCATAATTCGGCGATGGAGGGCGGAGAAAACAGATGTACGTGTAGAGAGAGGAGCCGATATTGGATACAGGTCGATAAGAGATAAACATTACACTTTGGTGACGAGAACTGGAAGTACTGTTTACTGTAATTGAAAGAAAAAGGAAGATGGTCTACATCATGATTTTGGTAGTGCACTAATACTTGTGGGGTATGTAAGACCACATGCAACTGAGGTTATAGTTTTGTGCTGACCCGAAGGGATGCTGATATTTGACTTTGCGTTTTACGGCTTGATTGATATATGGAAGTCGTTCTTCATTAATATTCACAATATAAAATAAATCCTGAATTATTATTACATGTATAGATAAAATAACTTGTATGTTTATACTTTGATTGGCTCAAAATGACTTGACTGGCCTGTTTACTTGGTATAAACACGGGTAGTAACTACCTACTCGTATGATATAAAGTATATAACGACTTTACAATTAAATTCAAATCAAAGGTAGTTTTAAGTAAGGTTACCTACCCTACGAACAATTATTTGTTACCCAATCGTTCGACAATGTACAGGTATCATCGTTTTAATGTACGTATGAAGGAGAGGGAAGTATTCTGTCATTCCCTTCACATACATTTTAGGGTTGGGGGAAATAGCCTGCACAGTGCGACGATGGACGGCGAAGAGCATAGATGTGCGTGTAAGGAGAGGAGCCGATATTGGATACAGGTCGATAAGAGATAAACAGAGCATTTTGGCGATGAGAATTGTAAGTATTGTTTACCTTAAAACACTCATAGTATTTAAGAAAAAATGAAGATGGCTTAGATCATGATTTTGGTAGTGCACATTTTTATATCTTGATCGGTACAAAATGACTTGACCGGACTGTTTACTCCACATAAACACGGGCAGTAACCTACCTACTCGTATGATATAAAGTGTATAACAACTTTACAATTCAATTTAAATCAAAGGTAGTTTTAAGTAAGATTAAGAGAACCCTACGAACAATCTTTTGTTATTCAACCGTTCAACCATGTACAAGTGTCACCTTTTCATTGAATGTGTAAAGAGAGGGAAGTATTCTGCCGTCCTCTTCTCATACATTTTAGGATTGGGAGAAATAGCCCGCACAGTTCGGCGATGGACGGCGGAGAGCTTGGACTTGTGTGTAGGGAGAGGAGCCGATATTGGATACAGGTCGATAAGAGATTCATTTAGGACTGGGGGAAATTCATGATCGGCATAAAATTACTTGATCGGACTCTTCGGCCTATTTTCTCGACATAAACATGGGTAGTAACCTACCTACTCATATGATATAAAGTATATAACATCTTTAGTGTTCAATTCAAATCAAATGTAGTTTTAAGTAAGATTAAGAGAACCCTACGAACAATCATTTGTTACTCAGGCATTGAACCATGTACAAGCGTCACCTTTCTAGTGTATATGTGAAAGAGAGGGAAGTATTCTGTCGTTCCCTTCACATACATTTTAGGATTGGGGGAAACAGCTCGCACAGTTCTGTGATGGACGGCGGAGAGAACGGACATGCGTGTAGTAAGAGGAGCCGATACTGGATACAGGTCCATAAGAGATAAACAGTAAGTACATTTTGGCGATAGGAACTTTAAGTAGTGTTTACATTATTACACTCATAGTAATTGAAAGAAAAAGGATGTAGCTAAAATCAGGATTTATGGTAGTATTCAAATACCTGTGGGGTGTGAAGATTCTAAGGGTATGAAACACCACATGTAACTGAGGTTATAGTTTTGTGCTGCTGAAGGGACGCTGACACTGGACTTGCGGTTTATGGCTTGATTGATATACGGAAGGTGCTCTTCATCATTATATCCAATATAAAATAAATTTCAAATTATTATTACTCGTATTGATAAAATAACTTGTGTGTTTATGTATTGATCAGCTCAAAATGATTTGACCAGCCTGTTCGACCTGTTTACTTGGCATAAACCTGGGTAGTAACTACCTACTCGTATGACAAAGTAAATAATGACTTTACAATTCAATTCAAATCAAAGGTGTTTTAAGTAATGTTAAAAGAACTTTACACACAATCATTTGTTACCCAATCGGCCAACCATGTACAAGTGTCATCTTTTTAGTGTACATGTGAAAGAGAGGGAAGTGGAGTGAGTGGGGTAGGCGATTGACGGTGGAGTTAGATTATAAATAAAATTAAAAACAAATGTTTTTAATTTTATTTATAATCTAACTGAAAATATTATATAATATTTTTAAAGACAGTTAAAAATATACACTGATAATACATACACAATAAAGACAGTTAAATATATACTTAATGGGGTGATGAAAAAATTTTGTCAAGTTTCCATGAATTCACTAAAGGCATGAGAGCCCGCATAACATATATGATCGCAAAATATTTCAAAATTACATAATTACTGTGCTGTGACATATGTATAGAAGACGGACAGACAGATATAATGAAAATATAAGATTCATAGTTTACTATGGAGCCCTAACAATAACACTAACGCAAATGAAATAACACTAGCATAAATGAAAATTTCTTTACACAAAAACTCGGTAAATCGTGGTATTTTAATGAATACCTTTATTTTACGTGTGATTATGCATATTATTCTGTAAATTATCATATATGAAATAGAAATTTCTGTGCAGGTTTTTAAAAAGAAGTATAAAAAGTATTATTTCCATGTGTTTATTTTCTCGTTTAGTGCTCTTATCAAGAACAGTAAATGCAATTTTTTGCGTGACTCATGTGCTCATCCTGCATTGAAAAATGAATCTAACGATTTTTATTTCGTCATCTCTTTCTAAGACATAACATCACTATTATGCAACATTACCCTCTCTCATCTTTGTTCACCTATTTAGTACAATAAGTCTATGCTCCATGCTGATAAATGTATTAGAATCGAACTCTATCAAATGCTATTTAGCAGATCTATTTAATCTGCTAAATAGTATATTGATAGAGTTAGCTGATATGGATAACCGAAAAAACCTCAGGTAATTTTCATCCATTTCAGAGAAATTCAGCATATGTTTGGGTCAGAAATTTTGTGCCAAAAAATTCACTTCTTTGCCAGCTTTTGTTTTCAAATAGTTATTAGTAATTATTTTTTTGATTCCATAACAAGTGACTCCTCAGAATGAGGCAACTTTTGGCTTTATTAATTTGCACAGGAAACCCTCGGGATTGCACATTATGTTTCATTACAAGTGCGTTATTGAGGTTAGCATTGAAAGGTATTAGGGTATCTTTTATAAAATAATTTGCAGGGCATATTGTAAAGTGCTTAAAAAAGGGAAATTGTTTCTGGACAGAAAATGACTTTCTCTGATATATAGTGAAATTTCGTCATGATGCTTCCGTTTGTAGCGCTATACCGTGTGAGCGGAAGGCACCAACATTAGTGGAAAAAATGGTGATTTTAAAAAACTCTGACAAAAAGAAAGTGTGGAAACAAGAAGATTTGGTAGTCTCTAGACATCTTGGGTTCAGCACTCTTTATTTTTAAAAATTGTCAGGAAATAGAGAAAAATGCGGCAGCGGCAGCGGTTTTACCAAGCCTACCATGAACGGGCTAATATTGCAAAGTGAGATTCAAAAAGTGGCTGCCATGCTCAAAGTCTAAATTGAATATACTCTTGTGAATCAACCGGATGGCTTAAAAACGTCTGCCAGCGTAACATTAAGAATTTTTTCTGTAACATGACATTGTTTGTAGAAAAATTTCTGGTGAAGTTGACTCAGTAAATGTATCATGTGTTATTACCTGGACAAATGGATAATGATAACTTTTCTATATTTAATTATTAATTTGTATGTGGCAACAAAAATATTTTTAGAAATGTAATTCTTTTTCAAGCTGACCTGTAAGCTAAGTTTTGTGACAACAGCTAAGTTTCTTGGTTATATAATTGCAACAAAATATTGAACTAGAAATCGAATAAACACTTTTTCAGCTTTAGTTGAGTTCAGTGATGTTGACAGCTCAAAAATGCATCTTCCTTATCAGGGATATCTTCCGGATAAGTCAATAAGTATGAATAGTGCATTTGTTATATATAAGCTAACAACATAAATAACATAAAATACTGTTCTTCACTTCAACTTGTTTTCCCAAAACCCTAATTATATACTGTAAATCATCTTCCTTTATGGTATCCTTTTACATTACATAATGATTAATGATATTTTGCACATTTTTCAGTAATTGTGGGATAACCAGGTTATGAAAGGTTGTTGTAATGATTATTTATCATTAAAAAATTCAGTATTTAAAAAGTATTGAAATAATTAGATTAAATCTTCGACGTTTGTAAAAAATACTACATGAGAGAGATAGATAGAGATATCTATAAAATGTTCAGTGACAATATTTTGTAGATCAATATTTTTGTTTTAAAAACATGGATAAAATCCAGTTTTAAATCAGTTATCAGCTAAATATGACAAAGGACGAGTGAAATAAACTACTTAAAGCTGGCCATATAACAAAGTAACAGAATTTAATTCTCTAATAGAAATAAAAATTTTGTCCATAGTTATTAATGTCAACAAAAAACACCGTGTTAAAAGGAAATTCCAAATGAAGTTATAGATTGTGAAAATTGTAAAATGAAGGTTAATTGTTTAAAATCAAAGAAAAACATATTATCAATATTAGTGTGTACTTACAAATTTGACGGAATTATAAAATATGCCTTTCAGCTAATAAATATTGACAGAATACTAAACAGTATGAAGGGGAGAAATTATTTAAATATATATTACTTGTTGACAATGTAACATAATTTAACTCTCAAAAAGAGATTAAAATTACCGGATGAGTAGTTCACAAATAAGAATTGCTATCAAGTAAGCTGCAATTTTTGCCAAGTAGCACTCTGTAATGGTCACGAATTTAAAGTAAATATGGAAAAACTAGAAATAAATTAACGAATTATGGCATATGTTTTGCATCTGTAGGGCTTGGGTGAAATAATTAATGTGAAATAAAAAATAATTGTTATTTTTCTATTATGTTGTTTGCACATTATGTTATTTGTTCCATTGAATGCATAAAAAGTAAGTCGAATAATGTTTTAAATTTTTCTGTTCAAATGATGTAACTTTTTATAGTGATGTAATTATTATATTATAAGACCTGTAGGAACCATGCAATAAATTATGAAAATGCTATTGTTATAAAATCGTAACATATTATGACAAAATTATTTCGAAAGTTGGTAACACTGATAAATGGCAGTGAGCTATTGTTATAAAATCGTAACATATTATGACAAAATTATTTCGAAACTTGGTAACACTGATAAATGGCAGTGAGCGTCTGTTTACATTTGAATTCTTGCAGTCTCCTATTTAAGGCTTTAAAAGTAAAATGTAATAATTAAGTTCATTATTTAAGGCTGTTATATTAAAGTTAGTAAATGTATTACAGTCTCAGTTTTTAACCAAAGCATCAACGTATTCTTGTCTAAAGAATTACTTTCTCAATGTCATAAATACAATAACATTGCATTTGTCATATGTTGTTGCAAAATGTATTTATATGTTCTATTTTTACTAAGTTGTATTAAGAAGTCGCAATTTTTTGTATCTAAAAGATAATAATTATAACACTAAACAATGCAAACATATCATAATAGATGTATTTATATTGAAAATTGGTGCATTGACAGATGACACTTGTGCTTGCATTCATTGTGTACTTTTACTTATTTTTTGGATTATTAGCTGTAGTATTATTTTTGTTAATAATTTTATGAAATGCATAATATTTTCCAAACAATTCGATATTGTAGGAGTATAAAACATCGTTTTAAACAAGTTTTGTCAAATTTAGCGAAATATTATATATAAACATTTAATATTTCGCTAAATTTGACAAAACTCTAAACTCCCTGTTGCTTATTTATTACTGATTTATAGGTATCCAGGATCCAGGAAAAATGTTTAATGTTCATAGAAATTGGTAAGCCAGGCAAAAACTGCCCATGTCATTTGTTGGTAAGTAATGCTCAACTGTAATTATGGGTATTATGTGATTACACATTTAAAAGCGCAATAAACAAAGGACCAAGTTCATTTTCAATTGAAAGAAAATTGAAACTTTGTTTTCTATAATAATAGAGGACAGTCGTGTACCCAAGAGTTTATCAATTTATAACCAGGTGGTACTGATCGGTCCTTATATGTGGTTTATACGTATCTTACTGATGTAAATAGGTTATGTTACAAGAGAAAGGAAATAAATTTTGGAAAAACTGAACACTATATATTATTATTACAAATTAGTAAAAATCCTTTTATACAACACGTTACATCATATTTGGGCATTATAAATAATTTCTTTTTTTGTGTCTGCCTCGATGCTGGTAGAACCGCCGAACAAAACATAAAACGAAGTAATTAGTAACGTAGAACGAAAAAATTTCATAACTGTTGAATTTCAAAACTCTTACCAATTTCAAGAGTTATCCGAAATATTAGTCCGAAAATATTTTACCGTGACATCATTGGTTAACTGCGGTAAATCGGTTTCGTCCTGAATTTTCGAATGACTTGGTTTGTTGTGCCTATATTTCTAACATCTTAATTTAACAAGTATTTACATCATCGTGACTGTTTTAAAGAATAGATATGAAGGCAAAATTGTAAAGATAATTTTAAAATTTCTGTATTCCCTTTCGTCGTTAATGTGATTTAAACTAATATGATCTTCGCCTTCTGAAGAATTGGTTGAATAAAGTCACAACACACACTGATAACATATGAAACTGCATCTGCATGTTTCTTACTGAATTCACCAAGCTCCAACGTCAGTAAAATTATAGGTTTATTCCATATATTTTCACTATATTTAATCATCTTGGGAAACAGATCTTTTGTAGCTATGAAAACAATTATTTTGAAATATAATTAGATTGTAAAACTTTGCCATTAGCAGAAGAGATTAGCATTTAACTAAGAAAAAAGTTGTCAGTCTGGCACTGAACACATCAGTAAATCTGACAGGATATTAATATTCTTTTTGATTCTTTATTTTGCTTATAATTTCCCTATAACATTTACCGATAGCGTGGGAGGTGGGATGAAATGCCATGGTTTCATACTGTGAAGTGTAATCACATTAATTTATAATTTTTATGTAAAAATGTGCAACAATATACTTATGCATATGGCCATATAACTTTATTAATGCATTAACCATCTGATTTAGACTGTAGGTATTTACATTTAACGAAAAAATAAGAAAAATATAATTCTCAAAACTAAAAACACTGTACTTTGATTCCTACAAATACTTAAAAAATGTAGGATCGATCTAAATTTTTTAGTTCCAAATATTTACTTTCATTAGTAGATGTCGTTTTCTAGTATTCAGGAGGGTGGTTGTCACTTTAACTGGTTGAAAAAGTAGATTTTCTTGCATACAATTGAAGCTCACACTTCCGAGGAAGTATATATAAAATTTGAAATCAAAATTTTCGCAACCAGATTTTAATGACATTATTTAGTGGTATAAACTTTAATGTTTCTACAACCAGTTTTCAGCATATGGTAAAAATCCAGATTTTTATTGAAAAAAAGATAGAATAGAAAAATTCTAATTTTAAAAGCACTATAGTTGATTGAACTACACTATAGTTGATTTTATAAAGCAGTTTCAGTAGCACTTACGAACACTTACTAGTTATATTAAAAAAATTGTAGAAAGTGTTATCACTTCTTCTTGATTCTTATAAAGCCAATTGCCATTACATAAGTTTATTGTGAGTGTTCAAAATATTATTAACAGAAAGACCAAACATTAGCAAAAATATAAGAAGTGTGAAATCTACAAAATAAATCTAAAAGTGATGATAATATTTTGCACCAATTTAAATTATCTTGTGGTTAATTTTACTTGCGCGACTTTTCTTTGTGGCTAATGTCATGCTGCCAAAGAAATTGGTGAGTTTTTGGAACAATGCACCACTTTGAGAGCTTTTGTAAGGTAAATTGTATGTTTGGCTATTCCATTTATTTTTTTGTATCTTATGGATTATAAGGGAATATGCTTGAATGGGTTATTTAATCATGAACGAACAAATCAGTGGGACCCTATCTTTTAAAATGAACGAATGATCTAATCACGGAATTGTGAATGATTCGGTCTTTTTTGTCAATACCAATCACATAATCTCATTCATGATTGTTTGATTGGATTGACAGCTTCACTTTAATTACATGTTATACACTACTGAAGTACGTATAGGTCGTAAGTAGTATGGTCGCGACTGATGATTGATATTTTGGTTTTGATTTGATTCATGGGTTATTTTTTCTTAGGGAACATTTCGTTCCACAGTCATACCAGTATCGCGCCAGGCGCAAGGCAGGCGCATTTACTTCGATAAATTGGATGCTGTATGTAAATAAATATTAAATAGGTATTACAAACTATTTACTGTTAGTGGGCACAACGGTTTATAAATGATTACATTCATTGTAGGTTAGGTTAACAGACGAATAATTGCACTAATATATACACAATTTTTGTTAATATAACTTATAAACCAGGGGTTCCTAATATTTTTCAGCCGTCGGCGCGCTTAAAAGTTTAGTATTTTGTCACGACGCACTACCCTAGCTAGGCTATTTGATATAGATACAGTTGAAAGAAATAGGTAGCTACAATACAATAATAGCAGTTAGGTAGAAATAACCTCAATATGAAACTTAGTTTTTTATTATATTTATGAGAATTCAGGTGTTGTGAGACAACCAGTTCATTAGATGCCACATATTTATACAATTGCGGGAAACAATCTTGACCGCCACCTTCATTAAATTTTTTTATCCACAGCTGTAGTTTCTTTCCAAACGTCGCAATCTTCTCATCAGTACGTGTCGTTGCCTTGCAAAGACACATTCAGTTTATTTAGTTTCTAAAATATACCGCATAAATATGCTAGTTTTAGCATAAAATCTGGTTCAGCAAAGTATCTGATGTTTTCATGACGTTCCTGTTGTAAAAAAGTGCAAATTTCTTTGTGTAATTTGAATACACGAAATAAGACATTTCCACGTGAATTGCAGTAATTCAGCAGGGGTGTATGTTCAGCTCTCATATCCATGCACAGTTTTTTGATGTCTAGTACTTGGTTCAATGCAGAGCTCATTGACTTTGATGCAAGAGCTTTCCTATGGATGATGCAATGGGTCCACATAGCATTCGGTGCTTTTTACGAATAAGCGCTTGTATTCCACCATACCCGCCAGACATGGATCGAGCACCATCAGTACATAAACCGATACACTTTTCCCAATCCAAACCATTTTCTGCAATAAACTTGTCAAGAATTTCAAACAAGTCTTGGGCCTTCGCACTTTCAGTAATGCGTTTGCAGAATAAAAGATCTTCGACAATAATATTATCAGCCATTTGTTACGAAACTGTACGTAGCAAATAAGATGTGCATCATTATAGACAGTAGCCTTATAGAGTTGCAAACCAAAATCCTTGCCTTTAATCGCGCCTTCTTTCGCGTCTCGCTTGTAAATACACACTGCAACCTGCGATCGAGTAAGTGTGTGGGTTAAGATGTGGGAGGGGAAGGGTACCAACGGTTGTCAAGTGCGTAGATAGGTACCTATCAATGAGTGAGCGACAGCGACGCAACGCGCGATGTATGTAAGTAGGTAACCTGCGATGCGAGCCAGCGAGCGCTAAAAATTTATAAGTTCCCGCCAAAACTTATGGTTTCGGATAATGATAGAGGATCGACTCACGGCGCCCCTCTTTACTTTCAACGGCGCACCTGTTACATACATATACATTCTTTATAACTTAGGAGTGCTGTACTACAGTCTGCGTATATATTATAATGGTGTATCTATCTGTATATAGAAACTGTTGTATTATAACAATATACATATAATTAGTTTACAGTAATTCATTTATTGGAATAATCGCATTCACTTAATTAGTTTAACTTGTAATATTTTCCAATTATATGAAGTGTTTGTTTACATTTTTTGGACTTTGATTTTAATCTGTTTATGATTATCATATTCATATAAATAAAATGAGTTATTATGGTTATATAGCCTGGATTGTTAGCTGACGTCCAACCATCTGTAGTTAAACAAATTGCTCCAGCTTGCACCAACTTACTGTTTACTTTTTCCATGTTGCTAGAATACAGTATTGGAATCAAAGAAGTTGAAAGCGTTTTCCTGCCATATCATAATTGAAATTGAAATATTTCTACAGAACACTTTCTTTCTTTAGTAAATTCAATATTTTATAACAGTAAATATAGATAAGTAATAAAAATACTAACAAAAGTTATTGGGTGTCAAAATATGTGAATATAAAAAATCAGTAAAATAGTGGGATCCTATCTTTTGAAATGAACCCATCACGATTATTATAATAACTGCCAGCAATATTTTTCTAGTCTTTCAACTTTCTCTTTAATTAAAAAGTGGTCATAGTTCACAATTCATATAGGTACATATGTTATGCAAGCTGATTAATCAATAAGAGACCAATGAGTAATCCAAAAAGACTTAAATGCGTTTATTTATATTTCAAATAGTAAACATTGTTAACATATTTGAAACATTCTCTTTAAAAAGAAAATATGAAATCAAATCATTCATCTCAGTAATTACAAATCGATGATTGCTATTTCAAGGAATGATAAATATTTATGGTGTATAAGTGGGCACACATGGCAGAATGTCAAAAATAAACATTCATCTTCTCTAAGTATGGTTGACACATATAACAGGAACTGTACAGTTTGTGACTGATCCAACCAAAATGAACAAGTCACGAGGACCCAGTCACTTTCGATATTGTTCACGAGCGATTGCGATCACGAAATTCGATTGATTTGCCTATGCCTAATATTTAAATATGCACTTTAGTATACGCGTTCAGGGTTTCAATATTGAACCTTTGTTGTTCATTATGATAAAAAGTATGGGTAAAATAATATGGGTCTACATACAGGTAAACCATATGAAGTTGTTTTCAAGATTGTTGATAGTTAGTTGCTCAAAACAAAGTATCTTTGGTGGAGTGTGGTACATTGCTTACAGTTCAATGCCAATTAACAGATGATGGATTATTCCCTCTGTCAACGTAGCTTTTCTTAATGTATGATAAGAAATGTATGACTTCAATAGTTGATAAAGTTCACATTTCCATAATCGGAAGAAATAAATATTTACATTTCCTCAACTAAGCAGTCCTAGAGAAGAGTGTGGAAATTTAGTATTTTCTTCAAGGTGTTTCTTGATTGAAAGAGCTGAACGGCCAATATGGTCGTTTAGTGGCATATACATATTACAAATCTACCACGCATCGAGCCCTGAATGTTTAGAGCTGGTGGGATCGGGTTCTATATGTATAGTTTATTCCAGCTATAGAATGTCATTCGTACCACAACCCAAAATTTGGAATTCATGTATCAGTAGATGTGGTTTGATAAATTAGCATCGAGTTCTTACTAAATAGAATTTTAAGCAGCTGTTAGACTTTTTTTCTTAATATGCCAGTGAGTAATACTGAAATATCATGGATCTTCTGTGCATCTTTATAATGTTCAATATAATTACAGTTCAAATGACTCGGGACGGCTACAATTTTAGAAACGAAGAAGCGAAGACGTAATTTCATTAGAATTGGCCAAACTGTAGGCTGATAGTAACAGCTCACAAGTTTGCTTGTTCTAGTAATGAATATGTAGAAGAACATCGTTTTTCTAATTTTTTTGATGATTCCATCTAATTAACCTTTTTGACCACAAAAAATTCTCAATTAAAAATGAATCTCAACTTACCGCCTTTCATGTTGAATTCGGTAAGAGGATGTAAGGAATGTTCTAGGACACATGCGGCATTGGTATTGTTTAATGTTAAGATGGCGTCGAATATGCAGCTCTAATCCAGCTTTTTCTGCAAATGCCTTGCTGCAGAAATGACATAAAAATTCTTTGGCTCCCGAGTGGATTAATCTGAAAATGATTACGAAAAAATTTTTCAATTTGATTTATTACCACATTTGATAGCATAAACATGATTTGAAATAGGTTGTGGTAAATCGACTAAGAACACATTTCAACCTCATTAGGTTTGATTAATATTGTGAGCGTATCATAATTTGTTATTTGAATGTAGCATTCAAATTAGAAATTAAAATCACTCCATATCTTCAAAATATTTTTCATCACCATTTAGACTTAGTATAAAACTATGATTATTCTAATTTTGTTGCAAATAAAAGTTTTTCAAGGAAAATATCATTTTGTGATTAGGAAAAAACAGTGCATGATAGGTCATAATGATAACTACTAACTGACAAAGTTGGGAGTTAATTAGTGGACAGTTGAAAATGACCCCACGTTACTATAAAAGCTCACTTAGGTCTTCTATAATATTGATGCAGAAAGATACCAATAGTAACAATTGCTGTAATGAAAAAGTTTACAGATTAAATTGCTTATTAAAAATTTAAATATATTACATGTCAATCTTCAGAAAACTCTTAATTCTACTACATACATTTAGTTGGTAGTTCTATTATTCAGAATTTGTCATTTATTTCCTGGGTTTTCAATGAAACACCTAATTGACATATGTTATCAGTTTTTAATTTGTAACTTATGACAATTCGTTTTACAAGCTTAGATACTAGATATAAAAAAACTCACTTGTGCCTTATAGCCCCCTGCATCGTTAAAAACATTTTCTTACACGACTCCACATCACAGATAAACTTTTCCCTGTCTGTTGAATGAATTTCTAAATGCTTTTCAAGCATTGATTTAGATTTACAACCTCTATTGCAAATTTCACATTTAAATTTAGCACCTCGTCTGTGCATAGCCATATGATTTTTTTCATTTCTATAATCTGTGTAGAAAAATAATAATTTTAAGGCATTCTGAATATTTGGCATGGTAACTTTTTAATGTTTGCATTTATTATTACAATCAATTATAATCTTTGTTTGGAAAAAATTGTATATTATAATTATCTTTTATTCCATGGCGTTCATTCTCTCCATAGGTGGTTAGGCAACAGTGACTAAATGATATCTTGGATATGTGTCACTGTTGCTTTGTAAAAAAAAAATAAACTAGACAGCAAAATATAAATTAAATAATAAGTACAAAAGCACATACATAAAAAAAGTAAAATAGAGATACATACACACACACACACAAATATATATATATATACATATATACACATATAAAACAAAGTCAGTTTAGTTACACCATTTATAATTCAAGAATGGCTGGACCGATTATCATAATCTTTCATTTATTAGATTTGTCTCCGCCCCGAGTAGCAGAATAACTATTAAAATATCGGGAAAATTCACAAAAAAAAACTTATAAAGAAAATTCATTTTCCCATACATATAGTATGGAATGGTTTTTTTGAGAACGGATTGACTGACTACCATGAATATCTTTTTTCTTTATCTAGCCTTCGAGAAGTTTCCTCGTGCATTGGTAAAGTAAGAAAATCACAAATAATTTAAATAAATATAAAACGTAATATGTGATAAATGACAGAAAAAAAGAAAAAGTATGTCATAAATGACACACACGGACAAAAATTATAATTAGTTTTCAACAATTTTTATTCAGTTTTTGACCGTTAATGCATTTGAAATCGATTAAATTAATTCCCTTCAAACAATATTTCCTGAAATTCAACAGTGAAAAGTGAATTTAGATAGTTGAGTTAAGTTTGATGAAGTGCACATTGTGAAACCATGTGACTTCGAAGATGTTCACTTTGTGAGGTTATGACATTTGTGATTATGGGCGTATCGATTATAATTGCTTCATTATATAATTTTGAATTGTGTGATTAATTTTAAAGTGTTATTTACTATATCCCGAGTGAGAAAATCTAATATTTCACAACAATATAATAATAATGCAATTCGACTTAGGAACATTGTGAATTAATCCACTGTAGATGAACAAGAATTCGCATGAGAAGAGCGCCTTTAGTATGACTCGACTTCGGACGCATTAGAATGACCCGACTTCGTGCTTCACAAACACAAGAACAAAAAAAGGCGGTACATCAAACGATTCGGTTGGTAATGAGAAAGTAGTGCAACAATGCTACGCAAATCATTTCGCTTCGATAAAGCAAATGCCTTGCTGTCACGTGAATTATTATTTTAACATAATTACAATATTTTTCATTTTGATTTTTGTACATTTATTGAACTTAATTCATTTTTAGTATTCATTTTATCTTGAATTTAATTCAGCTAATAAATTAACACAAAATTTATTGATTCTGAGGCGGTACAAAGTTCGTCGGGTAAATTAGTATATATATATATCCACATCTATATATATATATACATATATATATATATATATATATATGAATTTACAGGTCCTACACTTTGATTCTTTCTTATATATTGTATGATTTCTCAAAAACAAGTTTATTGGCTATTGTAAAAAAGGCTGATGGTGATGTTGATAAGTGATTGAATTTTAAATTTATACGTAAAGAGAATTTATCATTTAATGTATGAAAATATGAGATGGTTGAGATCGCCCTGCCCATCCGGCAACAACAAATTGGAGAGTCTCTAATGTCCAACCTAGGCAAATGAGTAGGAACAAAGTAATGTCCCAAAAGCACATGAGATATTACTGGGGTTTTCTTTAAAAAAAAAATGTATTTTGTGAACCAAGGTTTTGAGGGAATAGTATATTGGACCTGGAAGTAGCCCGTACCCGTGATTTGGAATGATTTCTCCCATGTCCTCTGCCTATTACTTTGGGACACGAAAGTAGCCAATTACTTAGGGAGAAGAGGTAGCAAAAAGACGCACCAACATAGCCGTCTTTCAGAGTCTCTCATTAATCTGTGTATATTCGCATCCAATCTATTCAAAAATTATTCAAGATGGAATTGACAGCGAATAAATTGATGGATTTGTTCTTTGGAAGCTAATGGTAAAGAGAGGGTGAGTTTTGGAATACAAAAAAGTAAGTCTCGAAAGGAGGGTAAATTTTGGAAAATTGGGGTACATGGAAAACTTAGTTGCCTTCAGTAGATAATGATCAGATTGTCACTAGAGGTGTAAGGCGGATCAATACATTCTACTTGTAGGGCATTTATGGGACTAGATTTTGTTGCACCTACTATGATCCTCAGTGCTTGAGACTGAACATGGGTTATTTTAGTATCCTTGGTTTTGGATATAATATCAAGGGAAAATTACCCATAATCTAGATAACTGCTTATCAGTGCATTATAGATTAAGTTTAATGTGGAAGATTGTGAGTGCCACCACTTCTGTAAGCCTGCGGAGAATATTAAAATTAGTCTGGCATGGGGAAATTATATGTTCAATGTGAGCGTTCTAGGATAATCTTGAGTCTAGGAACATACCTAAGAATTTGGTGTTGGAAAGAACGAAAGAAGAAACAATGGAAAAGTTATAAGAAATAGCTATAGAAGGAATAATTCTCCATTTATAGAGAAGGTAACCACATTTGGATGGGGATAATACCCATACTGTGAGAGTTAACCTATTTGTTTATTTAAACAAGGGCAGAATTTAAAGCCTTTTTAGTAACTGTTATTACCGTATCAGAAGAAGAAAGAAGCAGATCATCATCATATTGCAAAACATGGCAGAAAGGATTTACCGATAGGCGAATCATTTAAGAATATATAATTTAAATTAAGGGAGTTAGAACAGAACCTTGTGGGCGACCCCTTCATATAGTTCTTATTAACAGAAAAGCTCTGGGGGTTCTAAGAAGGTTTTCTCTTTCCAAAAGAAAATTGAGGAGGAAATTATATTATAGGAAATATGTTATCGTAAGTTGAGGAAAGATCTAAAAAAGCAGCTATTCAAAACTATTGTTGGGAAAACGCAAATCAGATATCAGTGGTGAGGACGTTGAGGTTGTCTATCGTAATTTTAGCCTTTCTGAAGCCAAATTGGTTGCTTGGAAAATGAAATGGTGTTCTGCAAACCATTCCAACTGATTTTTAATCAAGTGTTCCAAGATCTTCGCTAAACAGGAGAAAGGGTTGTGAGTCTGTAGGATGAACCTACATTAGAATCTTTATGAGGTTTAAGAATGGGTATTAGTATTTGGGTTTTAGAGATAGAATTTCTTCTAGCCTTCCCTATTTTTTTAAGAAGAATTTGTTTAGTCTGTGCTTGGGTCTTTCCAAACAAGAGACAGCCACTAGTCTCTGTTCGACCAAGGATCTGTAGTGGTGGTTATTTTTCTTCAATGGGATAAAACTACCAGCGGCCAAATCAGTGGGATAAAGCTCCCAGCGTCCCGGGACAGAGAAATGAAGGTAAAGTGTCCCATAACTGTAACACTACAGGACGGTGATATCTTCGACTCTCGTAGCAATAATGTTTTATTAACAACTGCGGGGACCCGGCGGATCTACCCCTGTTATCCCCTCTATCAACTGGGAGATAGGCATAGCTATGGATCTCATAATGGTATCTTGGCTTCAACCAAGTCTCTGAGATGGCAGTCACGGATGGTGAGTACTTGACAAGAAGGTTGCAAAGATCTGCTTTATTGGAAATGACATTGGGACTATTTCACTGCAAGGCCCTCGGCACTGTGAGTCATTATAAATAAGAGGTCATTGAGAGGTAAGAATGTAAGAGGCAACGTTAGATGGTATTTGCTTGGGGGAATTCAGAATTGTGACCATCACTAGAAGTTGAATAGTACTCAAATTAATGGATTTTTAATTGAAGCTTGCTGATTAAGACTGCGGCCATTTTCAGGTCGAGGAACTTTGAAGTCTGCCCAGACTTGTTCTAGGGCCGTATAACCTTGGGTAGAAGTTGTCGAAGAGTGGAGTCGATATTTCAGAGGCACAATTTTTTGTAAGCAGAGTTAGTAGGTCAAGATGGAGTGAACAAATTTTGAAGAAAGTAGGAAAAAGAAGAGTTTGGGATGGTTGAGCTGCAACTAAAGCATATTATTTCATTGGAAGATCCCTTTTGGAAGCTTCGTATAGGATTCGTCTCTTTCAGACATTTCAAATTCTTTTTTTTGGCTTTTGAATTTCGGACAAATTCTATCAGTGAAATCAAGATTGACATTGCAGTCAACTGGAATGTGGCGAACAATGCTATTGCGTGATAATTTTTCAAGACAGAACCAAATTTGATTGCATGAAGTGAGAATCATAAATTGGGTTAAGATTCTTTTCTTTCAACGTGGGCAATAAATGGTCCAACGTCACCTGAAATCTACATAGGATTTTAAGGAGAGAAAGTTGTGGATGATGGCAGTAAGGGAGGATTTGTTTGGGTATTACGAGAAATTCTGTCCTCTGTCTCGGTGCAGGAGGAGAAGTGCAGAAGGGAGGTATATTTAAATTAATTTTTTTACCATTCAAGCTTTTACAATTCCTTGGGTTCAGGTGGAAAATCTATTACGGTTATGTAACTAGCTGGGAAAGTAGGATAAGTAAATCCATTCGAAGTGAGGGGGGACTCAGAATGGTCCGGTGGTTTAGAAGGATTAGCTACATCCATCTTCATCAAATTGTAGCAGGATCAATCTGGCTGTAATGAATTATGCAGTAAAAATAGAGAAAGAAAGAAAAAACTTACCGAACAGAAGACTGATATATGATTGAATATGAATCTTACACTAAATAGAATAAATATTTAAAATTTAGCTAACATAATTAATGAATAACTTATTGCAACATAATAGACAGAATACTAAGAAGAACATTAATTAAATTAACCGAGAGTAAAAAACGCCCACTTCGTTTGAGAGTATATTATATATATATATATATATATATATATATATATATATATATATATATATATATATATATATATATATATAAACTGTCAAAAATGGTCATTATTTCTGTTTAATATTGGCAAGATATACTAGTAGAATTTTCAATTCTTCTATAATTCAATACGGTTTCAAGTACATTATAGTGTACATAAAAGATTTGAACCTTTACTTTTTTTAAAGAATTTTTTATGATTTAAAAGACAATCTCTATAACTGGTCAGAATATTGAAACAAAAAGTTAATGATAAAAATATTTGTTTTTATATATTTTTAGCTTCAAAACTGTACTCACATTTTTTACATTTTTCGCAATAAAATCTTTTTAATGCATAATGACAATCCAAATGCCGTAATAAGGAATGCTGATATCGAAATGTTTTAATGCAGATTGTGCATGGCCATTCATTTTTTGTATCTAATTTATTCACTTCATGCATTTGTTTCTCAATAAACTGTGTCCTATTTTTAATTTCAGATTTTGATTTAACCTTTTTAGTTTTGTTTGCTAGAAAAAAAAGGTATATCTTTAGTAATTAAAATAAACACAATTAAAAATATTCAATATTTGGAATACTTTCTTTGGAACTTAAGTAAATTAGTGTTTATAGCAAAAATTATGTCTGGTTTTGGCCCAGAAAATATTGCGAGCTTTGTCACAATTACAAAGATGTTATTAGCTATAAGTTGGTGGTTATATGTTCAAAAGTTTAAGGTATTAATCTAAAGTATTTAAATCTAAAAGTGAATATAATTTATCTATATTGTTCATTTAGTTTCTTTTTATGTTTTACAATATTTTCCTACACATATTACGTATTATAAATATACAAAGTGTTATATTATTCTGAAAAAAAAAAAGGTCCCATACACATTTGAAGATAAAAAATATATAGAGCATATAGCAGCTATACCAAATTGCGTACCCATCGATTTAATGAAACTTTTGCTTGGTCAGCCAAGCCCTATCTTGGTACTAATGGCTTAAGAGCACAAAAAACCCATTTAGTTAAAGAATAAAATTACATTTGTCTTATTTGGTTCAAGTTGTGTTACAAAGTAAAAATGTCATGTACCTTATATAAGCATGGGCTGTCCGAAAAGGGTGGTAAGTCCCAAGGGGCACTTTTCAACAAATTATAAGTAAAATCTTGTACTTTCTAATTTTCATGGGAGTCCAGGTCTCAGTCCAGTCGTTTTTTGTGGCAAATCAAGTTTATCCACGAAAGTAAAACGGAATATTACTCGTTACTATATACTCATATTTATTTATTCTAATGAATTCAAATCATGTGCGTAAATATTTGCAATATTTAAAATTTTTTGATTTTATAAATATCTTGATTATTGTTAATGTCTTTAGAGCTTACATTAATGTGATTTATTTGTAAATTAATCTGATTTTATCATATTGGTATAGTAACGACACTTGCAAAATTTAGACACAAATATTTAAAATTGATAATAAATTAATTAGTTAATAAAGGCAAAAAATAAAACAAAAAAAAAATGTAATTCTATTATTAATAAGCAGTCTCTGAAAGGAATTTTTATACAAGAAAATTATGTGATTTAAGAATCATGTAAAATAGAAATGCTACGAATATTTTAAAATTTTCATGTAACAAGTTAGGTTAAATATCTAAACTAACGTTGTTGGAACTTTTTAACATGGGCAGCATAAACAATTTTCCAAGTATGTCCACAAACAATCCTCCAGGTATATCCAAGTACATTAAGTGATGTACTCAATATCCATGTATAAATGATGCCGAACATCAAAAATGACAAGAAATTTGTACAATCTATCAAATAAGTGGACAAATTCAGACAAGAGACAATAATTTCAGAAAAGCCCAAGTAAGATCCTCTTTAAAAAGAATTTGTTGAACTTTTACAAAGAAATGGTCAAATAACCACTATAATGTGTGGCAAAAAAGAATTTTTAACTGCTAAAGAATAATGCTTTTTATATAAAGTGCAAGAAAATAATATTGTTAAAAAAATTAAACCAGACTTCAAATGTTTTCATGAAGAAGCAGACACGCATGTTATCTATCTTCAAACAGTTTACTCAGAAAACACACAGCTTTGTAAAGCTGTGCAATTTTGCATGCATATGCTGGTTGTCTCTACAATGTATCATTTAAGGGTAAAGGAAAAGTTAAGCCATTTAATATTCTAAAATTAAATATACATTATAAAAAATCTTTTGTAGCGTTAACTGATCTTGATGATATAAATAGTACTGAATAATGAAAATAATTCAAAAATGACTAATCAGATGTACAATGTGATGATATCAATAGTATAAGCTACAAGAGTATATAAATTAACAGAAAATATGGATCACAAAAAATATGGATCCATATTTTTTTTTACTATTTAACAAAAAATATGGATAACAATCCACAAAATAGCCATTTTTAAAAAAATCCAGTTTCAACTCAGCAAATATCCCATTATATTGGTTTTTCTTTTTTAACGACAGATTTTAAGGGGAATTTTATCAATTTCATGTGATTATCTACCACAGAATTTACTTGGCAATAATAGGACGCTGAAGATTGTGGGTGGTAATTAAACAAAAATAGCTAAGATGGTTTGAAGATGAACCAATATCTTTCAAGACAGAAGATGCAGTACAAACTGACGTAACAGAAAATTAATATAGCTCAGATGACGACATAACTGCCTCTAGCAGTGGTGATCCTTATGAAGCATAACAATTTTTCATAAGAAAATGTAATTTTTTACATTTAAAAAAAAAACATTATTAATACAATTTCAGAATTGCAAATATATTGACCTAACTTTCTCAAATTATTTCATTTTCTTGTAAAATAATATCTCTTGAAAATGTTAGTTATTACTAATAAATTTGATTTAATTTTTATTATTAATTTAATTATTACTAGCTGTGCCTTACGGTTTCACTCGTGTGAAATTCGGAATAAGAAAACATTTTTTTCTCTCATATGTTACTCTTGGTTATAAACTATTATCATACCAAATTTCACCATAATCCATCGAGTAGATTTTGCGGGATCGATGCACAAAATAAAATACAGATAGACAGACAAAAATTCTAAAAAAAGGTTTTCTGACTTCTATTATCATTCTATATGCTAAATCAATCACTCTTTTTAAAATATATTCAATGTACAGTATTTACTCTGTTATGATTTTATTATCTGTATAAATATCCAAATATTTATTACTATTATTTTCATAAACATAATTTTCATACCAATGTAATAAAATCAGATTAATTTACAAATAAATCAACTTAATGTAAGTTCTAATTATATTAATGAGAAAGGTAATTACCTTAATTGTATAATCAAATTACTTTGATTATAAAATAAAATGTATGATTTTTAAATATTACAATTATTTATGCACATACTTTATAGTTTGAATTCATTGGAATCAGGTAATAAGGAGTAAAGTTCGATCTTATTTCGCTAATAAATTTGGTTGGTCACAAAATCTACCAGGTTGAGACCTGGATGATGATGAAAATTAAACAATGCGATGCGAAAACTGTAATAGTTGACATCTTTATTTTGTTTATTATTTGTAATATTGAAATTTCATATACTCGGTTCAATAAAGTAATGAACGAAAGTGAGGCTGAGTTGTTGACAAACTTGTTGTAAGGACAATTTCTGCCGAACAAATGAAATTGTTATTGAAACACAAGAACTAGATCAAATTAATACGCTATATAATTATTATACTCAAAAGTATATGAATTTTATAACAATTAAGCTACTATATATTTAAATGTGAATTTAGAGATATACCATTATTACATAAATATTATATTTCATATTTTTGCATACCTTTTCTTTTTTTACTTTTTTTAGGCTTCTCCGGATATGTTTGCTCTGAGTACAGGCAAAAATCATCATAAGTTTGATCATTACAGTCTTCATCATTCTCGATTAATGAATTAAGGTCCAATTTTCTGTCTTCAAAAATGTCTAAATTAGTCTCTAACTTAACTTCCAGGTTTTCCTCATTTTTCTCAAATAATACATCAAAATTATCTTTCGATTTCAAATCATCACTGTTGCTTTCTACCTTTATTTCATTTAGTTCTGATAAGGTTGGATATATTTCAGTAAAGTACTTGTAAGAATTTTCACATTGTAATCTAAATTCATAAACTATTACTAAATTTTTGATACAATTTTGGCACATAGTTTTCGGGGAAATCGTAGTTTCAAGTAACTGAAATAGAAAAAGTTATTATTTCACATTTTGTTAGTCTTTATTAGTAAGTGAGGATAAGAAAATTTTAAGAATGACGATAATTGTTCTGTAAAAAAACAAATAGATATTGTTCATATCACATTTCAGCAGAAAGCAAACAAATGGTGCAATTTTTTGAATTGCCATAGCTTAGTAATTAGGTCAGTTTCGGATTTGATTTTTTTAAGAGTGAATATATAATGAACAAAAGTGAGTATATTATGAACAAAATTTTAATAATAAATAACTTTGGCTTTAAATAATTTATTTTATACAAAATAAAAGGGTCAAATAGAAGTCATATTATCTAAATTGTGAAGTTGTTAATGTCATTACTAAAAAGATTATTTAAGTAATGGAACGTTAAATAAATGTTTACCGGTAGGGCGGTACAAGCACTAATCATAGAAGACAACTGATAAATTTTCTCCATTATAGTTTCATTCCATGTAAATATATCTTTTAAACTTGTTCCTTTTTTTAAACATATTAAGCAAACAGTTTCCAAGTTCATTATATAATCAAGGCGTTGTTAAAAGAATGATTTTTTTATAGGATTTTTAATACACGACGTTTACAATTGAAAATAAATAACTATTTTTACCACAAATTATTATGGTACGTGTTTGTTTAGTAAATTATGACAGTAACTTTAAACTTTTCATGAAATGTCACATATTGAGAAATATGATATTTTTCTATAAAGAAACGAAATATCAAAACGAATGCTATATAATCAAAGATAAAGATAAAAGAAATATCATGCTAAATTTGTTGAATTCCAAAAATATATTTAAGTAATAAAATTATAACGGCACAAAAAATAAAACCTTCGTAAAGTAACAAAATAATTGCTCCAGAAATAATAAAATTCGCTAAGTCAATGTTTTTATTTTATGCGTTTTCGGGGTGTGAATTTTCGAACTTTAATAAAATAATAAATGCTATTTGATGTACAAAAGGTTTTGACAAATAAATATTTCAATCAAAATTCATCAGAAAATAATATCATTACAAAACAGATCGTATCATTTTTTTCTTATTATTTATTTAATGGGAATGGTAATGTTTGAAAATATCTTGCGTAATAGTCTAAACATCTTTCTATATGCAATGTAATATGGATGAGTTTCAAAATTAGTTACTATTGATTACGCTTTAAAAGAACCGTATAAAGACAATAAAGGATATATGGAAAATATTGTAAAATATATATATCGTCAACCTACTCTTAATTTGTTATTTGTTTAGATAGAAATTCAATTAAATTAGAACTACACATAATAAAAATCATAAACAATAATATACAGAGTGTTAGGTGAATGGTTCGACAAACGAAAATGGGAGGTAGTTGGGATCATTTGGAACATATTTGCCTTAAAAACTATTAGTCTAAGTTTCATTGGTTTTTTATATAATTTTTTTACCTTTTTTCAGAAATTCCCAAAAATCAACTGTTTTGACTTCATAACTTTTTTTTGTGTATTATTTCTTAAGTCGAAGGTAAGTTTTCTTTAATCCATTATGTATTCTTTATGTAAAAACAAACCTATATGCCTCAAATAACATCAAGCAAAAAAGTAGTACTCTTTTAAAATGAAATTAAGCAAAAAAAATCTAACACCTTAACATTCCACGCACACTAAAAAAAAAACAAAAAGCATTTAGGTATTTCTAATTGCTTGCAAAAATTGCGCCATTTAATCTTCTTTAAAAACTTAACATTGTCTAACAAAATCGTCGATAAACTGTCGTTAGGGTATGACGTTAATAGTGCAAGGAAATTAACATGACTTGTATTTTATTGCTAATTTTGCATAAAAAATTATAGAAAGTGGCTTAACTAGTTTCATTGTTTCCGATGTCTTTATAACTTAGTATTAATTTTTCAAGGCTACACAGGCTAACGTCATTTAATTTCGGAAAATATGAAACGTGACTTATTCAGTAATAACATGTATTGATGCGAATACTAGTTTATCTTAGCACCTCTTTAAGTACCAAGCATAGCACTAGGTGTGAAGAAGAAGACTTATGTGTGATAAAAAAATATCTAATTACCAATTGCCAATTTTTTTTATTACAAGTAAAGTAAAAGTACAAGGTAAGTTAAAAGTGGTAAGCTATAAGTTATTACTCTAAATTTTGTTCAAAATGTGCACCCCTATTTCTTATGCACGCCCGACATCTCCGTCGTATTTCAACCATTGTTGTATGAAGCCGCATGTCTTTATTCATGGTATCATATGCCGCATTAACTTTTTCAATATATTGTTCTTTGATTGTAATCTTATTTTTATACATAAGCTCTTTAGCTCATCCTCAGACATGAAAATCAAGAGGTGTAAGGTCTGGGGACCTCGCGGGCCATGCAATTGGTCTAAGTCTTCCTATCCACCAATTAGGGAATACGTTATCGAGGTGTTCTCTCACTGTTGTTCGGTAGGGTGCAGGACAACCATCATTTTGATAAACAATCAGCCTATCTCCATCAACAATAAGAACATTAGTGTTAAGTTTTGGGCGGTCATTCTGCAAAAATTCCAAATAGTTCTCATCCGTCTCCTTCAAAATACCAATAGTTCTAGTCCGTTAAGATTGTCAGGCAAGTAATGTGGGCCAATCAAGTGCTTACCGATCACACCTGCCCAAACCTTAACACTAAATTGCCTCTGATGTGAAGTCGGTCTGATTTTGTGTGGTTGTGTGTCTGGTCTTTGTATTCCCAATTATGATTGTTATGTTGACCAAAAATCCCTTCTCGTGTGAATTTTGACTCGTCCGTCCATAAAATGTTCTTAAAAAACTGTCTGATTCTTTGGAACGTATAGAATCAAAACTATTTTTAAACTACAAATTCAACTACATCTACTAAATATGGTATTGTATAAGGTTTGACCTTTAATAACAGTGCTACATGAAACTGAATCTCTAACAACTATTATCTTTTAGATTTACAAGAGAAGACTAGATCTAATAATTACCTTGCAGTGGTGTGTAGTGAAACGGATGCCTGCCATCTGCGTAAATGACGGTCCACACTTTCCACACGGAAACTCCTAGTTCTGCAGCACTTTTCTTATACTCGTGGTGGGATCGTTATTATAAGCCGTTAAAATCCTTTTATCCACAATTATATTATGCAGTCTTCCGCGGATTCCTGGTTCTCAGTGTTGGAAATTGTAGGTTTCTCGTAGTCGTCGATAGGTATTTGCAAAGGTATCATGGCTGGGTAATCTTGTCATATTATACAGGTCTTGGAAAATTCATCGTGTCCTTCGTCCGTTAGTATAGGCTCTGTCGTACACATACCATATCGGTGTATTCTTCATTACTATATTGGGTCCGTTAAGCCATTATTGCTATGTTTGTCAGGATAAGAATACGACCACTACTTTTCAGAACTTAACGAGAGATCAAGATCAATACGTTTTAAACAAGACAATACGCAAAGATCGCGAAGTCTCGACTAAGAGATAGATATTACAACGTGCGGGCGCAGAGACAAACAATGGTTTGTAAAGTCTGTAAAAACTAGTTTAGGAACATTCGGGTGTTTGTTTAGGCAATAATAGAAAACACTTTTTTTTAGTTAATCGTCGATTTTGTTAGGCAATGTAGTTTTATGTGACACGTGATACACAACCGTGTACCTAACCTACTCTACCGTGTACCTACTACTAACTAACTACTACTAACCGTGTACCTACTACTCTTTACAACCGTAAAGACGATTGAATGGCGCAGTTTTATGCAAGCATTAGAAATCCCTAAATGCTTCTTGTTTTTTTAATGTGTGTGGAAAATTAAGGTGTTAGATTTTTTTATCTAATTTCATAATTTTAAAAGGGCCTTATTTTTTATATTATTTGAGACTTATAGGTTTGTTTTTATATTAGGGATACATAAAAGATTAAATAAAACTAACCTAAGAAATAATATATAAAAAAGATATGAAGTGAAAACAGTTGATTTTTGGGAATTTTTGAAAAAAAAGTTAAAAAAATTATATAAAAAAAACGGTGAGACTTAGACCAACAGTTTTTAAGGCAAATATGTTCCAAATGATCCCAACTATCTTCCATTTTTGTTTGTCGGACCATCCACCTAACATCCTGTATATTGCAGTGCATATTGCGTTCAATGTACTGATAATTATTTATTACACCTCGTAGTAGTAAAATTTTAATTCTACTAAGTTCGTTCTTTGAATTACCAATTTCCAAATGTAGTCCACCAGATAGTTGCTTCAGAATGAATGCATATTTCTTTTGATATTTATTAGACATTTTCTATTAAGTTTGAATCATTTGACTGTAAAAGCTGGCTAGGGTTATAATATGGTCTACAACATTTTTTATTGTATATAGATGATTTTAATGTTTGGGACCATTGCCCTCCTGAAGTACTGAGATATTATTTGGTCTAAATGACTTCTGTTTAGACTTGAAGTAATACTTTCTTGGTAGATTTTCATTAAACAGAAAGATACAAACAGCTGAAAATTTTGATACAAAATCCATTTCACTTAAACAATAACTTTTATGGAATAATTTTGCAGTGAACATGAATCAGGTACATCTCCTCAAACTCTGAGAGAAAATAATGTTGGACTACGTAGGGGTTGTCTATAAACCATGTGACGCTGTTGAGAGTGTGGAAGGTGTGACCACCAATGTCTACATTTACACATTTAATAAAATATTAAAAGAGTGAATTCTGTACATGGGAAATATTTTAAAAAGAATGATTGATTTCGCATATAGAATTATAGTAGAAGCCAGAAAACTTGTTTTTAGAAATTTTGTCTGTGTGTTAATTTGTTCTTCCATCAAACAAAATCTACTGCACAGATATTTATGAAATTTCGTATAATAATAGGTTATACCCTCGAGCAACATATAGGTTACTTTTTTATTTGGGTATTACAAAAAAAACTCCTGATTTGGTGAATGTTGTGATATTGGTACTGCCAATGCTATTTATTAGTACTGTGAGTAAACTTTATGCTCATAGATATATTATAATATGGTACAGCCAAAGCCATTTATTAGCAATTTTCGTAAACTTTATGCTCAGAAGGTTCTGAGAGAAAAAATAAAAAAGTATTGCTGATAACTTTTCCTATACCGGCACAGTTATATATATAAATATTATAGGTGGGTTACGTATTATTGTCATATAACGTTTTTCTCTCTCTTAAATATTAAATAGGAGTTGATTGTTGTCACTTTTCTGTGACACAAATTGGCCATTAGATTTTAAAGTACTGCGCATAATGATTTCAGAATCCAAGCCCGATTTATGAGAAATAGTGAGTTTCATACATTTAAACCTTGCTCACACAATACTTGTTTTGCTACAGCTTACTTGATGTTGCAATGAACCTTCTAATGGTTGCTTTATGATACAGGCTGCACATGATATGCGCAGCTGAGTTGGGATTGTAAATGGCTCTGAATATCTGAATTATGTTATTCAATTAATACTGGTTATTAAACTCACGTGTAAAACGTAAGTTATTTATTAATTTCGTTACATTATATATGTCGATAAAGTAATTTGGCACTAAAATTATTTATATAACTCTTTTATTGAAAATTCAATACCAATTGTTGATCTAATTTTTAAAATATCTTTTATAATAAACAAAATTCGCTGTAAATTTAACAGTTTTGTTATAATATATTCAGATTGGGAAAATATAATATATATATTGATATAATATATTGCAAATAACGCTTCTTCTTGTTGACACATAATGGCTGTAAGAGCTTGCTCTCGTAGCAATACATCCGCCATATGTATCAATTAGATACATTAAAGTAGATAAATAAATAAATAATGGCCTTCTGTAATTAAGTAGATGGACTATCGGCAGTTGTAGTAAATACAGGCCAACATTACAAAAGTGCGAATGAGATTTCCCATTGGTTAACGTTTAAATGTAGTAGAGAAACAAGTCCGAAAATTAGAACTTGATCTATTACAGAATTCCAATATGCATTCTCATAGAAAAGGAGCTCGGAATGACGTCATTTCCATAATGACAGCCCGCACAGTAGCCATCACAATGCCTTGTAAGTGATTTAATTACAAAATAAGCATCATGTGAGCCGGGCTTTAGTTTTGTATTTTTTTATTTTAATATTACGAAGTTTGTTTATTGTTATCGAATGACAAAAAATTTGTGGTAATAGATTTGTTCCACTTTATTTTATGTTTAATATCAAAATATTGCAAGAGTTTATTTTATTTGTAATATCAATTGGAATCATGCGTTTACTTTTTGCATATCATTATTTTATTTATTTTTATAAAATTTTATTTGCTTTCAGATATTAAGTAAAAACTGACACTTTAAAAATATACTGCATTAATTATGTCATTTTATTTTCTTATTGTTTAAAACAGATATTTAAATTCTCAGAAAACAAAACAGTTGGTAATTTTCAATCAATGCAATGAAATCGTACTGATTGTACCAATGTTGGATCAACAAACACTGCAGCCCAAATAGAAGTGGTTTATGACAAGAGTTACCTGAAGGAAGTATTACGGGTCATCGATAAGTCACGTAGTATTATATCTCATCATTTTTTTACCTTCCCCCTCTATGTCACAACAATATAAATATTCAGCTTGATCCCTTTCACCCTCTGTCAGCTAACGTTTCACTTTAAATACGATTGAAATTTTCAAAACTAAAATATTTTTAGAGTTCTTGTGTATCAAAAAAGAAAAATGGGAGCGTTACAAGTTTACTCATATGTTTGTCCATCCATCTGTCACAGCCATTAATCTCAGAAACCATTTGACGTAAAAACTTTGGTACAGTAGTAAAATATATTCATCTCTGCATCTAACAATAAAATATTTGAATGAAAATTTGAATTTGTAATTGAATTTTTTAAAATTCTATATTTAGTTTGGGATATCACTTAAAAGGGATAATAATAATAATGGACTCAAAAGTATCTTTTTACACTGAAAAATATTCCGGCCAATGAATGTATTAATTCTTTGGAAATATTTGGCTGATAAAACTGCATTTGCACTTTTTCTTAGAAAATCTATTTCAATTGGACTCCTTGGAGTTTTGTTTCCTCCGTTTTTCATTTGATCATTATTATCCGACTGTTTAGGTTCTTCTTCAAGATTGATCATGCATCTATTGTGCCACAACCTTTGCATCAGAGCGTTGATGCCCATAAAAGGCTCCATCTTGCAGAATGTCTTAAAAGGATGGAAGTAGATTATAGCCTATTTATTATAGATTGTAACCTATTTCATGACGCAATAAGGAACTATGTTGCACTTTTAACAGTCAAAATTGATCTGAATAAGATGAGTGGCTTGAATAGGATGATATTCATGTTTTGGGCTTATATACTGTGTCTGAAAATAAGTGTCTGACAAAGATAGATGCTATTTGTTTGCTATAAAGAAATAAATTGTTGTTGAAATAAAACAAGACACATTCTTTTTCTAATTGAGTGCAAAAAAAAATTGCTCCTAACTCTTTTTAACACACCCAATACTTGCGTGGAGTGCGGTGCTTACCCGGGCAGCTAGATGTCTTTGCAGCTATTCGTGGATTATTCCCCTGAGCGGTGCTGAATAAGGTGCGCAAATATTGTGTGTACGAAAAAGATGACAAATAATTATATTATTTTCAATTTTCAAAAAGTTACCTTTTAAATTTTATTTTAACAAGAATCAACTAATTTTTCAGTCAATGAATAACGTCTTTCTTTGTCAGACACTTATTCCCGGACACTGTGTACATTAAAAATGTGGTTCCATCTTCTGACTCAGTCGTTATGATAGGTCCGGTCAAAAATTGGCGTGCGCCCATATGAATGAAAGATGTTTCATTATTAAAAAAATATATAATTATATATAAGGTGTAACTTGGTACAGTTCTTGCCAAATTTTTAATGAAAGTATTAAGCAAAAAAATATTGTCATTGTGTATTGCAATACGAGTAGTACTTGTACATGTAACACGTGTGTTACTCATACAAATTTAGGATACTTATAGACCAGGGTCAATAATTTTTGAAACCAAACAAAATCGTAGTAGAATGAAACCTATTGGAAAATGTTGAGAATATTACAAAAATGAAAGGAAAAATAAATTACAGTCGATTCGAGGTCGGGAAGTGGGAGAGGGTGGGTTTTTAAGGGTTAAAATCGGTTTATCTCGATTTCCGGCAAAACTACAAGTCTTATGGAAAAAAGTTACACAGCAAAGTTGTAGGTAATAAAAAGTTCTACAACTTTTGTATTTACACTTTTTTCTCATAACCTCAAAATTCACATGAAAAACTCAAAAAACCACGTTTTTGGTTTTTTATTTTTATCTTTTACAAAAATATTTTTTTTTTCATGAAATTTGGTGAGAACTTACCTTTGTATATACCAAACACACAAGAATTTTTTGGATTTGAAAAATTAATTTTTTCTCCTTACTTTTAATCCAAAACCGAAAAAGCACCCTAATTTTCAATCGAAAATTCACGCGTCAAAATATTAGCTTTTTTAAAAAAGTTGGTGGGCTTTTTATTCGTTGGAATCTCTACTTTCTGATAGTGTAATAAAAAATATACGTCACTATGGAAAATATTTTCAAAAAATTTAAAAAATGAAAAAAACTCGAATCGAGAAATTATTTTTCTATCATTATGTACAAATTGGAGCTATTTATTAATATTAAAGCTGTAATTACTCATTCAACGTATGATTCTAAGTTACATTGATGAACAAACAAATTTTCAATTAAAAGATACTACTATAATTAACAAACAACTAAGTTAATAATGTGTATATTTGATAAAACATCTACAATATTATAAGAAAGTCATAAAATTTTCTTTAAATTAAATGCGTAGATGCTTATTATATTTATTGTCGATTCTTTTCTTGCTGGAGATGACTAAACGGTTCAAAGCTGTTTTTTTTATTTCACACATTGGCTTATCATCTGCCTTATTGCAGATTATACAAACAGATTCATCCATACTGATAATCTGAAAAGACAAAATCAAATTAATAATGCCTTCACAGTTTTATCATAAGTATAATTAAATTTGTTTGTGCAAAATAAATAAAATTATTATATTTTAATCTTGTACTAAATTATCATTTGATTTTAATTTTGTAGGTTATGTTACGGCAAATTCGTTTATAAATGATGTTGTTCACTGCTCTGTATCTTGTATACTAGCAATACTAACGGTTCTTACAGCTGATACGAAAGAAGAGGTATAGTAATAAGTCCGACCCTCCTAGTCCCTTCCCCACTTATTTACGAAATATCTATTCATGGACTAAAATTTTCTGAAGGTCACTCAGGTATATAAATTATCTTCAAATAGTAATAAATAAGCATCTACGCATTTAATTTAAAGAAAATTTTATGACTTTCTTGTAATATTGTAGATGTTTTATCAAATATACACATTATTAACTTAGTTGTTTGTTAATTATAGTAGTATCTTTTAATTGAAAATTTGTTTGTTCATCAATGTAACTTAGAATCATACGTTGAATGAGTAATTACAGCGTTAATATTAATAAATAGCTCCAATTTGTACATAATGATAGAAAAATAATTCATCGATTCGAGATTTTTTCGTTTTTTAAATTTTTTGAAAATATTTTCCATAGTGACGTATATTTTTTATTACACTATCAGAAAGTAGAGATTCCAACGAATAAAAAGCCCACCAACTTTTTTAAAAAAGCTAATATTTTGACACGTGAATTTTCGATTGAAAATTAGGGTGCTTTTTCGGTTTTGGATTAAAAGTAAGGAGAAAAAATTAATTTTTCAAATCCAAAAAATTCTTGTGTGTTTGGTATATAAAAAGGTAAGTTCTCACCAAATTTCAAGAAAAAAAAAAATTTTTTGTAAAAGATAAAAATAAAAAACCAAAAACGTGGTTTTTTGAGTTTTTTATGTGAATTTTGAGGTTATGAGAAAAAAGTGTAAATACAAAAGTTGTAGATCTTTTTATTACCTACAACTTTGCTGTGTAACTTTTTTCCATAAGACTTGTAGTTTTGCCGGAAATCGAGATAAACCGATTTTAACCCTTAAAAACCCACCCTCTCCCACTTCCCGACCTCGAATCGACTGTAATTTATTTTTCCTTTAATTTTTGTAATATTCTCAACATTTTCCAATAGGTTTCATTCTACTACGATTTTTTTGTACTTTTTACCTTTTTTGAAGGCTTCGACACTGGTCTATTAGGTACTTACAAGTATTTAAAAGTTTATAGTATTCTTAATTAAATAAAATATTTTTCACAGGTGTAAAAATGGTGTATATTACAAAAACCAAAACATCTATAATAGTCGCTATAGTTTTCCTACAACCTTTGTGTAGGCTTATAAAAACCCTATTTCTTCCTAATTTTAGGTAGAGTAGTGTCAGAAATAAGGGTAGGGGATATATTTTTTGGGTATTTTTTAGTGTAAACACATGCTTTCTGAACCCCATATTATATTGTTCGTTTTAAATGATATCCCATACTAAATATGGAATTTAAAAAAAAAATGGGTTATTTAATTTGTCCCACGCTTTGCCCAAATTTTGTTAGTTATTGTGGGATATGTATGGGTGAATATTTTATTACCATACCAAAAACTATTAAAAATAAAACAAAAATATTTTATAAAAATCCCATAATTGCTTTACTTTCTCAAAAATTCTACACAATATAGTGACTTAATTTAGAGGTAATTGTACATTTTTCTATAAAACAAACTGCACTTACATTAAGAATACCTTCAAAGATCATATTCATATTTCTTTAAAATAGAAAACAGAAAGTTTTATTACTTTGGATTTTCATTCACAGAAACCCTCATTTTCAGATTTCATGATAAGCAATTTGTTATGTGGTAATTTAGTGATTTCAGCTGTTGCATCTTCTTTTTGATTGGGATTGAGGTCTTCAGTATTTTGAGACAGCATCACAATACCAGAATCCACTGATTTTGTGGGCGTCGGTTGAACATTAATAGTTGTGTGTATCACTTTCTTTGGTGGCGATTTTGCAACATCTGCAATGAGTAAGTACATAATTGTAACAAAAATGATTTGGTGATTTAACGGTGTTGCATTATTGGTTTTACATTTTATACACTTTTCTGTAGACAAAACTTCCTTTTGTTAATAATAACATTTCTCTTCGAGTAAACATAATGTTTAAGGACGAAACAAATTACTTTGATCTAAAAAACACTACACAATCTTTATAAATTTTTATATCAAATGTAAAAACTTTAAAGTTCCTATTTATGCCCGTACTTTGTGTGTGTAAAAATAACAATATGTTAAACTTTGATTTCATTACATGAAAAAAAATTAATTTTCTTACTGCAGGGAGCATATGGATTATTGGCTTCTGCCTGTTGGAACTCTGCAGGATGCATGCGTCGCTTGTGTATTCTGCAGTTGCTTCCATTAGCAAATGTCCTTGAGCACCATGGGCAGGAATATGGTCGTTCACCCGTGTGTAATTTCAGGTGACACTATGATTAAATTTATATAATTAAATAAAGTTTTAATTTCTTTAAATTAGCTATCTAAACATATATTATGAATAGTTATAAATTCCACCGTTCAATGTGTACTTGAAAATATTTTGATACCCAGAAGGAAGCGCATTTATTTAAAAAGGATGAAAAAAAATTGACAGCAAAAATTTGATAGTTTTATTAAAATCAGGAAGAGGATAGGGATAAAAGCTAAGAGGTCTAAGAGACTAGATGGGCTTGATAGTGAAAGTATTATTTTACACGTTGTCAGGACTACAAACAGACAACTATGTTTTAAAGAGAGAGTTTAGTCAGGCTGTGTCGTACCATAAAGAACCTTTCGATGTATTAGTATTGATAATGTACAATCGAGACATAATATTAGGGCAGAAATAAAATATAGTATTCTGCCATCAGTTCAAAAGTAAGCATTTTAACTAAATAGTAATTTTTGTATACTTATTTATTATGACACTGAAGATCGATAAAAGTAATTGAAACAATATAAATTATATCACAACCAAGATCTCACATTGATATCTTTTCGGCGTTTGAAAGTTTTTCCGCAAAACGGGCAGGTGTGTCTGGCGGCATCGTCATGCACAAAGAGGTGGTTGCGTAGTGTGCGACGTGAGTTGAGCAGCATGGGACAGTGTGGACATGCATATGCTGTACCCCCATGCGTGTCGCTATGTCGTTGTAGGGCACCTTTTGTTTTAAATCTGAAATTACAATGTCAATTATAGTTTAATATCAACAAAGCAACAAATTAATTGACGCTATCACGTTTCTGTTCAGTTATTTTCTCATTCCTTCATTCATTTTGGTTTAAAAGGTTTTGATTATATAAGTAGTATATCATACTATCATAAACTATATAATATTTTTCATATGTCAACTTATATATTAAGTAAATGTACAATATTCCAGTTTCTAAGGCATTGGTGCATATTTATGTTAAAAAATATTATTTTGTATTTGATTAATAAATTTCTAATTTCCTTGACTGTCTATAATTCCGTGTTAAATAATTTTTTTTTCTTTCTTAATAATCAAAGTTTCTCAATATAAACTGCTGGTGTTTTTTTGAGTGTGGGATCAGATGACACTTTCCGGAGCATGTAACTTTTTCTGTGGAGAATGATGAGCTTGGATGCTTTTTGGAGTCTAGCTTTCTGCATTTGTTAGTGTTAAGTAAGTGTATCTTTATATTATTCTTTACTATTTGCAAAGAAATTTGATTCATGTGTTTCATTTATTATTTTAGCTTAGAAATTTTGTGAATATTTGGGAGTTAATGTTAATAAACTGCCAACTTTCTGTACTTTTAGATCAATGATTATATAAATATTATATACAAAACAATAAATATTGATTAGAAGACTGGCATCAATGCACCTATCAGCAATATTAATATATTCCGAGTAAAATTTTTCAGTCCCTTCATAAAGCGATTGGACTGTGAGTTGAGCGATTGTTGGTTGGTTACCAACCATAGCTCCATAGATCTTAGTTAGTTCTTGAAATTTTATAAAAATCTTCAGAAGAAAATCATCTTCTTTAAGGCGTCATTACCCAAATTATGCTGTTTCAGGTATACTAGAGATAATAAATCTACAGCAATACGCAATACATATATAAACAGCAATATGCAACCATAAATTATACATCATAGAAAGATATACTATCTTTGAAGTTGGGGCAGGATTACAAGAAAAAATGTCTATTACTATAATTTTGAGTTATCAAATTGGGATGAATCGCGAAATAGGCATATTTTGGGATGACAAATCACAAATACTACGCTAATTTATATGAAAAGTTTTTCTTCAGTATATCAAGAATATAGTTACCTTTAAAGTTGGGTTGCACAATTTTGATACCTTTTATACTTAATTTATAAACTTGAATTGAAATCACCTAAAATTACGCACTAAACGCTCATATGAGAAACATGTGTGAAAACATCAAACGAAATTGATATGAAACATTCGCCCTAATCTATGACTAGTCAGCTCCGATGTTCATTATACTTCCTTATTTTATACATTATAGATTAAGACCCCATGTTTTTGGACATTGTATTATTTATATTATATAACATTTTTTCTTTCATAAATAACTTACATTTTCAAAAATAAAATTATGATTAAACATATAATCGTACGTTGTTACCTATAAAACATAAACGTACATTAAATTTGGTCTATAATTTGCTTATATCTATAAATTGCTTTGATTTTTATTTTGGGCATTATGGAAAGAATTCTATGTTACCTAGTGAAATTTCAAGCAAGCCACGTATTCGTGAAATTCATAACTAAAATAGGTAATTATTAAAATTACAATAGATTCTTATTCTGTGGAAATATATTTCTAGAGAATATTAGGGAAATTTCCAAATATTGTCCTCCCTCTATGACATAGTTTTTACGCATCATTCCTGATTTAGATACAATATTGTATTGAATATATTTGGCGTTAATTTTGTAGAAATCCATTATTGACAATTAAATGAAACTACGTGATGTAGTATCATTTCTACTTTCTTTTTCTTTTTTAAATAATTTCTTTACCACGACCTAGGTTTCGTTGTATTACAACATCTTTAGGTGGGCTATTAGCAAAGATCTTTGCTAATAGCCCACCTGAAGATGTTGTAATACAACGAAACCTAGGTTGTGGTACAGAACTTAAAGTAGAAGTAATACTACATCACGTAGTTTCATTTAATTGTTACTACATTGTACTTTAATGTTGTCTTCGGTCCACTCAATATTAAATGGTAGGGCATCTCGCATCACTATATGAACAGATGGACACTTGAAATAGTAGAGATATATTTTTTGTTGCTTCATATAGTGGAATTATCTCGTGTTCAAAAATGAGTTATAAATTATTGTAATTGTTTTGTTTATTTAATTACTGTAATTAGTTGTAATTGTGTTCGTAAATTATTAGTTGACCCTGTTAAGTCATACAATGCAATGTGTTCATATCAATATCATATTAAATTACTACAGTAGATATATATTTTTATTATTTCAGGATGTGATGTCCATGTATATCCATGGTGGATACACATGGTCAAAGAATAAATAGATTCTTTTTTTTCTATCGTAATAACAAATATTTCTTTTTTCATGCCATAGAAATCTAGTACAAAATATATTTTTTATTATTTTAGGATGCGGTATTCACATATATTCATGGTGGATATAAGTAGTCAAGAATAAGAGATCTTTCTTTTTTTCTTTCAACCAACTTAACCCTTATGTGAATGACGAGGTACCCGGTTACCTTTAGCATTTTCAAATTTAAAGAAAAGTATGTTTTACGCTCTGTAGGTAGCTGTGATTTTGTGAGAGCTCTTAACTATTTATAAATTATATAATTTTTAATGTTTTGGCCCAGTCAACTATTTACAATGTTTTGTGGAAACCAAAACATATTTTAAACTCACAATAGAGTGACAAGATACCCGGGTACCTCTTTGTGTCTTGTATGACAATGAAAAAAGTATTTATAATTTCGTACAAAAATGAAATAATACACATTTGTTATGATGTTTTATTTCTATAAAAATTACAAATTCTTTGTTTATGCTGAATTAGCATGGCTCTCGAAGCAGGTGTTACATGTTGGACGAGTTACTGCATGTTCATCACAAATTGGTTTTCTACACTTGGTGCAAGCTTTTCGTGTTTTTCTTTGCTTGCGTTTGAGTTCTCTGCATATGTAGCAACTTCCGACGACTGCAACGTAGAATCTCGTCTAGTCTGACTTATAGAAGTTGTAGATCCAGAAGGAATCAAAAACCTTAGGCCAAGCACGTCCTGCATTGCAGATCTCACTTGTAATTTTGATGTCACAATGCAATTTTTTGATCTTTCTTCTATATTTTTACCACACACTCAAGACAAATTGTGGGTTATGTTCCATGTAAATGATATATGCTGCCAAAGCTGCAATGTCGAAGAGACGCAGTTAAAGAGACGTAAAAAAATTATCCGTAGTTACATTCAGTCCTGAATTTTTATATTTAGCCATGAGATCTAATACAGTGCATTCTCCAACATTTGTGTGACGATTGCCATCACTTGACTTTCCCGTATATATTTGTCCATTTAGGGGGTAGAAATTATTTGCATCACAAGCCCAAAATATTTTTATGACATACTTTTCAGGTTTTGATGGCATGTATTGAGTAAAGCGAGTACGCCCACGATATCCATACAGCTTTTCGCAATGGTAATACATTCACGAGGCTTGTACATTTTATTCAAATTTGAAATGAACATAGTCCAAATATCTCGTATAGCGGCTGCTTTATCAGCTAACAAACGTTCAGGGCGTGTTACATCATTATCAAACCTTATGAAGCGTAACACACACCACCGGGACACCGCAGCCCGAAATAATGGTAATTGACTGGATTTCCACAGTTCAGTCAAATGCTCTTTATTCGATCTATGCACCCCACTAAAGATTAGAATGCCAAAAAATGCATCCAATTCTTGTTCTGTGAATGGTTTGAATATTTATTTCGGTCGCTTGCTAATATCAGGGTAATTTTCCATCAGTTTATTATTGTATGCTTAGTCCCTTTCCGATTAGTTTCCCTCAAGATTATGTCACACATTTCATTGGACAATATATTTTTGAATATTTCCATTTGATTGTAAAGTTTACTGTTTGTTTCGACTACTAGTTTGTGTTCTGGGAAGTAGACCAGACTGCTACCGTGTTCCATCTTTTGCAATAAAAATATTTTCAAACAATTCCCCTTCAAAACTCGCATCGGAATCGTATGAGTCAATCTCATTTTCGACTTCAGCTTCTGGCTCAACATCCGAAATTTCCAATCCACCCTCTTCAATCAAAGGAATATAATCGTGTTCATTATCAGAAGCAACAAACTCACCTTCGTCACTAGAAGATTCTGCTAATACGGCTTGTAATTCTGTTGAATTATATCTTCGAACACGTGATCTTTGTTTAGAAGTACTCGCTCCAATATTCATAATGAAATAATTATAAACTCACAAAACAAAAATAAGCTCGTACAATACGAACAAAGTAAACAGTCAAGTGTAAATATCAAGCACGATGCATTGAATGGATTCAGTGTTTCTTGCGTGCCGATAACCATGTACGCACTCCACCCCTCCCCCGCTTTAATCGCCACAGATCGTCAACTGTTTAGCCTAACTAAAATAAGTGTGGGTAAAGACAATACAGAACTTGATTGTTTACGTTTGTATGAAGGTACCCGGGTACCTCGTCACTCTGATAAAGGTGTTTTATTTGTTACTCACATAACGGTTAAATTAATTTCTGTGCACGGAAGCATAAATTTGCAGATTGACACACATCTCTATAAGTTGTGATGTAGCAAAAGAGTTCTCCTCAACATTTAATTTCAAAAATCCATTTCTGTGACACAAATTTTACTATGAAAAGTTCATACGATAGTGAGAAAAGAATAAATGTAAGGTTTCATGTTGATCGACTTGGGCTTTAATCGTTCAAAAACCATTTGTTTTAAAGGTATCTTAGCAGTTTTGCACCTTCGTTATCATATTCATTCATAATCACAACTGTATCTTTTTTAAATAGTTTTTCATATTTTCATACCAAAAGACTTGTGTAATAAATTGGTCTTTTATATGTACTTGTTGTTTCAAAACAATAAAATTATGATTACTTATTTTTAGTTGATCTACAATTAAGTTTGGTCTAAAATTTAAAAAAACATCTTTAAATTGTTTTTCATTATTTTTGGTATTATGGAAAAATTTTAAGTTTGACAGAGAATTTTTAAGCAAGCTACATATTCATAGTTTTTAGACTACAGGTTTATATGATTTTATATTTAATTTTGTATTAATTTTTGTAACTTAGAAAAACTAACCTCACACCAATGAAAGTCAAGATGTGAAATGTAATTAACCTGAACGGACAAAATGGGAATTATGATTATGATTCTTCTCGTTTGTTTTCTGCTTTAGTCTAGTAGCTACTCAAGTCAATTATTTACATATTTTTCTGCATACAAATTTTTTGAATGAAATAAATATATTGGACAATTTAGAAACAATTGCTCACATTATTAAAAAATACCTAAGTGTAAATGTTAAGTTTTCAAACATAGATGTAAAACACATGATTTATAATTCTAATGAATTTATTTATTAATAATTAATCATTATGTTGGGTAAAATTTCAAAATTATTAAAATAGATAATTATTTTTATTTAGAAAAAACATTTTTTATAAAATTATAGCATTTTAAAATACTTGTTACCATATTGGTTCACGTAGCATAGCTAAAGTTGAATATTTACTGTTGAGAACGGTGGTTAATTTCACGGTTCGTCCTTGGAAACAACAAGTATTAAATTTTACTCTTAATTTAATTTTACGAAAAAATTAAATATTAATCTGAAAATATCTTAATTGGTCCTTATCACGTATTTGACAACCCCACGAATTGTGTTGAATAGTTTTATTCCCCATATATTTGAGCAACGCAAAATAATAACAATTTTTAATACTTATAATTCTCCAAAATTTAGTGTTAATATATCTATAGTCCATCCAAATTCAAGATGGAACGTTTGTAAACAATCACTTTTGACAGTTCAGGTATTGCAAACCTTTTTTTTACATTCACGTTAGTAATTTAATGTGGATTTATTTGCTATTTGTGATTAACAATATTTTTTAATTAGTGTGCACATTTATATTGTGTACATAGACTGCTGTGCACGTAGCTTATATTATATAGATTATATTTATGAGAAATTCAGATAAGTAAGGTGATGTGTTTCGAACAATTTAAAAGTATTACGTAAAAAAGACATATAATAAAATAATACCATTAATTTCGATGGAAATAGTTGTTTAATTAAATGTTAAGTTATACAGAAAATTATTACAAAGTAACCGCAAATACTTAATTTTTGAGTAAACATTAAATTTTTTTTTAAAAACGAACTAATGTATAAAAATATACCAAATACAGTAACATTTCAGAGACAAAATACACTTCATACGTATACAATTACATCACAATACATCTGGGCTTCACACCGATATCCAAAGATGGTTGTCCCTAATGCTAGTGCCGGCGAGGCCGGCCTTTTGCCGATATCACTGAGAAATAGTATTACAGAACATATTAGCAGAATTTATTCATCATAAATCTACCTATTACATCGTATATCAACAGTAATTACATCGTATATCAACGATAACAATGTTCGTTCAGCCATGCTGCGGGGCTTAATTAAATGACATTGCTCCAAGTAAAAATCTTTTGACATCGTTTAATTTAAAAGTAGTGTTTTCTTTCGCCACATATTGTTTCTTTTGTGTCCAGATCATTTTAATTCTGTTTATCTTACAGTGATATGACAGCTGTATAGGTACAGTCCTTAGAAGAACATTCGCCATTTTAATTACACTCGTATTTAATAATATCACACATTTAACATAACGAATTTAACATTATTAAACACGTAATAATATATTAAACTTAATATAATACAAAATATTTTTATGAAACACCAAAAATTTAGAGAGCAATATTGGAAATTGAGAGTACGGACATCTCCCGCCATTACGTTGATAAGTGTTGCAAGCAAGCATTGAATATACGTTGTATAAATAAGTTGCCATACGTGTCCTACGTAAATTTATATATGGCCACTTCAATACAATTGTTAGGTTTCGTGTTTGTGTAACAGGCGGACAGATAGATAATCATACGAACCCGCATTGGTTGTCCTCAAACCAAAGACTAATAAGATAGTTTTATCTAATATACATATAAAGTTTATTGTCCGGCAAAATTCATAAGCACAAATCGGCATTTTTATCTGATAAACTGATGATTTTTTGAAAGTCGAACGAAAGTACGGTGTCAAAATAATATTAACTAAGTGTCAAGGTGTAGAAATGTAATACCATAAAAATGGGTATTACATTTCTTTTCTTTTTAATATCCTTTACCTCATCTCAAAATCTTCGACAAATAATTGAATATTTATTTCATACTGACATACCTATATTCATTTTTATACTACTCGAATAATCTTAAAAACATTTGAATATATTTAGAAAGAGAAGAAATGTAATACCCATTTTTATGGTATTATATTTTTATGGTAAATAGAAAAAGAACCGATAGATTTATATTATTTTTTAAACTACTTGTGCGGAACACAAACGTAGATACATGTTTTTTTTTTAGAATAATATTTCAATTATTAAATTATTTTCCGCTTAGTACACTATGCCGCTCACAATGCGTTTTCTTTTTGAACGACTATTAAAATGCGTCATAAGGAATCACTGCGAATGCACTATAATATATATTAATACAATCAAGGCTGAGTTTCCGGGTATTAACGTAGGGTAATTTGATATTATATGGCCTGTTCGATGAAACGACCAATCAAATAATTTTACTGTTGCTCTATATGTCGTGGGCTAAGATTGGTGAGCGATTGCTTCTCGAACGTGTACATCGCCGTATACATTTTTTTATTGAAAAAAAAATTAAAAAGTGCTTTTAAACTACAAAGTTTCTATTTACCTGAGATTTTTTTAGTGCGTTGATATTTTATGTCGCAATGTTAATATTTTAAAAATACATTATGTTTTTGCTGTTTTTTCGTTGAATATAATAACCTGTCGATAACATAACTTCAAATCGAATAACAAATTCATAAATGGTGCTAAATTTTAAAATTTAAGATTAATTTTTCCAGATTATGCTTACATATCTGATAATCTTAAAAATGACAGAGATATTGAAGAGATTTCAATGATACTTGAGGATCCTTCGTCTGAACGGGTTCAAACAGAACTACCACCAACCGGGCCTTTAACATAAAGATCTAATGAAGATGCTCACAAAAAGACCCGCCTTCAAAATACCTGACAGATATGTACCCAGTTGTAGAACTGCTCACTCGCGTTCGGAAACTGCCCAAGCAAACAGCAAAGGTATCCGCATCCCTATATTATATTAGTAAGAAAACGTACAGAGAAAGTAAAAATAATAAGATTACGAAGAAAAATATTAATATTAAAAAGCAAAAAATGAAATTACATTCAAGTTTTGAGGAAAAAGAAACGATAGAATTAGCCGGTAAAAATTCTAATTCCGAAAATAATATATATGATGCGTGGAATGCGGTGAAAATTATTACAAGGCTGAAAAAATAGAAGATTAGCTGCTATGAATTGTTTGTAAATTATGGCCGCATGTAAATTACACTCCATTCAACAATTATTGTAATTCTTGTGGCAAGAAAATGAAGAAACAAGAAACGGAAAAGAAAAACTTGCACAAGAAAAATCAAAAAGTAACGGAAAAGGCAAAGGGAGAGGAAAAATGAGTCGGAAATTAAATGGCCATCTTATCCTTAAACGAGCGGCCAATTTCTAACGGACTTTAACATTAAAGCTTTTAAAAAAACATTATCCTAAATTGCATATGTAATTTGTAGACTGCATTGAAAAATATTTTAGTACCAACATTTATTTGAAAAGAAAATAACATGTCACAATGCTCGTTTAATTATCTATACGCCAAATATACCTTAACTATATCTGCATATAAGGTAATCAAATCTAGAAATATAGCAGCGTAAGCTGACAGATTGTAGCTATCTCACTCTAACGCCTTATAAAATTGATGAATAGCATATATGGTCTAGATTTTTGTGAAAATAATAGATTTTGATTATTTTCACAAAATGTTTGAAACGCCTGACTATTTCGCAAAAAAAATGGAGGGTTGCCAATTTTTCTGTGTAAATTTTTAGAATTCGTATCAATAAAATAATGGTATAATACTTGTATTTATAACATTTTTCTTAGTGAAACTTTCTGAAGTTAACATTTTGATTATGAATATATTTTAATAATACTCCAGGAATAATGCAATGAATTTTATAAATAGTTGTCAGCTTATCGAATATTATATTTGTGCCAACCATATTTTAACTGTGAAATTCGATTGTTTACAAACATTCCATCTTCAATTTGAATGGACTATAGTATTACGTTGTTTTTCCAGCATTCATCAAGAAAGAAATCTGATATTATATATTTATATCTCAATAATTGTACTATGTAAGTACATACTACTACATATATAGAATAATTATTGAGATATAAATAATAATATCAGCGTCACAGAAGTACTACATTCCTGTGGAAATCTGGAAACTAAGCTATAGCTATATTACAAAAGCTGTATGTCAATTGGATTAGTAGATGTTGCGTAACTCTTTAAAAAAAATATACACACCAACAAAAAAACACAATTCTTGATAATGTTAGTGAGATTACAGTATGATTACTACATTGCCAGGTTGTGAATAGTTGTAGTTTTTATCAAACATTTTATTGGATATACTTCTAAAGACAAACATTATATTAATAAAATTACTATACCATGATAATTATTTCAGCGTAGTATTTATAATTTTTTGGAAAATATATGTATGCTAGAAAATGTTTAAGAACCACTTTGTATAAAAAAAAATTAAATAAAAACAAGTTAAAATCAGCTTAATATTATTGTATAATACTATTTAATGAATAATATTAGCAATGCAGTGGAAATGTGAAAGAGAGATTATTTCCATTATTTATTTTAGAATGTTTTTCAAATAGGAAGAAGTAATATTTTTTAAATTGATTAATATTGAAAATAAATAACATTTGAACACTTTGAAGTTGTTATCATTTCATAAAGTATTTCATTCTTTTTAACAATTGGCTTACTAATTCAAATTATTGCTGTTTGGCGAAGAGATCATCTTAAATTAATTAATCTGGACATACGTGAAACAGCAACGGAGCCTTCAATCAATATCAAATTCATTTGTAGGATATCCGTCTAACATTCATATTTAAAGTAGTGGGTACATATCCAATATTCACTTTTGGCTGTCAATCCGAATTATATAACGCATTAAATGGCAACACAGATATACGATACATGACTAAAATCAAGCCCAATCTTTATTCAAATACAAAGTTAAATCTCGCACATAAAATAATGAAAGAAACAATTAATGGTCACGATGGATCAAGATATTGTGATTTACATTGATATAAAGATTTAGATCATCCATGCGGTCAATTTTCCACACCATCTGTTATTGATAATTCTATTGAATTAAATGGCACCATACTGGCCCTTAAGGTAAGGCTTGATTATGTCAAACTAAATCCAATATATAAACATTTGAAATATATTTTAAAATTCTGGACCAAGAATGGTATTGAGGTCATTTGACTAATATTGTAAACATTCTGTCTTAAACATAAGCGAATGTCTGATAATAATACTTGGATACAACTGTAAATAGCAACTATAAAATATAAGAATGAAAATTACAGAAAAATCACATTAAGTAATAATGTAGTTATAACCTTACATACCTGTGCATGAGCCATTAGCATTTTACATTAGAATGTTAATGACATAAGGGAATGTTAGTGACACAAGATTGAAGTTTCGTTGTGACTAATAATTCAATGATGATCTTATATTATGTAACAAAGGAAGTATCTTGTAAATGTAAATTTTCTTAACATAAGTCAAATACAAAAAAAATGAGTAAATTTTCTAAATATCGATCGTTTTTTTTAGTATTTACTTTTCAACATTATGTACTAGTCCAAAATATAGTACGTTTACATAATGCATGAGGGATGTTCAAAAATTTCACAGAATGGGATAAACGGAAAATAAAAAAAATGTGGTGCTATTTTTCCTTTTCAATACATTCTCCCATAACTATAATACATTTCTCAGATTCATCGATTAATTTATTTACACCCCCAAAAAAATTTCTTCAATATCGCTAAGTTTGTTCACACGAAGCCCCTTTTTGATTTTTAGGAACAAATAATAGTTGCAGCTGCTGCTTTTTCTTTAATCGGGCATCTTTCAATACAAGTTTTTCAACTTTTGCCAATGTCCAAGGAGATGGCCTTCTGGCAGTAACGGCAGTCCTAATCACGAGTTGTGTTCGATCAAATCTCTGCCTTGTTAGAAGAGGTTACTATTTTACTAGGGCAAGAGCCCCATAAACCGACAATGTTTCATTCAATATGACTCGTGGTGTATCTCCTTGCTTCGTCAGAAATTTGATTACAGTTTGAAATTCAATTTTCATGACATCATTGTCAATGATATCTTCCACAATGAGTTGCTTGATCGATGATAGCTCAGAAATTAATGATATAATTAAGCTGAAACTTGGCGTAGTATTTATAATGAGTTGTTCAAACAATTCCCACCACTCGCCATCTGTTCCATCCTGCGAACTTTTTGACCCACCTTTGTAGTTTTACAAAAATATAGAAATCATCAAAGTGCGTATTAAGTAAGGTACCTTTTGAGACACTGTTCACATTGGAAATTTTTCTCATCACCATGTCTCGCATGGTGTTCTTCTAGATTGGATTTTGTGCTGCAGGCATGACCACATAAATCACACACAAACGGTTTCAGTTTTTGATGAATCACCTTCACATGTGTACCAAGTGCACCTTTCGTAGCAAATCTGTTGAAAATATTTGTTTTAATTATTTTATGGATTTAATTATTGATAACAAAATTTGAATCAATAATTAAATCCATATATTATATATCCATTATATTATAGTTATATTTTTGCGAAATATAACTATAATATAAATATACTATATTACTATACGTTAAAGATATACAATTAAACAATAAATGCAAACAATAAATTTTTAAATATTTTGATTTCATTTTGGATATTTTATATAAAGTGACTAATTTTTTTAAAGACCAATGGTTTTGCTATTTGCATTCATTTTTATTCCATAAAGTACTCTGAAAATCTGATAGAAAAATACTGTTATTGCAATAACAATATTTTTGATATGTTGTTTAGTGAACATTCATCCACTTTAGTTCTGTCAAAATATATTTTTTGAACTTTTCAAATATTTTGACAAAGATGATTTAATTATAATAAAGCACTATTTATTCTACAAAAAGATCATTCCTATCCAGACAAATATTCTACATTAGAGGAAGCAAGATCATAACACATATAAGATTGCCAAGGAATCAGAGAGACGGGGTTAACTGGCAACTTGTGGTGACTTGGTAAGAGTGATTAAGTGTAATTTTGTAATATGTCTGACATATAATTTGGATATTATATCATTTTTTAAATATTCTAGATTTTAAATTAATTAACTGATATTAGGCAGTGTTGCATTATGTATCCAATTTATTTTAACATTTGCATAACTATAACAGCACATTAGAATAGACTTGTTAAAATAAAGAATATAATATCTATTTCATATATCGAGATAATGTTATGCTGATAGCAGCGAGTATACATAGGCTAAGTATATATAAGCAAAACATAGTGACGAGGAAGTATAAATGTTATTTAAAGCTTACATATTTATGAAAATGATGAAAGAATTGAATGTGACATTGTTAACGTTGGTTAGGGTCATAGAGAAAAATTTATTAATAAAAGACAGAAAGCAGAAATAGATACGAATTGCATAAATAGCAAAGAATAGAACTAATGCTATTGAAAAGCTGTTTGTCCTACACTTTTCGCTTCCATTTGATTAATTAATAGGTAACAAATGAAATGCTTTGAAACGTAAGTTCTATAGTAATATTTTAAATTTGATGTCCTACCTGGTCCCACATTGTTCACACGGCCATACAAATCGTTCTTCCCTTGACATATGTGTTTTCTCATGGACCCTCAGTATTTTTTGTGTTCCAAATCTTTTCCCACATTTACAGCAAACAAATGGTAACTCACTCTTTGGTAAATGTATTGTGGCATGGGTGTCTAAATCCTTTTGAGTTGCAAAAACTTTAAAACATTTTTCACAGCTGAAAGCATGAAAAGTACAAAAACATTTGATATGGTCATTCGAATTGGCTAATTTCATATGTTATTATGGTTCTAATCAGCGTAGTCTGAATATTGTCTTGTTGGGTTGTCTTTACCTACAAGGGCTCTCACTTGCCATTTTATATGGAAAATAAAAACAAATAATTTTATTTCGGTCTATCAAAGCAGTTTGATATTGGCCATATATTTTTGGCCTTTTATGGAAAGTCAGTTTATAAGACTGTTGTAAAGATTTCTGAAAAGGAATTGAATTGAGTCATCTGTCTCCTTAAAAAATTTATCTCAATTTTGCAAAAAATATAAATTAGAGCAACATTTAGTAAACAATTAGAAGTTGTAGCTCCAGCAACTATACGATCGGATGCGCTATGTAGTGTCTATTTCAACTATCATCTCCTATTAATCTATATTATCTTTAGTTGCTACAGCAATTAGTTCTCTCTAATAATTCTCTGTAATTAGTTCTCTATTTATTTTTGTTGACATGGAATTTTAAGTGTTAGTACCACAACAGATTGGTAAACATGCCATAATTATAAAATAATTGAACAATGCAGAATAATAACATAACATTTAAAACCAAACCAAACATATTGCGGTTAAAACAAAATTCTTTAACTTACTAGATCTATTAGCGTATATAATACAGACATTATAAAGAAAAACTTACAACTGTGGTTGTAATAATATATTAGTATGGAGCTTTGAATCACCATATAAATAAAAAAAAGTGTTGCTGCAATTGCTTCTCATATTTTCTTTTTGACCACTAATAAACTCATTTTATGGCTTATATATAATACAGGATAGTTTGGAAAAAGTTTTAAACACGGTGTCCGGGAATAGATCTTGGACAAAGAAAGAAGCTATTCGTTGGCTATAAAGGAATAAATTGTTGTTGAAATAAAATGTACAATACACCCTTTTTCTAATCGAGTGTAAAAAATATTACACATAACTCTTTTTAACACCCAATACTTGCCCGACTTGTGGTGTTTACCCGTAGTGGCATTGTCTTCGCAGCTGTTTGTGGGTTATTCCCCCCGAGCGGCGGTAACAATGTGCGCAAGTATTGTGTGTACGAAAAAGATGACAAATAATTATGAATATTATATTAATTTTTCTGGAAAAGTCATCTTTTAAATTTTTGTTTTAAAAACAATCAACTATTTTTCAGTCAAGGAATAACGTCTTTCTTTGTCGGACACTCATTCCCGGATACCGTGTATATTGTTACTAGAGAGAGAAAGTCAGCGAAAAATAACGGTTAACGAACAATTTATTTTTGTCATATTGTATGTAATAAAATATTTGTCAAATTTTGGGGGGGATACATAGAAGTGATTGTCTAAAAACTCTACAATATAAGTAAAGTTACAAAAATATTTTGTTTTTGTAATCTATTTTGTATTCACCCCAAACTTTAGACAATATCAAGTGAAACACAGATTCTATAATATTTATTTTTAATCACAGAAATAATTGATGGATGGAACTAAGTTTTCCTTCCATATTTCTATTAATACTTTCACTGCTACTACATAATTTGTCAGCGAAAAGGTTATTGTAATGAGGGCAGCACAGATATATTGTTACTTTCTTTGGCCTTCTTCCATTTACATACAGTTAAGACTATATGTTTTATAATTAAGAAGACCAGTTATTTTCAATACTTACCTAACGCATTTTGAAGGATCGTGTTTTGCGATATGCTTGAGTAATGATCTTGAGGATGTTAGTGTTCTAAAACAGATACATGTCACTTTGGCTACTTGTTTATGACTTTTTTTAACATGGACCCTTAAGTTTAACCAACTTTTGCATTCTAATTGACAAACATGGCAAATAAATCTGTAAATAAGCAATTAAATTTGAGATTATTGCTTAGATTAAAACAAAAAAGGAAGATATGATATACTTTAATGGTGCGCGGTCTGCGTAAATCAAGTCCAATGAACTTGGTTGTGTTTTTTTTAATTCAGTCGTATGTAGACTGGCGGTTCGCATAGATGTTGGGTTCTAGAAACTAAAATTGCCAATATTTTGAATCAAATCGATTCAAAAATGCCTTCTAGTGTTTTTACCACATGCACTAATCATTCACAAAATAAAAACTGTAATATTTTCTTTTATTACCATATATATATTATATAAAAAATATTTTCTTTTATTACCGTCATGTTTGAATGACAGCAGCATGCACAAGCACCACACCGTGAGATGCTGTGGTACTAGCAGTGCATTCGGTGCAAATTATCAATTTGTTGTAATACCTTGATACACTCCCACTACAATTACAATGCATCACTCTCAATGTCTTTTTCAGTTAATTTTACATGTAGGCAACTTGTGGTTGCAGCTGTGAGAGTTTGTGTGAGTGTAGGTGTACCTATGCCCATTTTGTATTTATGTAACGTAAAAGCATACCGTATCTTCCCTTTTTTGTTTTAATCTAAGGGTTATTGAGATATTTATTACTTTTTAATTAAACTATATCATCCTATAATATTCTGTTTGATGCATGTTATATTTGTTTGTTTATATTTACTTCAAAATCAATTTTACTGTTTTTATCAAATTATTCAGTTGCACGTAACTTTGCAAATTTTTCTTGTCATCTTCAAGACAACCTACTCGGTATTAATGCAAATTTAATGCAGCTTGAGTAGAATATTTTTTTAGTTTTGTCTTCTTTTCAGTCATTCTTGGTACATGTAAATGAGTTTAACTACTTGTTGCTGAGTGTAGACATTACATTAAGTCAAATAGACATAGGCCAACTTAGAGGGATTACATTTATGGAAACCCTATCCAGCCTAAAGTACAAAGGAAGAAAATTCTTCATAACTCTACTAATGGTATGTGAGTGTACAATGGAATTTCAATTGAATAAGAACTACGTAAGTTATGGGCAACTTGAGATGTTGGATATCAACCATGATGGTTTGACATTTTATGACCTATTATTCATGGCCTTTAATCAGAAAATTTTATTAATTGTGTGTTAAAAAGCAAAGAAATATAAATGGAAACCAGTTACAGTTAGACCTTAACATCTATATTCCAAGTATAATACGAAATAGCATGAAGTATTTTCTTTTATACCTTTCAGAGTGCTGATTTAGTAAATTTTTGAAGTTGATCACGTTTTACGTTGTATCAATCATAATAATGACAACATGACAATTTTCTTCCTTGGTATGTGTGCAGATTTAAATTCCCTTTTGGCGTTAAGTAACTGTAACTTACAGTTTATTTAACATAATCAGCATCAAATGGAATTTTCAAATAAAATTTGGAATATTCTTGAACAGTCATTTGCTGGCAAAGGGATATTTTCACCCTATACATTATTTTTATACGAATTTGTACCTTTTTATACCAAGTTTAAAAATATTACCTTAAACCTGTGTTTCCCTCAGAATGGTCGCTGATACAGTCACTTGTTTTAAATATGTGTACATAAAATATTACAATTGCACTCAACACTTTTTATTTTGAATTCAAAGTTCCATAATTTGTTTTAAATTTCAGATTATTGTAGAAGTGTGTTTTTTGTCAATAATTGAGTTTTAAATATACAAATAAAAGAAATTTTGAGTATGACTGAGATATCGTTTTAAAGTTAATTTTTTGATTATGGATATAAGAATTTAAAATGTTAGTAAATATATTGGTAAACATACTTACTTAAAGATGCTGTAAGTTGAATCATCATCAATTGCCTTAATTTGCGTTCTCCTTTTCCTTGATTTATTATCATTACATATTTCATCTTGATTATCAATATTTTCACTTAAGTTATCATTTACACTTTTAACTTGCTTACCGTCTGCAATTTAATTCAGTGGTTTGACAGTGTTCAAAAATTAAATGAGAGACTAGAACAGATGAGAATTTTAATAAAATTATTTATATTAATATTCATCAATCAGCAAACGATTGAAGCTGGAGAACCATATCCTGGCAAGAACAATGTTCATTGAATGTGTATAAAATAAAGGTGTCATTTTCAACTTTTTCCATTTAAGTTAGTAATATGCAATGTCTTATTATCAACATGGTGATAACTTTTACTTATTTTTCTCGTATATTTAACTTTTACTAATGATTTACTCTTAGCATATATAGTGATTGCTAAATTATTTTTTAATTCTCTTCTTACTATTGAACAGATTTCAAAAATGAATATAAATTCTATTTTAATTTTTTAGCTTCAATTCTTGTGACAGTGTTGCCTTAGTAAATTTTGATAAATAATAGACTGAAAAGTTGAAGGTACTACATGTCCCTTTTTAATAGTATAGGTTATGTTACATTAGACTCTCAATGCTTTTAAGTAGAATCTGCTGTACTCATAAAGAGATTGTATTGTTTACGATACTAAGCTAACCACATCATGCATTGAGACTACCTTTCATAATTTAACTCGCTTTATGGTTATCATAGGATTTCTCTGGGTCCATAATACAATATGAATTTTCACTTCTCTAAAGTATTTATTTATGACAAAGCTAAGTGAGAAAATTCTTTTTAAGTTTTGCAAGTACATTTTATCATATTTCATCTGCTTTCTGTACAAAATATGCTTTCCTTATTAAGCAGACTTATATACGTACTGAGAAGTTCGATAGCTACTATTTCTAACCTTCTACTGAAGAAGGTGATCACTTTATATTGCATACTTATAGAAATTAATACAATGTTAGGAACAAGTTACAAATCTTTCCTTTTTAGTCTCTGGTAACTCTTCAGATTAAACTCTATTTATTGTTGATCAAATTTTAAGAGGAAGATAATAATATTTACCATCTAACATCTGCTCCCACTGATTGAGGACACTAATTTCAACTTCACATTTGATTCCTGCATTGTCAACAGTTAATTTGTCCCTGTGACGACCTTTTTTTCTCTTGTCGTGTTCTTTACTATGATTGTTGTCTAATCTCAGTCTTTCCTCTTCTTTGATCGTTATGAGAGGCATAAAGTCGTCATCTACAGTTATATCATTACTAAATTGGTTATAATCAAATTCATCATTTGAATTCTAAAACAAAGTTACGTGTTAAAACTCTCTTTTAATTGAAAGAAAATATAGAGAAAATGCATATTTATCTAGAAGGCATTCATTACAACATTTAAGTAGCAGTATATATGATTGCATTCATAATATTCTATTACGTTGACATTGCTGCATTATTTCTAGATAGCGTAAACTTCGGTCAATAAAAAAATATTAAGATATGAAGAAATTTATTATTTTTACGCCTTTCATTTATACGTGATGCATGGATTTTTATATAACTTTTGAAGTGGAAGTGTTATAAAAATACAAAAAATGGACAAGTGCATTTTAGCAATAATGAAAATTTTACTTTATGAAAGAAAATATATAAAAAAAGGAATTTCAAAAAAGTATTGTTCATGATTATTATAATAAAAAAATGCTTTTCCATTGACTCTTTAATATTCGATAGATCTACCACAAAAAGACAAACCTCATTAAATGCAAGTTCTTTCTTTACTTTTTTCTGTGTAGGGAGCTCTATGTATTCGGATTTGATCGCTTGTAAATGATTGTGATCCTTTAATACTGTGGAGGCGACATGATGCAAAAACATTGACTGGATTCGCTCGCACTGAGAAGCGAAGTCATCAAAAGATGTAATACGTTCCCGGCATTCGTTGCATATTTTGCATGGAATTTCTTCGCTGTTTATCTGCATAATATACAAAGAGTTATATTATATAAGCAAGAACAAACCAAGATTAAATAGGGATTTTATAAAATACCTTTATTGCGATATGTTTTGTTATTATATCTAGTAATCCTTTACATTCCCCTTCATTACTGAAAAGATTAAGAAGCGACCGTTGATCACTAGCACATAAACGACACAAGTCATTCCAAAGTATCGGCATATTGGTAAAAAATGACTGATTTAAAAATGTCGTCTTTATTGATAAACAACTACACTTATGGCGTCCTTCCCTATTCAGTAAACATTTTTTCGCATCTGCCATAATTTGATACTATTTGACATTTAAAGGTTTAAAGTGTTACCAGGTTATATTAAAAAATATATATACATGAACGACATGCACAAACAATTTATTGGCGGTCGCTTTGTGAGATGAAAAATTTGTAATACATACAGCAATTCAACAAAATTTTGCTATTTTATTGATAAAACATAATTTTACGGAATAGAATGATTCATAATTTTGTGAAAATAATAAATGATTTAATAGAGTATTGTCATTATAAATTATAACATTTTGTCAATAAAATTTTAAGTTCCGTGGTAACTGTGTTCGTTCGACAGTAAACAATATACGAGACACATACTTTAGAAGCTAATATTTAGAAAAGAGTAAAAAATATATTGGTAGTTTCAATCAGTGAACACTTTTTGAATGCAAATGTTTTACTGTCATTTATTACTTTTGTATTGATTGATATTGATTTAAATTGAATGACATTTTTTTTTTAGAATGACTTCAACATAATTTTTTGAACATGGCTTTGACAGTTTAGAAAAAGGTAAAATTTAGCAGAATATATGATTTAAACGACGTTAAAATATACACTTTGCAATGCATTAATTACATACATCATCACAAACACATTTTATGATATTTTTAGGTCCAAGGAGAGAAATAATTTTAAAAAAACCTTTATTTTTATTTGAATGTACTAGTTTTTCAACTAAATGGATTTTCTTTACATTAGGCTAATTTTTGTAAATCTTTGTTTCAAAACTAAATTAATTAAAATTTATCATTTCTAAAAAATTATGGTTCAATTCAGCAAAAATTTAATTTTCTCATTTTTATATGCAAAACAAATAAATTTTGAATATACATAACAATCGACGTATTTAAAAATTAAGGCTCGGATATAATTATTTTACCTATTTCATATTTTTATTTTTTGGGTTTGTATTTTAATTCAATGTGTCTTTGTGTCGGCAAATTCTGTGTTTAGTATTACTAAGAATGGCAATTAAGTCAAAAACCTGTGACTTATATTTCCTCGACAAAGTGCACTTTTGCAGTGAACTTTTTCAAATCATTTATTTTAATAAAATAATCTCGACTGACTTTTGGTTAATAATTCAGAATAAGCCCTACCTTTGGTTAATACTTGAAAAAAAATAGGAAATTTCCAATTTTTGCTAAACTGAACTTGTTCCACTGAACTGAATTAGTTACATATTTCTTATTAATCGCTATAATTCTATTGTTGATAAAATTGACCCAGGAGCTTTGTTGACTTACGATTTTATTTATTTTGCATCTTAAGAGTCGGGTGTAGGCGATGAAATATTTTGTTTCTCACTAATCGCCGGCCTCGGCGCACAATGCCCCCATACTAGTGGTTGTTCGAAATTATGTAAATTAGAAAATCTACTCAAATCGTCGTAGACCATGGCCCAGATAATAATTTTTGTCGAATATAGTATGCAAAGAGACATAATCCAACAAAAAATTGTTCGGAAAGTAACATTTAGAAAATAAAAAAATATACAGCTTAGACTTAGAACATAATAATTTCAATAAGTCAGAAGAAAAACGATAAAATATGATTCAAAATAAATAACAAATTAGTGCACCGCAATCATAAAAAAGAAATAAAACTTACTTATAAACTAGGTATTTTTTAAAAATCAATATGAAGTAAGTACTTAACCAATAATAATAAATAAAACTTAACTTATGTACAAACAACAGCATCTAGTTCTAACAACAGCATCTAGTCAGTACAGCATCTAGTTTTAATTTATTACCATACTAATAAATGTTTACTCTTCATAATGATCGCCGACATTGTCGTCAGAGTAATCAGAATCAAAAAATGTCACATTCTCGAAATTTGCGATCTGGGATCTGGTTGCAGGAGGAGCAGGACAAGTCCCTATTTATAAACGAACGTAATTCGAGTCATATATCTATTTATAAATGATCATAAATTCTTCATGAGGAGATATTTCACGTACATCTTCCTGAGATTCACTAATTCTAGAAACTATGTGATCCAATAAGGCTTGGATTTGGACTTCAGTATAGGTTTCTGCCACCTCAATTATCTAATGGATAACATAATGTTTTGGCTTTTCTAAGATTGTGAATACTCGGGAAGGTGTCCTGATAAGGTTATTGACAGTAGTCCAGAGTAAATTATATTTACTCAGCGAAAAACCTAAATCTAAATATAAATGATAAAGAGTTTTGGGTTCTTCTCGTTCGATGCTGGACTTGACAGATGACATCATCATCTTCTTTATAACATTGGCTGCTGCAGAATATCCATCATGCAAAATATGCATGACATTTGGCAGCTCAAATATTTTAATCAGCCATACGTTATTGAATTTTAAGAAATTGTTCATGTTCTGTTCTGATTCGGTCCACTTTTTGGATGCGACAATCAATAAATTTTAATTTTTTATTGACAACTGTTCGGTCCTTAGTAGAACAATTATCTAAATCATAAACGTTTCGAAAGCTTCTCAAACACCGCTTATTTCACATCATTTGTGGTTGTCTCATGGAGATTTCTTTTTCAGGTGCATCTGAAAAAGAAATCTCCATGTTGCGGACCAGTAGAGTACCACTTAAGTAACAAAAATAGAATCTCAAAACTTGCATTTATCATATGAAAAAATATGATTCAGTTTGCAAACACCAATTTTTTTTCTTAGACATTTGAAATTTAAATGTTACAAAAAATAGGATAGAAAACGTTCAACATCTAACCACGTAATATATATAAATTATTGTGATTTAAACAGTAAAAAAACTAAAATTTAAAAAGTATTTACCTTCGTTAAATGTTCCGTTAATGAGCCACGCACTCTTATTTAAGGTTTTAAGCAAATAGAATTTTCCTTGGTCCAATTCTATTCGCTGGGTAGGTGTATTTTTTAAAATTGCTTTCTTCGAAATATTCTACAGAAGGTTTCTTTTTTGTTTTTCTTATTTTATCAAAGAATTAATACAGGAGAAATAATAATGAACAATAATATGTCAAAGTATGTAAAATGGAATTATAGGTTTGTTCTCTAGAACAATGACAAAGAGTTTTGTCTAGTGTTGATGCGGGTTGGGGTATATGGTCTTAATATCTCCTTACGAGTATCTGCGTATACATCGTATAAGCTATGACGTGCAAATCGCATTGGAGTAAGTTTAGAATTTGTAAAATAAGTCTACATCAAATTTTTCAGAAGGGTAATATTCTTTTAACATGCTTTCTCTATTTTCCTGTGGTGGCTTTATAGATTCATTTTGAAGTCAAGTGTACGGTTACCGTTTTTGCAAGTACAATATGTGCAAAAGCGGTGCATAATATTGTACATGCGACTTTAAACTTGACCGGCCAGAATATAGACATAATATTTTGTTTTTTTGTATGTCATTACAAAAATAAGGTTAGTAACAAAAATTCTAAATAATGCATGGTTAAAAAATAAATTTGTACTATATTTACTATATAGTATTTCTAGTCTTAATTTTGTCTGACTTTTTATTTAATGATTATCATTCTAGAAATAAATGAAAAAGGTTTAATAATTTTGATTAAAATTGAGCAATTAAGTTTCTGTACAATATAGTAGTGTATTTGTTTTATCTAATCAGCATTCACTGAAAGATCATTCTAGATTAGTGCAATAATTAATTACTTGTAGCTAGAGCACATATAGGTAAAAAAATGTCACGAAAGAAAAAGTCAGAAAAAGGTGGAGGGTGTGTTGAATTATTTGACAAAATTAGCATTAGAAATAGTGTAAAATATTTTCTATCAAATTTGTTCAATCAAAGAAAAAATTTGAATAATTTTCATTAAGCTCATAAATGTAGATTGCGCTATACTAAATAACGCTTATTTCTATTTTGCACATTGCATAATTTTAATTCATAAATGCCGATCTTTCCTTTGCTATACATCTGTAAAAAATTCAGCATTCCTTGCAAATGGATACTTTTCATTTCATTGGTAATTGTATGTTGTTTACAATTACTTACTAGTTAGATGATTGTAAAAAAGCATTTAGTGTAATTTCGAGTCGCTGCTACTTTTATACTTAGTATTTTACATCTTGGTAATGTTTTGTGCTCTTAAAAACAATATAAAAATTAAACATATCACGCCGCGTCGTTTTGTGGACTTTGACATTGATTATAAATTTATGTGTGATAAACAATTTTCACGACTTTGTTTTATGTATTAAAAGGAATTTTTAATTTGTTTAGAGTTTTGGATTTTTGAAGGAGTTTCCATATACTTACTACGTTGTAGTATTAATTAGGATAAATTCTGCGATTTATCAATATTCAGCGAAAAGTCGTGAAATCCCATCAAAACATAGATATAAAAAATAGAGCAAGTTTTCTTTATATTTCATGTTAACTGGAAAAAAGAGTTGAAATAAATATAACTAAGTTTTAAATGGGTATTTCTTTATGTAGGATTAGAACAAAATTTATGGTTGAAAGGTATTTTTAAATATTCTAAGTACTTTTTTCGTAGGTTTGGCAGCATCTGCAGTGTTGTATACCAAATAATGCTATAACTTTTTAAAATCTATATTGATATGAGAAACCTATTTCGCAGTTATAAAATCTGGATATTTTCTACCATTACGGCAAGTAGAAGTTTCTTTTTTTGAGTTATGATGTCATTGTCATTTAAACTCAGAGTTTTAAAAGCGAATGTAATTGTATCTACTGGTGGTACTGTGAGAAAATTTTGTAGCAACTTGTAACATTTAGGTTTATTTTTTCCACCTCAAACTATAAATAAATGAATAGATTATTCAACCAACAATGTAAATACAAAATATTGTAAGTTTATAAATGAATTCTTTTGAAGGTTTGTAATAATTACTTCGTAATAACTACTTATCGCACCTTGGTGAGCACAGTACAGATTTTTTTTTCTATCTTAGAACCATTGGGCTATCTACAAACTCTTATACTAATAATAATAATAAGATTTTATTTCAGACATAGTCCATACAATTGTGTTAATAGGTAACAATATTCTTAATCTAATGTTAGTACAAATAGTGAATAATTACATCATTAATAAATCATAAAATATGCAATAAACTAAAATCAATACTAAATGGAGTCAAACCCAATTGCAGTTAAAAAAATCTAAAATCAATACAAATTAAACCATAATAAATTAAGTCAATTAAATCAGATAAAATTAAACTGTATCAAACTACACCAAATTAAATTACTTAAGTCAGGTCAAATTAAATAAAATTAAATAAAACAAGTCAAAAACTACTCAAATCAAATTCAAAGTAAAATAGTAATAACATCAATTAATTTAATTAACTCAATCACAAATTCGTTTAATTTAAATCATAATGGCGCATGTAGGCCTATCCAGTGTGTCAAAAGAGGTAGGTCCAGTCGGCCCGCGCACGTGACCTTCCCGGCACCCTCGCCATCATGGACGCACTGCGCTTGCGCATTATAGCATTATAGCTTAGCATAATTTACTTACATTACTGTTACTATAAAATCAATTTATTGATTTTATAGGTGAAAATCAAAAAAATATTTGTGCAGAAAAAGGTTTTAAGTTAACGTGTTTATAAGTTATTTACTAAAAGTTTTTTTTCATACAGGTTTATATAGGTACCCTCTTGATAGGGTTGAGGGCTAGGATTGCTTATTTCTCCACATGCCGCAGCCCAAATTTCTTGTCGTAATTTTTCTTTTATATTGTTGTTTATTAAAATGCGATGAGCATTAATTACATTAATTTTAAAAGTGTGATAGATTCAATCTTATTTTTGATTAGATGTAATGTAACATTTAGATGTAAATCAAGATGAAATATTGACAAATTGTCATTGAAACTATTTAAGGAATTTATAAACATAAGTTTCAACTTATCATGAAAAGGTTTATAAATATTACCTAAAAAATAAGCACGACTTTCAAAACCATTTCATGTAACTATGAATAAAATTTTAATTACAAGTTAAAATGTTACAGAAATTATGTTCAAATATTATAAACAAATGTAAAATTGTATTAGAAAAAAATGTTCAAGTTATAAAATTACATGTTGACAGCTAATTCAAATAAAGTGAACGGTTTATATTTCATTTAGATCGATTTATATTTATGTGGAGTATAATTGTATCCAAATTAACTCCATAATTTGATAAATCTCCCAAGTATTGGGGAAATGAGTGGTGTAAGATGGGTTACGTAAGGTTTGGTTAAATAAAATATAGAAATTCGTAGATAGAAAAAAAAACTTTTCGTTTATTTAACCTTGGGTTATCAGCTTTTAAAATTATTAAAAATATAAAAACATTTATTCACTTACTTCAAACTGATTAACGATTAATCAAAAACTATCTCTCTCCATTTTGCCCCATAGATGGAGTAACATGGGATGCCTTATGAGGCAAGATTGGATACATAGGAAAAAATTATATAATCAACATTCAGTAACAATAAAAAATCTCTTAATAGGGATGAATTAAAATTTTAACCTAAATGTTGATATATGGTACACAATATCATTAAAGATTCTTAGTCCGGTTATTGACATAATATACAAACATGAACTGCCTCGCCGTCGTTATCTTCGACATCAGCACAGTCACAAGGTGCTCATTTTTGCCATTTTTCACAATTTATCCAACCTTCAATAGATTTTGAATATGAGCCATGGCAGTAAAGATATTTCATATTATGGGAATAATCATTGCCATCATCATTATAATCATCGTTGTTTTATAATTTTTTCTTAGTCTGCTTTTTTTTTATATTTGGGACTTTCAGTTTCTTTCTTTTTTTTTCTTGTTCTGTTTCTTTTTTCTCATCAATCCCTTCTTCTAATTCCTTTTTGTATGGAGGTGAGGTAATTACTGTAGTATTTTCCCTTTTTCTTGGCAATATTTTACTTCTTGTAGGTACAGGTGCTGGCGGTATTTGTTTTTGGCTTAAAACGTACTATCGTGTGGTCTCGGTGGTAAAACGCACAAAAATGAAAATGTAGGCGAATCGTTTATTGGATTGTATTGCATAAATAGAGGAACTTGATTTTGAATAGCAGTCAGTGGTTGTAGTTTGAATCGAATTTTTGGTAACGGTTGCAGCTAAAAATTGCATTCTGAAAAAATAGTGGGATCGAAAGAAAAATTCAATATTTTTTAAATGCATTTAAAGTCGCACTCATCGTAGCAGCTTTTATGAATGATTTTATTTAAATGCCAAATAATTATGCTACTTGTCAAACGGGCTTAATGAGCCTTGGATAAGATCTAAGTCAAAAACTAATCACCTAGTCATAAAATATTCTTAAGGGCTTCATGCAACTTATATCGAGTGAAAGAAACTTATAACATGGCCGCCTAAAAGACACAGGGCATTCGTTCATTGCTTCACTAAAATCAATGAACTTCTTGAACCATTTCACGGACAGTGCTCCCGTTATCCATCTTGTTTCACTGCAGACTCCCCATGCACAGTGAGGAGAATTAGCCATCAATTCCGGTTTCATACGTTTGCGTGGATATATCATCATAACCGGAATGTAGTGGCGTAACTCGCTTTTTTTCTGTAGACAATGCACCTACTGGTTTTGCACTCTTTCTAGCAATAATGTTACTTTTGCCTTTTGATACAATGGAAATACTTGTTTCATTCACATTATGTATTCGGTTAGCAGGATTTTTTTGCGATCGATTGTTTCACCTAATAGCTTGAAATAGCTATCAGCTATCAGTTACTTTATTGAGTCCTGAGGCTCTCACAGAAGATGTGCTCATTGGTTTTCTGAAGAGAAATTTGTGAAGGGTGTTTCATAAAACCTAAAAGCCAGTCTTTCCCTTAAATCTAAATATTTTATTGTTTTTTTCCTCTAAAGTCTTAGGTCATTTGTTGTTAAATCACATAGTCTTTTTTTGTAAACCTAATATGTATTTCACTGTTTCAGCTTCTTCTTCTTTAGAGATTTGAAATTGTCGATTTAGGACCTAAAGGCACTTTTATCGATAGTACGAGCTAAATTACTTTTTTCTTTCTGAAGTGGTACGAGGAATTCCAAAAGTTTTAGCTGCTAAATAATACCCCATTTTATTTTTATTTGCTCTTTCGACCAACTTGTTCTATTAGTTTTACGAATGTAATTCCGTACCATTCTAAAATATATAGTAAATAAACATATTTGACGGAAATTGAACAGGGCAGGGTTGAATAGGGCATTTTTAGGGTGCCATCCCGTTATGCACTTTCAGGGGTATCCCATCTTGCGCCGTTGGATATTTTTGAAAAAAGGAAGTGTAATAAAATTGTACAGCAAAACGTATTTGAAAATATATTTCATAAAAATAACATTTATATACATATATGTATATATATATATATATATATATATATATATATATATATATATATTACAAAAATAACATTTGCAGCAATCACTGAATTCTTCTTTAATATCTTTGTCATACAATGAAATAGTTCAAAAACAATAAGCAAACTCGTCAAAACAGGTTATGTTTCAATAGTGATGAAACGCGACATCACACTTAAATTGTTCTCAAGTGAATGAAAGAGAGGGGTTAGTGCATGGAAAAGTTAACCACTGGATAACGCATAAGAACACAGTTGTATGAAAACCAAGCTAGCCACTACTCATTAGGATAAACGTACCACGTGACACCGTTAGCCAATCAGTGCTTTGTCCCTTTGAGTATCACAGCGATGTAGATAGCTCGATATACAGAATAGAGTACAGAACGGACACTCCCATACTAATACATAACAAAAAAGTGGTCTTCTTTTATATGGATAATTGGAAGCCGACTCACCAGGTGGCGCTTCAATGATTACCAAGACCAAAAGATGGCGCTGCCTAGATCGAATTATCACCTATAGATGGCATTGTTATAAAACATTGAATTGGAATTTATTAAACAATATATTAAAAAACATTCTTATTTTCATAAATTTTTATTAAAACTTTAGAGTAACTAAAATTTTACAAAACATATATCAGAGATTTTACAATTATAGTATTCTAATAGGTAATTATTTCAAAAATATATTTGAATTCTCAAGTGATTTCAAAAAGCATGCTTCAAGGTCTCTCTGACTTTCACGCTCTTCAGGTAGATTATAATCCGAGAAGCTTGCAGCGCTGTGTCCATAATAGTTTATGGATGTCCTCTACTGTAGAGCTGAAAGTAGAAAAATACACACGGACAATACATACATATATGGATGTTAATGCGTATTCTATAGTGTTTATTTCTTAGCATGTCTCAATGGAAAAAATTTATTTCCAAATTTCGTTAAAGCTTCAAATTCAAGTTGATATTCTTACAATATTACAGTATATATTTTATTAAAAGTATTTCCTCCAGGGTTCGTCAAAATTTTTATATTAGAATGTTTGTCGTGAAAGGGTTATTCTTTTAATAAGTTCAAAATCTTGGTTCAATCAAAATGTTTTGTATTGAAATTGACCTAGATGGAGTTTTTAAAATTTATCCTTGAATATTAGATTTACAAATAATAACTTCAAAACTTAAGCATTTTACATTCATAATTAACCTAATTACTATATTGAAAATTTGAGCTATTACTAATCTCTGTTATTCTTTTTTGTACAGATTGCCTATTGTATGAATTATAATTATTAATGTTAAGTTTATGGTAAAATCAGTAGGTTGTTCTATAACAAACTTAAAAACAATTTGACAGAACTTGAATAGTTAAATTTGTATCCACTCTTCGCCAATAACACATATGGAATTTACCTTAGATATTCCTTTATAGCAATAGCTTAATTCTGCCGCCTCTAAACTGGTATACGGCTGGTCTCTCAGTCGTTCCAACATGTTCGGTTCCAACACTGTCATTGTAACATCTTCGGTCTACGTTGGCAAATTTAGACTCGGCTTTGCGTTCACCTGTAACAATTTCCTAGGTGAAATAGTTTTAAAATCAAGAATTATAAAATGATTCTCGCAAATTCTGTAGCAGTGGTTTTGAAATCCGGCTGCCAACTCATCCCCTGCGAACAAAACAGAAATTTCGTATTAATTTATGGTTATAAACATGGTTATTCAGGTGTAAATGTTCACGTTGACAGAATTTAAAAATACTTTCTTATATAATTTGGTAATTAATAAACAAACAAAAATTACGACATGATTTGTGGTTATAAACATAGTTATTCAGGTGTAAATGTTCACGTTGACGGAATTTAAAAAACTTTCTTATATTATTTGATAATAATAAACAAACAAAAATTACGACATAATTTGTGGTTATAAACATATTTATTCAGGTGTAAATGTTTACGTTGACGGAATTTAAAAATACTTTCTTATATTATTTGATAATAAGAAACAAACAAAAATTACGACGTAATTTGTGGTTATGAACATAGTTATTCAGGTGTAAATGTTCACGTTGACAGAATTTAAAAATACTTTCTTATATTATTTGATAATAATAAACAAACAAAAATTACGACATAATTTGTAGTTATAAAAATAATTATACACGTGTAAATGACTACGTTCACGGAATTTAAAAAATACTTTATCTTATTTGGTAATACAAAATTAAACTACGAACGATACTTACAGAGTTTCACATTTTTGAAGCTTGAAAAATGATAATTATTTGGCAGTTTTTTCAGTGTTATGACAGCCGGTTACAATACACGCCATTACTATGAACTATAATACAATAAAAATAACTTATTGGTACGTAAATGAATAGGAAAATACTTATAAAAAACACTATTAAATTTTTCCGTAGAAAATATATACGAGGGGCCACACAAGAATTTTCAATATTGTACTTTTTCAACACGAAGTAATGCCATGCGTGTGTTATACGCTAGACGGCGAGAAAAAGTATGGCGCCCAGCCGGAAACCCTCAAGTTGAATACGTCTAAACGCCCTCTGCTGAGGAATCCGACATTAGCGTTTCAAATTTTCACTTCCGGTGAGCCCTTTTATTGATTACTCTATGACTCGATACTTACGTATTTTCGATGTGTCAAAGTAACGGTTTTAACAAATTAAAAACATCGTTATTTAAAAAGAAGAATTTTATTATAATATAATCACTATATTAACTTAATATACTGTTGCACGAAATAATGTTTTATATATATATATATATATATATATATATATACATATATATATATATATATATACATATATATATATATATATATATATATACATATATATATATATATATATATATATATATATATATATATATATTTATATATAACTATTTATTATTTGCTAATATGAATTTTGAAATTTACTGGAGAAAAAAGGACAACAATTCTTGTCGATTATACAAAACTCAGAGATATAAACAATAATGACTCGCATTGCTCAGCCACCTGTATTCATTTTTCTTTTCAGTGCGGGCAGTTCGGAAACCTAAAATGATAAATGTAATATAAGTAAAATATAATATTTTATGCTTAGAAATCAATGAACTTTTTTTACATTTTAAAAAATATCTTCACAATTAAATGAAAGTACGTGATGTAGTATTATTTCTACTTTAAGTTCTTTACCACGACCTAGGTATCGTTGTATTACAACATCTTCAGGTGGGCTGTTAGCAAAGATCTTTGCAAAGAACTTAAAGAAAGTAGAAATAATACTACATCACGTAGTTTCATTTAATTGTGAATAATGAATTTCTACAAAATTAACGCCAAATATATTCAATAAAAAATGTCTTATTTATAATATTTGGGATTTTTAAGTAGTAACAAAAGTATCGATTTAGTTATCGATAACGGCGCGACGCACATCTAGTGGCGAAAAATTCAACAATATGGTGGAATCGCTGCCGGCAATCTGACTATAATATACGAAGATATAGTTGCTTAAATAATAGTTAACAGTGCACTTACTTGTGAAAAGTAATTCAATTTTTTTCAAGTGGTGATGTAGTGCTTCTGTTTTGGTAATATTTTATAGCACAAGAAAGTATGGTTTATTTCATTTTGATTTAAAATTACGAGAAACTTTCGTTGTGACTCTCGTTTTCTTACTGAAGGCGCGTATACTCTTCACCCGGAGCGGTGGCACAAATTGTGCCATCGCGTGGCTAGAGATTTTGTGTTGATGCGTCATCCAGTGGTTATCTTATCCATGGGTTGTTTGAATGTTTATTGCATTCCGCTAGTGTTTTATTTTAAGTATAGAGGCTGTATTTCGTCTTACTACACTTCCCTGTCTTGCCCCATGTTCCCCAATTTGCCATAGTTTATATTATACTTTTGTATATGTTAAGTGCGTAATATCTATTGATATATTTAATGTAAAAAGATTGAAGAATAAACATATTTGAAGACATTTCTCGCAATTTTTTTTCAAATTAATTTTTTACATTAACTAATCACGACTACGGAAACTATTTCTTTTAAATACATTATTTTCATGTCACATACAAAAAAAACCATATTTTCATTACTAACCGACATATGTTTAAACCATGGTTGTTTTAAGTATTGAATAAATATGATGTATTTGTTATATTAGTATTCCTCAATATAATAACCTTTTCATGACGGCTCACCCCAAATTGAGTAAATGGAGCAGAGCGGCATGAGTTGTTCGATATTTTGAAAGACTTATAATTGTTAGTAAGTGACTTTGACGTATATCATAATATGGATAATTGAGATTTTAAGGATTACACTAAAACGATAATCAAATAGTAATGACAAAATTGTGATAGAGCGTCAATGACATTGCTTGATTTCAATCACAAATCTTTGTTTTGTATGTATTTCGGTAATTACATGTAATGTTTTTTCTATTTAATTATATTGACTTAGTACAATAAAATAAAGCTAGTTTCATTGTGGTCTGCTCTTGATAGGAGACTTTGCTCGATAATAACGTAAGTATTCTTCTTTATCAATAAATCCTACAATATAATTTTGTTGGTACTGATTTTTTCCCTCCAAACTTTTAGTAAACATAAAGTATTGCATCTATGCAAACAAAATACAAAAAACCTTCTATTCAACTCCATTTCATCTATAGTTGCAATTGTTTGATGTATTTAATAATTAAATTGGTATTTCGAAAACCGTGTTTGATCAAATGACTTTTTAAATACCCATTGTTGTGACCTAAGATATATCCAAAAAAAGGTTATGAATAGGAGAGATATCACTTATGAAAATGTTGCCTTCTCTGAAAAAATATAATTTTTAATTTTCAGAAAACAAAAAAAAAGTATAAAAATTTTAGAACAACATCCTTTTTCTTAGTGTTGCTAACACTATACTTTTTACCATAATTAACAATGTAACCAAAATAAACCATAATTAATTCGTTTGAGTACCTAATCGATTTTATTGGTATAAGGGTAATCTATATAAGTCGGAAAGTTTGTTATGAAAATTACAGAGATAAAGTTACTCTATTCTAATTGTTTCAATTATTTCAAAATTGTTAGTTTTTAATTTATATTAATTTATACAACAAAGAAAATTTGCAAAAAATCATCTTATATCGTGTTTTTCTTTTCATATTAGGTTCATGATGTATTTCGTTTATTTATCTTAATATTTTAGAGACAACATAACTTAACTTTTCCGTCCCAGCAAAATGTTAGATTTATGCGTAATGCTTCTATCACCATGAATGATTATGAAAATTTTTACATATACAATATATTTAAATCTATGAAATTAAATTTTTATTTTTAAACTAAATTTTTTATTTTTCACATTGGAAACACTTTTGAAGGTATTGGATCAAATGATAGTTTATTAAAAGGTGAGTTTAAAATATATAATGTTTTCTTTTTAATCTATTTTTATCCAACAGGATTTCTATAAATTTGTCGTCGAGTTGATTGACGTTTGAACAGCATCTTGAAATAAGATTCCGATCAAATGAAGGCTCTGATACTCTGTAAAAGCTTAATTGAAATGACTACAGAGTATAACCCCACTGGTTACTGTTAAGGAAGCTGCTGATGAAATTAAAAATAATCTTGATGTGAAAAAAAATATCTGGGTTTGTTTTCACACACAACAAATTCTTAAAAAGCTGCAAAGGAAAGCCTTGGGTAAACCTACTACAATCAGTGCTCGCATTCGATTGAAATATATCCTAGGGGCATAAACAATCATGGTATCAAAACCTGGTTAAAATCTGGGCGAAGTAAAATCATATCGGAAGACAGACTTACGATAATTCGGCATCAGAAATAATCATTCGACAATTGATCAGATACATCGTATCGCTGGTATCATGGAAAAAATAATTGAAAACAAAGGTGTGTGTATGTTTTGCTATCTTTCTTGACTTTGTACAAAAAATGCCTTTGATAAAGTATGTCATGAAGATCTACCACACAAATTGATGTCAATCTTTTCTGATCATTACTATCGACCGTTATAAATCTTAATCGATTAATCGAAATGTTCGTTTCGTATTAATCGACACGAACTTGTTTCAGACATTACTGTCGAGTTCATCAATTCTCATCGAAAAAGGTTTCAAAACCGTATCAACATATCAAAGCGTCCAGACTTGACATCATTAGATTGCTCAAACGGAAGGAACCATTTTAACTTGTTAGACATTAAGGAATTCAATGGAAACATCTTAGTTATTTGGAGTTAGTCGTTTGTATTGTGTAGTTAGTTCATCGTTTGTATCGTTAGTTAATCGTTCGTACAGTTATAGTTAATAGTTCGTATTGTGAAACAGTTCAAATCGAATTTAAGGTCTGATTAAATTAGGTTTTTTTTGCAAAAATACATATTTCCATAATTAATGAAATTGTTACAATGTTAACACGGTTTATATGAACTCTAAAAATCTAAAGGTTGTACGTCCATTCTAAGTGATTGGTATGGATATCAAGTGTGGATGGAAGATTTTTGGTGAAAATTGAATAATAGAGTAAGGGGAGGTTATTTCGTGATACAGGAAAAGTCGTGATAATTTTCTAAACGAACTTTTAATTGCGCGATTACGTGAATGGCGATAAGCTGAATGAGTTCGAACCGGCAAGTGGTAAAAACACAATTTTATCAAGAAATAAGGTAAATTATGCGGATATTTATGCAATACTCATTAGTGTAAATAAAACAAACGGGTAAACTATGAATGTGACAGAATTTCTGTAACTTTTCATGCAAAACTTCTCAACTTTGTGGACAACATTATTAGGTTATTTTCGAAATAATTTTAGTAACTTAATTAAGATGTTTAGTTGACCGATTTTGATCATCGTATCGACAATTTCATGATATTTTTCTGTTAATACTGTCAAATATACATCTTAAGAATACCTTCTACTCGTTTTTTGTTGTCTCTACTTTACCTGTAATTACCTGTTTTCACGGCAAACATGTAAAAAAACAGACAGTATTCCGCTCAAGACCTTGCACTTGTCTTGGATCTAGTAGAGAATCAACACAAATCAGCCAGTAAGATGACAGGAATACTATGGAATGCATTAAAGGACTACGTGAGAAAAGAAGACAAATCGCTGGCTAAACTAGGCAGACCCTTTGCTTTAACTGCTGATTTAGAGGTAAAGCTATATCGCTACATAATTACAATGCAGGAATTAGGTTTTGAGCTTACATTAACCAAATTCGATATACTGCGATTGATTTGGTGAAGACTGCCAATAGAGATGTTCTGCTTAATCCTAACTCTGAGGTAGCTAGTAAGTGGTGGTGGGATAATTTTAAGAAAATATATAATCTAACACTTGGTGTGGCTGATGACCTCCCTGCTTGCAGAGCTTCATTGGCGAACACTGTCTTAATTGCTGATTACTATGATAAGTTAGAGATTTAGAACTATGACGAAACGGGGTTTACTTATGTAACTAACAAATGTAGAGTGGTTACTGAGATATTTTGGAGTGGTTTCAGTTCTTCTTACGCGCCATTTCCAGATGCTTTTTTGATGGTGTTATCAATGGACTCTCTTGCTTTGCACACTAAACAGAAGTAATTCAGCTTGCACGTGATAACCAAATATACTTGCTCACTTTTCCTGCTCTTAACACGCACATCTTACAACCACCAAATGTAGGCATTTACAAAGCCTTGAAAAGTAACTGGAGCAACAGATTGTGTTAAAGATTATGTGAGAAGAAGAAGAAGAACACATAGAAGCCAGATCCGTTCAAATTTTCATCAAATATTGAACTCTGCTTTTGTAAAAGCTGTCTTATCAAGCACAATTAGCAACGGCTTCAGAAAATGTGGCATATGCCTTTTAAATAAAGATGCTCTATAATAAGAATCATGGGCACCATCGAGACTTACTGAACATTATCAAGAAAGTAGTAGTCAATCAGTTGACGTTCCAGCTGTAGACACTCGAATGGACAATAGCCTAGCAGTTGATAGGCTAGTGGTAACATCGATATATGACATAGAAATTCCTACGCCAACCGTGCAGCGAAGAGCGGAACAAAAAACACACGTAGATTCTAGATCAAAATGTCTAAATGACGAAGCGATAGTTGGTCCATCATCACAAATAGATAATATAGAAAGTGAGATTGAAGAAACTGTGAAAAGGGATGGAAAAATTATGATGCAATTTCTGGTCCATCTATACAACTAAAAGGATGTGATACGGAAAGATGAAAAGAAAGAAAGGAAAGAATAAAGAAAATATAGCTAGTGACGATGATTGGGTGTACTCGGTGTGTGATACATTTTCTTATAATGCTCGAGCGAAAAATGGTAAGAAATGGGTCCAATGTTCTAACTGCTGTCGTCCTTATCATAATATTTGTTTGAATATTGCTCCTGATGATAATGAGGTATATGTCCAGTGTGATTCATGTGCAGAATTGGATCAATAACCTTAATTTTGATATTAATTTATTGTTTATTTCACATATCACGGCATTACTGCCTTACTATCACGATTTTGTCAGTATAACTCACGAATTTACCTAGGTTTATAATCTGAATAAAATATAGTATATTTTCAATAGCTAAACCTTCTTCAAATATTCTGTTTCAAATATACATAGTAAATTATACGCTCTAAATACATACTTCCAGATTCAACTAAAAATATAAAATTAATCAAGAAATAATCTCCCTTTATCCTACTCAGTATAAGAATTACTAAAAATATTGTTACTTTAATAAATTTTATTATACTTTATTATATTACTATAATTATATACTTTGGTGCGGAACATTTATGGCGCGGACTTTTATACTGGCACTTGACCCATTAAATAAAACGAGAAATGTATTGCTTAGCATCTAGGACGAGGTTAATGAAACTGTTTTCCAAGAAAATATTAGTGAATAAACACGAATCACACTGGAGTTTGTTTACCTATGCGCTCATTCTAATCTTGGGATATCCGATCCCAAGGAAGTGGAAGAATTAGTTTCCTTCTTACATATTTTCTTAAAACCTAAATTTAACATAACTTTAGGTTTAAAATGTTATTAAATGCCATTTTGATTAGATTTCTGGCTGATCTTATTCAAGACAGCCCGTTTAAAATTTTTTTGGTGTTATGTTAACATATTTCTATACAGCGTGGCTGAAGACTTGTATAGAAAAATATTACAGCAACCATAGAACATAATTTTCTTAGAAAAAAATAGGTTTACCTTTAATTTATTTAGATAAAATACTGTTAAAGCATTCTAATACAATCTGCATCGTTATTTATATTTCTCGAGTGTTTGATTTTTGTGGAAAAAATCGTAATTATAACCGTTACATTGTTTAATAGTAGCACAAATTACTTTTCGCTGATTTCAATTTCAGAATTTAAAATGTTTTAATTAAGAAAATTTGTGACGTAAATTCAGTAAAATGTAATTCTTATATTAAATTTAATCCACCTTTAGATTGGTATAGCTCTGAACTTGTACTACTTTTGAATAGGTTTAATAACAGTATGTGAGGTCATTTTGCCGTAAATTAAATATTACTATTAATTTTTGAGAGCCTCCATTAAGGTTTCCGATTCACCGCAAAGTTGATTGTCGTCTGTAGCTTTTTATTCGTTTAAAGTAGAATGTAATTGTTTGAGTCTGAAAAAATTAGAATAGTATTTATTTTACATCCATAATTAAACGTTGTAGACCTTAACATTGATTTGTAAGTTAAAGTATTTTTTAGTAATTGTCTAAACCGCGTCATGACATGTCGACTAACTATACTTACGTTTTTTTAAATTTTATATGTATGTCCCATCAATATATTGATTATAAAGTTATACTTTACTAGTTATGTCTCGCGCTTCACCCACATATAATATCTTAATTATAATACTCATTCCCTTGAGTTCACTAAACTCCTTGCGCCGTTCGTTAAATGACATCGGTCTCGTTGGGTTGGTGGTAAATCGGCGAGAACATTCGGGATGGTCAATCAATAAATAAACTGGGCTCTCCTTACCTTGTCCCATTTGAACAGTGTTCTCCGACTTCTGTTTGCTTACCATCATTGCTTTGAATCGCAGCGCGGTGATGTAACGATTGTTTTAAATCGGACGTTTATTTTAAGATTAGCACGAACAAATAAATAACTAAACAAACTCTCCCACTTTATTGCTTAGAATAGATTAAAAAAGTCGTGATTCAAAAAGAAGAAAATAATGAAATTATAAGAGGAATTCTATTATTAAAACCAGTATATATTTTCTTGTCTCTGATAATATAACAAAAGTCTGATGGTAAAATAACAATTATTTTAAATTTATAGTTTGATCCATAACTTCATGTTTGTCTGTTAAGGATTGTTGATTACTTTTGATCTTGTGAGCCCTTGCAGCTTCATGTCGTAAAGGTTGCTCATTGTCGCAAATTGGACTCATTTTTTTCACTTCAAAATATTTCTACAGTACTTTAAAATGAAGTTTAAATTTATGTAATTACCTTAGTAAAAGGCAACTCAATCCCCATGGTTATGCAGTCTACAAAAATGTTTTCGTCTTGCACGAACAATAAATCATATGATAAAAGTATTGACTCGTACATTAGATTGTCGTTGTCTTTCAAGTATACCGGCTCGTAAATTATATTGTCGATATATATATTCTTTTGTCATGGCGTGTGCAGAAAACATTCCACGGCTACGTTGTAAAACTTCGTCATTTGGACCCCAAAGACCGTGCGTTTTAATCGCTGCTAACCACGAGCGTGTCTTAATTTTTAGAATGATTAAACTGATAACTATTCCAACAGCAACCATACCGAGTGGAAGTATTGTGAAAATAATGTACTTGTAGGCTTTTCTATTAAAAATATCCACTGTCACATCGTACAAAAGTTTGATGAAACAAATGCTGAGGAAAGGAAAAAGTAATGGCCAAATGATTCTAAAATATAAAGGAGGTTTTAGGCCCAGCATGAAGTGAATATCTTCTGAGAATTTATCGAAACCATAAATGCAAACAAAGAATAAAATTTCCATAGAGCAGCTAAAAATGTCTAAAATGGGAACACTGACCCAAAAACATTTGAAAGCATCAAATCCAATCGGATGAGTCATCGCAATGGATAGAAAAAATAATATTACACATATAATAAAAGTAATTAGCCCGTAATAGCGTTTAATTTTAAAAATTTTATACAAGAGAATATCAAGTAATTCTAAATACCTGACAGCCATTGAACGGAAGGCTAACACGCAATTGCCACCGTAATATGCAACAAGCCACCATTTTGAATGTTCTCCAACGAAATCAGTAACGGCTCTTGGAATTTTCACGAACATGAGAGATGTGGGTGCAGATATATAATTAATTGGATCTAAGCCCAATAATGCCATGTGTGGGGCAATTGCGATGGCGGTGGTCGCAGTGAACAATATGCAGCTCAAACAGTAAGTAATCGCTACTGTGACGGAGTACATGTGACAAGGTGCTCTGAAATCTGATTCCGAGGCCATGTTCATCAGGAGGCCGGAACCTAAACCGGTAGAGTGTACAATGATAGCTACGAATTCTTGTATTGAAAATTTTGTAGCAAAGTTATTAAATGAGATGTCGAAAATGCGACGAGATATTCGGTTGGCTCCAGGTTGTAACATTGCATCAATGAGCAGGTATATGTAGACACAATATGGAAATATTGTTAAATATTTTAAAATATATTCTATTGATTTTCGTCCTTTTAAAGTCACCAAAAATAATAGTGTCGATATGACTCCAGCTCCTGTGCTTATTCTCCATTTGAAATTATATTTATTCCTTCCATTTTGATTCAATACTTCAAAATGCCAAAATTGAGTTTCGGGAAAAGTTAACAAGTTATTTCTACACTTTTCTTTCTGTTTGTACTTGTGTACACATTCGATGAGAACCGTGAAGTTGTGTTTGAGTAGGTTACAGCTATCATCTGCCCATTTTCCGCAAACGGTATAAGGTGGAGGCGATTCAAAACTTATCGTAAAATAAAACATCAATAATGATGCTTCCACGTAGAAGAAAAGCGCAGTTCCTATTAAATTCAAACTCATTAAACTACTCATCACAGCCAAGTACGGTCGGTATTGCCAAATTTTCTTGTAACTTCGTTGTGAATATTGTCCAATTGCCATTTCCATATATATCATTGGAACTAAAATCACCACTGTTATAATGATCAAAGTGATTACAGAACCCAAACAACCACGCGATAATGCTTCTTTCGTAAAATTCGTTCCAGCATCAGACGAGATGACTGCACATATGATGGCCAACAAATACGATGTAGATGACTTCCAATGAAAATTAGAATCTTGTTTTTGTTTGTGTAAAAGCGAATTAACTGCATTTTCTTCCAAAATAACACTCATTTTACAATTTTCAATCTGAAGGCATTGTCAAATTTTGAAAACCTACTAGATATAGGCATCTGTTTAAAAAAAAAATATTAGTTAGAATGTCAATGTCAATTTTGAATTCGTGAATTCACAATTTCCTTCATTAATAAATTTCATGGAATTAGTTACTAAACTAATTGCAGTCGAATTTATTAGAACAGATATCAAAATACTTTATCTTCATTCTGTCAAACCTATTTCAATATAATATGGCTACCTGAAAGTACATTATGATGTTTATTTAATAAATTGCATTGTATGCGTTATTGAGTATAATATTTGAATGTAAAAGCATGGGGCATTTTTTCTCAAAACTAAATTATTTTTGTTCTCAAATCAGTATTAAGTGAATGAAAATGCTTAAACATTTCAGTTAGGTTTGGAGAAAAAACGTTCCACGCTTTTAAACTCAAATATTATAGTCAATAACCAACTTGGTTTACAGCAAAGTCTTTATTGTGTAGACAGAGAAAACAGGTTCGATAATTATTTTTTGTTTTTTGTACAGTATTTTGTAAAAGCGTGTTTTTTTAGTTTTTTAAATTATTAATTTATTTTAGAAAATGTATTTTCTAGTCTTTTATTCTTGTTTTAAGATTGCAATTTTTTTTCTTTTAATTTCATTAAATGATTGTATTGTTTTTCGGTTCTTGATAAGTGTGCAAAATTTAAATAATTCGAATATCTGGAAGTGGCTAAAAATTTAATTGAATGGTGGAACCATTTATTTTTTATTTAGTCTTTTTTGTTTTGAACTTAAATTTTTTTTTCATTTTATGAAATGTATTATCATCGATTCTTGAAATGTGGGCAACATTTTAAATAATTCGGATATTTGGAAGTGGGTGAAAATTTAATTAAAAAATTCCGTTATTTTTTTAGTATTTTGTGTTCCAAACTATATTTTCATCTATTTTATGAAAAATCGTTTTGTTATCTGTTCTTGATACGTGTGCAAAATTTTAAATATTTTGGAAATCGACAACAAGCGGGTGTTAAACATTTTGTGATATTTTGAGTCTTTATTTTTGGTTCAAGACTAAACAATTTTTTTTAAATTTACGGTATTGTCATAAGAACTACATACAACTGTCAAGTTTCATGATGATACAACAATTGAAAGTGCATGAAATTTAGATTCACAAATTCTGTTACATACAAAATTTTAGTTACCTACGTACAAATTGACCTTAACAAATCGGGTTAAAAGTTATGCTTAATTATGAGACTATTATATACGATAGAGTGAAAAATTATATTTATTTTATTAATTATTAAAAATTATATTAATTTAAGTATACACAATTATTATCTACTACTTGTTTAGTTAACAGTAACAATATGTCTGTATAAAATTCCGGAGACTGATTCAAAAACGGTGCGAGGTCGTTTTGAATATTTTTTTTAACGTCGAATTTTTTCTCAAGTAAATGGTTATTTAGAGCCTTGAATAAATGATAACCAGAGGGTGTAATTTCCAGCAAATATGGTGGTTGAGTGAGTAAAACCAATATGATGACAACTCGTGGGGTATCTACATACGGTATTTTGAATTTTTTCCCAATTCGTGCAAATGGGTTTCTATGGTGCCATGATTGCAGTGTAGCTCATCTGCCAATTGACGAGTTGTTTGTCAAGGATCCTCCTCAATTAAGCGTCGTAATCGTTGTACGTCTAACCAAATCTTTGCCGTCGCATAAGACACCGACACGGACTCGTCCATTGCATGTCATATATTATTTTTGGCAGTCTTTGCAGTCTTTTTTTCTTTATATATATATATATATATATATATATATATATATATATATATATATATATATATAGATACGTAGTCACCGCTTAGAAATATTTTTAAGTTTTATTTATTTATTTTAAACTTCAACCTGGTCATACAATGACATATACAATTGGCAGACTTATTGTTACATAAGCGATCTCTTCTAGTCAGTCACGATAGTTATATACGAGATTTGAATAATGTAGAAGACTGTGAAAAATAGGTAAAATTAAAAAGGGCTTACCCCTTCTTAATACTAAGGGATTATGACATTTTGAAACAGCATTTCAAAGCATTTAGAGAGAACGAGTTCATTGTGTTAAAATCAAGTCGATTCCAACGTTTTAGAGCTAGGACAGAGGAAAACTTTTCATGAAAAGTGGTTGCATGTACGGGAAAAATGAGATCAGGCTAGATTTCAGAGTGCAGTTCTGGACCGTGCGCGAACAACTAACTACCTGAACTAAGATATGTGGATAATTTGGATTGTCGAAAACATTATAACGAAGTCTAAGAATATATAAATTGATACGTGGGCTTTTATGTTGCGCTCAGAATTGTGAAATATTTTAAGATGATTCTCAGTAAGATGTGGCTTTTCTCTCCCTAGGCAAGCCGATAATAAGAATGTTTGGCAGAGGTGTGATTTGGTTTCGTGAGTTAGATAATTTTTAAGTTGCTTCACGACGTGTATACTATTAAATATATTAGATGTAAAGTTGTCAACTTAGATTTTGATCATTTTATGAACACACTGACCGATTGAAATAAGGTCTTCATAGATTGTCTCTGATGACGATGTTGTTAAAGAATGTACATCGTTACGGGCATGTATTTGTAGTTGGCTGTGTAAAATAATGTATATTTCCAGCGACTTATTAACGTATATTGAAAATAAGAAGTGGAGAATGAACCTCCCTTGGGACACACCAACTGACAATTATCAACTTTGCAAATTATCGGCGACTTCAAATAAGTTAGTATAATGTCGCATTCAACCGGTACAAGTATCGAAATTAATAGGTACAAGTATTGTGAGTTGAGTGTTATTCATGGCAAAGCATTTATTGCAATTACGTAAAGTTCTTGAGATACTATGACTAGTTTTAAAATCGAATTGAAATGGATTTAGAATTAAAAAAACATTAAGTCATCGAACAAGTCATGCACGGAATATACACCTACAGGCTTTCGGTAGAAGTGGTAGAATGAAAATGAGTTGAAAGTCTTTCAAATGCACAGGCAACAATGTTTCAAAATAAGAGGATATGTTAAACATGTCAGTAAAGAACAAGAGTTACAAATTTATAGGGCTTTAACACTTAGGCCAACGTATCACGCAGACTTGGACGTTATCGTAAGAAGGTTATTAGGGATGACTTTGGTCTACGCAACTGATTGACACTACACAACATACTTACGATTACCCAGCGTATAGAATAGGTGAATTAGGAAAACCCAAGAATAGGAAATAGATGGTATAAATATAATTTTTTTGGTGAAGATAAATGGAAAGACCGAGGAAGGAGTGGTAATTTACTGAATAGAGTAGTATTTAAGAAGGAGTATTTAAGAATGGTAAGATTCCCAGACTTCACAATGTCCTAAAGTTTTACACTTATTTACTTTCAAAGTCTAATGATTTTCATTATATTAATGATTTTAAAGATTGTTGTTTCGACGAGTTCAGCGAAAAAGAATTTCGGGTACTTTATCCGAAAATGATACCATCAAGACCAACGATGCACCGAGAGCCTCAAACGACTTTATGTTACAAAGCGTCTAGCTATCTTCTTAAGCAGAAAAGTATTAAAGTGAAAATAAATAAACAATAAAGCTGTGGTATAATAAATACCACAGCTTTATTGTTTATTTATTTTTTGCTACGAAACGTACAAATAAGGATGATACGTATATGATGTAACCAATACTACGTTAATTATATAGGTTAGAAAAGCAATGCAGTGTGGCGATATAATTTGTGTGCCCATTTTATTTATGGAATCTAATTTCGAATAAATAATATTACTTTTAATATCATAAAGGTGAGGTTGTATTTTAAAATATCTAATATTTTTAGTAAATCTTAAGCGTTTTTAGTAAATTTAGTTTTTTTTTCAGATATTAATGAATTTCCAATCCACACTTTCCATTCACTATATTCTAAAGACTTTGTTATGATCATGTATATACGAAAAAAAGAACAGGAATTTGAGATTAATGATAAGCACGTAATATTATATATGTTGAAGAATTAATTTTATTTCTGTTGCTACGAATTTTCAAAAAGCTTCAATATATAAAATATTACGTTCTTATCATTTCTATATATCAAAGAAATTCTTTAAATATTTTTGTGGATTCGTACTATTTTTGAATAAGGGAATTAATCTACAACTTAGCATGGACTTCACTTCGTAGTAAATGACCTCAAAACATTGAACATTTCACACTTTGACAATATATATATATATATATATATATATATATATATATATATATATATATATATATATATATATATATATATATATATAAATATAAATATATGTATATATATATGTGTGTGTATATATATATATATATATATATATATATATATATATACACATTTATATACTGATCGACGTTATTATCAAGGCAATGATTTAAACATATGCTGAACAATCCAAAGGATAAAGGGCATGCTTTTATGTTTCGTTCGAAGTATCCATAAAAAGAACTTTGGTTTTTTTCAATAATAAAGTGGAAATGATAATGGGTTTGCAAGACATTTTCCCCGAAAATATTTCACGTGTTTGATGGGAGAGTAAATAGAATTATATGACATAGAATTTCCAACCAAACGCCTCGTTCAGATCGAAAGATAACGTTGTGCCAATAAACAAATGTAATGAACAGAAAGTAAGAAAGATAGACTTTATAAATACACTTCAGGTGTATGAATTTCATTTTGAAATTATACGCTCACCCGAAGCCAATAATTTTCAGTTTTTATCTTCATAGTTGATTATATTACATACATGCATTTAAGTGTCAAACTTAAGTGTGCAGAATAAATTTTACTAAGGAGTATATATAATTGTATGTTAATTGCTCTCTATAAATAATGAAATAATACAATACGTATGGAGTGTCAGTGTCGCATCTGCATGGTGAATGTTGGACATTCTCAAAATCTTCATACTTAATCTAAACGTACGCGTATATATGGTTTAGTGTGAGTTTTTAAGCACAAGCAGGTAACATATTGGGATATATTTGTATACTCGGGATCTATCTATATTATTTAAACCAGTGTTGTGGGCATATCAGGCACGGTACCATCGCCCGTTTCAGAAATATTCCGTGCTTGTTACTGGTATTAGATAATTATTACGTGAGCCGATTCTTCATTAATATCCTCATTAGTATTACAGATTGATTATGTCATGGTGATATCCTCCACGAAGACGTCGATCAGGACGACTTTGAATTATTACTATTATTAATTTCACGTGACTTCATAGAATAAACGCAAATTGTAATGAGTGTTCTGAAGGCGGAAAGCAATCTCTCTTGCTGACAATAAAAGGTAATGAACACAATAGAAGGTGATGAATTCACTTCATATGGCAGATACTGAAAAAGATTTCAAGTTTCATTCCAATTTCCATAAATTTTTGGGAATAGGAATGAAACTTGAACATTAATGACGGTTTTTCACCCTGTTGTAATGGTAACAAGGCAAAGACGCGTATTTTTCGTCGCTCTCACTCTAAGTCCATAATTCCGACAAAACAATTTTATATTGAGTTGAATTGATCAGAAGATTTATAAAACAAGTTTAGATAAAGAGCGATAGAAAGGAAATCCGAACTAATTAAAACACTTGTAGAAATAAACCAAATTAGAGTCACAAAACTGTTCTGTGAAACAACTGAATCTGAATACGGGGTATCTGTTTAAATGGAAAAATTGACATCTTCAAAAGATGGTGCTTCTCCACCTGCAGAGGCGAGCGGCGACGCCGACGGACACCCGCCCGGGAAAACTTTTGGCATTTGGCGTACTGATTTATATTCTTTCTTTTGTGAAATTATAAAAGTTACGGCCCCATTCCATATTTTTGATGAATGCGAACAAGGGAATACTTGCGAGTTGCACGTTTATAAATGAATCTTATGTAATGGAGACTCATTATTTATTGCCCAAACTCGAAAGGTTAGCAGGGGTTGATAAGTAATTGAGTTTTAAAATGATTTTTCTTTTTTACATTACTTTTTTACTTGCATCACGCAAGTGATGGGTTCGCGAGTTGAATTAAAAAGTTTATTAAAGGTTGAATTAAAAAGTAAAAAGTGAAGTTGAATTAAAAAGTTGACAAAGAAAATTGGGTCAAGTTCAGAAAGTTTAAAACAAAGTGCCATTTCGAATAGCCATGAAAATATAAAGGATTCTTATGAATCGAATGAAAAATTTATTGAAATTCAAAAATTTACTTTTAAATCTACGAAATATAAATTTTGATATAGAATGATAGCCATTCATTCATTAACAATAAATTGAAGACGTGCTTCTTACGAGCTATATTCCACTCCTTTTTTACTAAATATCATAAGAAGAAAACGCAAAGGGTAAGAGATGAGAAAAATTAATAATCCACGGAGTTATTATTCTATCTATGAGTCACGGTTATGAGTTAGACTTGAGGCTGCTGATATTAGTTGTTGCTTTGAAGATAGTATATAATGATTCATTTACATATGCAAATTTAATGTAGAGCATTATTTTGTTAGTTAATAAATTTATATAATAATATTTTGAACATGAAAAAAAAATAAAAAGTTTACTTTTGTTGACCATCCTTATTGACTGACAGACAACAAAATGAAGTTACTTAGGTATTTCGCAAAAAATAATTACTGCTTGAAAATGGTAATTTCAAGTACATATATTTCTAATATTAGTAGTGAAATATCGAAGGTTTTATATGATTAAAAAAGAGAAAATCTGGCATAAGGTTATGAAAGGACGGTTTACTAACAAAATGCAATATGCACTAACCGAAAAAGAAATTATAGTTTACTTTTTCTCTCGCAATGACTATTGTTGCCATATAAATAACAGTTAATTTAGAAAAATGGTCACGTTTTTAAGTCCTTGAAACAAGTCAGCAAAGGAAATGACGAGAGTTATAAGACGAAGAAAACACTGAAAAGTAACACGAAAACGTCTTTTGTTTTACAAGACTGGGAAGAAAAAAAACTTCTTCACGAGAATATTTCGTGCAAATTTAAAACATTAACTACAATAGTTAATTTGTTAATGATTGTTAAATATAAAATATAAGTGAGTTTAGTGCCTTGTAAAAACTTTAATTAATTTGAATTTTCAAACGAGAAAAAACAATCATTCATTAATAGAATGTTAACTGGATACAACAGTGTTCTTTTAGACCTCTTGGAAAACAATTGCAGCGGCTAAACTTAGTAGTGACCTCAATCTAATAAAAGGAGTATCTATGAAAATTTCTAAATGGATTTTGTTAAATGTATTATTACATAATTTGCATAAATAAACCTGGTTACGCGACGTAATCTTAAAATATTTTAATATTGACAAACTCGTGAGTAATAAAACAAAGTAATAAAATAAAGTAAAAGTAATAAAACAAACATTTAAAAAGTATTTTATAGTCATATTTTTTTAGTTGACCCTTATACACTCATATTTTTTTAGTAAATCCAAATACATAAATACGAATTTTCCATGCGTCTTCTACAGCAACAGGTCGAACTGTAAAAATGAAAGTAAATTTTTTTTATGTTCTCCCGAAATTAATTTATATCCTGATAACTAAAATAAAGTGAAACTCCGAAAAAATATTAGTCATTCAGTTTTAAAGATCACAATTAGTAAGTTGATTGAACAACAGGTAACTCACAATACCAATAGTGGTAACAATACAGTTGAGTAGACATTCGCGTTTACACTGTTCCGGAATTGTGATGGGATTGTTTATACGCCAAGTTGTTGCGATCAGATCTGCTGAAGCTTAAGGCTCGTCCCTTTTTCGAAGTGAAAATTTCCTTTGGCTCACTTCGTTAAATTTTTTTTGATGCGCGTCACGTTTTAGATGTAACTTGCTTTAGGTATATTCGGCGGTAAGTCGGGCACGACCGAATGGTTCGACGCACTTCGGGTATACTCGGTGGTAGACAGAATAGGGCCAAGCGAGAGGAACGTTGAGAAGCCGCGTATGGTATTGTTTACGGTCGGGAAAAATTGTCAGTTCGCACCAAGCAGCACGACGCGTTTCGTATATATTCGACGGTTTGCCGAGTATGCTTTGACGCGAGATATATAGTGCATAGTATTCGGAAGAGTATTCGAATATTTCACACTCCTTCTATGCGTTCGAGATATACTCAGTACGTAAATTTCACGTTTATAATAAAAATGTACATTTTCTCCTTAACTAAATGCATTTCTTTATTATGTGGCGTACTTTGCATGTAGATGCGTAGCATTTATAAATTAATAAATTAATTAAATACATTTGTATGCATTATTATATAATATTCATTATTATTAATAATAAGCTGGGAACATACCCCAGACCCGAAACATTCTCGGAAAGGTTCTCCAAGCCTGGATTTTAAGGGAATTTAAAATAGAAAATAATATTCCGAGGAAACTTAAATTTTGTTGTTTTTATATGGAAGTAAAGGTGATGCAATTGAAGACGTGCCGCGGGAATATTCTCGATTAATATTGTTCTGTAAGCATCAATTTTTTAAAATTATTCAATAATTTTTTAAACTTTTCGTGCAAATAATTTTAAAAATTTAATTACAGGAAGTTGTTAAATAATAGGAGTAGTGTCGCTCTTAAATGTTTCTCTACAGATTAGGATTTGTTTGTATAAAGAAATCAAATAATAATTTTTAATTTATATTAAATTTGGATTTAACAATATGTTTGAATCCAGCAATATTTTAGACGAGACGAATATATAACTAAGTATTTTAATCCAATAGAATATAAATATAAAAAAAACAGATAATTTTCGGCGCATTTGACCATTTCCTATTAACGTTTCCATCAAAGCGACCCCGTTGTATACTCGCACATAATACACCCGCGTCGCTATTGGCATCTCGCTCGCAACTAACATTTGCAGCGCATGCCGATTGATCGCAGTAAATAAAGGCAAAGGTCAATTTATGGCACGTGATTTATGCTACTACAAATAACGAAAGCAAAATTGCAAACTACACCTGGTCTTTTTGCAATTTTGCGTTTAAGACACGGAAAGCAATAAAAATGACAAAACACTTAATTTTCAAGTGTAAAAAAATCCCTGAACCCGTAAAAGCTATATTCGGAAGGCATCCCTCATTGATATTACAAATAGGTCTACCACTGCACCAGTCTCCAGATTATCTACGCAAATTCAGGTTCATTATTGATGATAGATTATTTTGGCGATAATTTATCCTCAGCTATTAAAAATGTGTAGAATATTAATGAGGTAAGGTTAAAGTATGAACAAAATGTTGAGTAGTTATGGTAATGAGTTTCTAAATTTCAATAAAGAAATTTTTCTCGTTGAAATACCTATTTTAAGTAATGATAATGAGATAAAACAAACAACGTATTTAATTATTTATCCAGCCTATTCTGTTGCGTAGGTTGCATAGATAATTAAATAAGTTATTTATTTTATCTCATTATCGTAACATAAAATAGGCATTCCAAAGAGAAAAAATAATTATCGGAATTTGGAAACTGATTATCATAATATAACACTGAAGATACATTTACTAATGTGAGTGACATTCTGTTGCCATTCTAAATTCTGGCTTTAACATGACTTTGAAAAATCATGCTTTGAAGCTGAATATGACAGTAGGTAGCAGTGGTACCCAAACTTGATCGTGTCTACGTAATTTTTCGGTCGGAATAAAAATTGTAGGTTTAAATGTCTGATAAGCTTCCTTGCGCAGTAAACATTCCTCATAAAATGAAACTAATGCCTCGCATAGACTACTTCATTTAATCTAATTCTTTGATTTTTCAAAATTTTCATGTACGCAAGAAATTTGTTACTTTATTATGTGATTGGGCAACCATCGTCTCTAATGGTACATCCATTGTAAAAATAAGTTATTCTAGCTTTAAATAAAAATTACAATCCACTTACTAGAAAAATCTTTTATCGTGTCTTTGTTAGATGCAGAATATTCAAAAGTCAAGAAAAAGGTTCTTAATAAAATAGAACATATTCGGAGTTTTGCATCTTGAGGCAGACGGATGGATTGAAATAAAAAATGAGTTTATTATAAATATCATATATAATAAACACCCCCCCATGCCCTACTGTTACTTATTAATATATAGTAAAATAAACAGGCATACTTCTGAATATATATTCGGAGAACTCTGTACAACCATAGATAGTATAGGCAGTCAAAATTTTCTATGTATTATTAGAGACAATGCTGTTAATATGATGATGATGTGGGATGGTGTTAGAAACCAAATTTACCACTATAAAAATGAGTAGGTTGTTTGACCCATTCCTCAAATTTGATAGTTGATGACATTAAAAACTGATGTAGTAAAAAATAGGATAGAAAAGTCACCCGTTTTAATGAATGATTTAGACAAATCTCAAAAGCTAAAGCAGCTACTAGATTATTCACCTGTCTTTCAAAACGAGATGTGGAAGTTATTTGCTTTACTTTGATAGTATGATATTGTTATTACAAAATATAACCCTCCTATGAGCTATACATTTGGACCCTCCACAGCGAAACTACACTTTCTTCGCAAGCTCTTCTGGATGGGTGGGAAATTACACAAATAGCAATAACACAAAAAGGCCAGAGAAACATCTCAAAATTGATGACATAGTTGGTCCGACTTCAAATTTTACAATGGACTATTTAGTAAGATTTTTTGATATGGCAACTCAAGTTTGCCTAGTTGAGAGTTATCTCAAAATAAAATGGAGTATGTTAGCTGCAAAAATATTGACAATATCATCAACTTCTGCAAGAGTTAGGCGATCTTTCTCAACATTTTTGCTCATTTATCCAAACAAAAGAAGTAAAGAAATAGCAGGCCAAAATAACGGCCAGTGATTGGAAAATTATTAAAAAATGAGCTCAAGGAATGTGTCAATTGGTGAATATCTTGGATTGTCAAGCCCTTTCGGTATAAAGAATTCTGTTGTATAAACCCAGGTTTAAATTGTGATTCGACAGATTCTGATTAGTTGGGGATTGAAAGTGTACGGAACTTTAAATTTCTCTAAATTACCAACCATGGAAACGTATCCAAACACTTACCTGAAATATTTCCACGTTGGAGAATAATCTCAGGAATGGTATATCATTAATCATGATAACATTTAGTATCAAAGTGAATAAAATGTGATAAGTTGAATCTGCAACGGAATAGTTTTGGTAATAATCCATATTTTAACTGTGTTGTACAGTACAAGGGGCCTCAAACTTCACCAGTAGGCATGACAATTTATCTCGGTGACAATGATAAAGCTAATTTGTCATTTGTTATATGAATGTTTATCCTTTTGGTATAAATGTTTCCGGAATTGGTGAAATATATATAACCAAGTACGCGGCTGAAAATGGACAAGTAATATCAACGGTGGCTGTATACATTTCAGTGAATACAGGAATCGAACATATTATACATTTTTTGCGTGAAAATTTGCTAATATGTACAATAGAATGTTCAGCTTTTCTATAACGAAATTTTTATGAAATATTAAGAATTTTAAGTGAAGAATTAATAGAAATTTTTTAGGAGATTCATAAAATCCTTTCATCGATTTTTTAAAGAAGAAATTTAATCTAAATGTGTCTAATAATTCAAAACAAAGTAGAATAAGATGTGCAATAAAAATAGATATCATTACCAGATTTTTACGATGATCTGAATCGAAATTTTTCACTTCATACTTTAGTTATCATAAACTGTTTGCTTTTTTTCTTAGAATTAACAGATGCCGATAATAAAACTGTTCATAGTTTGAATAGGTACTAATAAAGATGCGAATAGAGAAAGTAATGATTTGAAACAATATTATATTTATTGTTGTTGTTGTTGTCGTATTCATGGACAGATCAAATAAGATAATGGGTGGTCCACACCGCTTAGGCAATCTTAAGACAATTGTCTTCATTTAGGTTTTCATAAGGAGAGTCACTGATCTGCTGTATTTTCGCCAGGATGGCGGGGCAAGAGAAAATCTGATTAGGGTTCAGACTTGTGTTGGGACAGTTTCTGCAGATAAAGTAAGTTCTAGTTCCATCCCTCTGAATTTTCATCCCTCAAAAATGTCGAGTTCTCAATCTTATTAAGGTTTTTGAAAGAGTTCTACTTGCGTTTAGTTCGCAGATCTGATATTTCAACTGGACCGTCCTGTCATTAAATTTTGACTTTATTAATGAGTTTTTATCACTCAGACTGACTTGAGGAATTATATACACTGTATATTAAACATATAACAAAGTACTTGACATAAACAAACAATGAACGTTTGTTTATGTCAAGAATTTTGTTCAGGGTAATGTGCATATTAAGTGGTTGCCCTGAATGTCTCTTTTTAATAGCTTGAGGGACAGCTTTAAAGTCGCAAAAGATGATTAATGCCTCAGCTCGCTCAATCTCTTGAAGCCAAATGTATATATACATTTAGGGCCATATTGTGTATCGCTAAGAGTTCACAAGTGTAATTTGAGGCTATTTTACCTATAAAAAATTTAAGTTTTAATGTACTAATATCTAGGAAAATAAAATTGATACCTGCCCCTCCATTTTCTAGAGTTTTGTCCGAAGATCTATCGTGTAAGCTCAAACGAGACCCTCACTTGAAAGTAGAGAAGGTAAGATTGGGTCTTCTAAGATCACGTGTGTGTGGTGTTTAAGGCCAATCTGTTGTCTGATTGTTTGATCGTACTGTAATGTAGAGGATCGTTTAAGTCTTGTACTTTTGCTCCATTTTTGAAAGTATCTTTTGCCAATATGATCTCTTTCACGACTTCTAATCTCATTGGTGGATTTAATGATAAAGTATTTTCCTCCATTTTCGTGAGACTGCAAACTACATTCTTGTTGTGATTTAGTGTTATTTGTGGAGGAAACTGTATGAATGATTATTTTTGCGGTTCTAGCCTGTATTTTCTCGATGTTTTCTAACACCAATTTTGAAGCATGAGACCAGACTGGTGAAGCATATCTCATGGTGGCACAAATTAATGTGATATAAGTAGTTTTTAAAGTTTTGCGTTTGCTCCCCAAGGCACTATTAAAAAGCACTTCGATTTTTTTGATAGTGAGGAAGTCTGAGATCCGAATTATGGCGTTGCCTTGGATTCCCATTTCATGAGCTATTTGTATAAATTGTCTTCTCCAGACTGTAACAAAAGGTGAAGTCACACTAAGGAAGACTAGAATAGTCTTTTATGTGGTCTATCTTGAAAGCAATCAATAATGGACTGGCAAAGGTGAAACAATTGATCTTTAAATCAGTGTTATTTCCTGTAAGCTGTGTGATGGAAATGGATTTTATTTTTCTTTAAGGGTTCTGTTATAGCCCTATTATATATAATACACTCCATTACTTTACATATAATGCTAGTTAAAGCTATAGGTCAGTAGTTTTTGCCTTCCACAGCAGATTTACCGGGTTTAATAGGAGCTATGATCGAGGTTTTCCAAATTTTTGGTAGTTTTCCTTTCGACCATGAAGTATTTATTATGTTTAGGAAACAATCTCTAGCTGTCTTACCGAAATGTTTCACCATCTCTTCAAAAATTAGGTATAATAATATTATCTTTTCATCTAATGGGATAGCTTACACGGATAAGAAATCTGCAAAATATTTAGTATATCAATACTGCAAAGCGAGTAATCTAGATTTCCAAACCGAAGATAAAAAAAACTTAACCAAAATGTTAGAGGAATCCTCCTTAAGGGCAGAGTTTATAAAATCAATATAATTTCTCCAAACCCATTGCTAAGCATGAACTGGAAGTGGCAATTGATCAAATATATTGATATTGATAAAAGTATTTAAAATTACGGCAATGATACGAATTATATATAACTGTCATATAAAGTACAATATTTATTCTGTATATTATAAATAATATCTTACTTTAAAAATAATTTTACTTCTTTTTGAAATTTTTGAATTAAAAATTTTGTCACATACAAAGTACGATTAAATTCTTTGTCCAACTTTTCACTTTTTCCATGTGGATTTAAGGAAACCCAATTTTTTATTTTCCGATTGTCTCTTCCAATACCTCTCAGTTATATGAATGCGGATTTTGTAAAATTCTGTGGAATTTTCAATATCAGGCTAACTTCGATACTTGCATTCCAAAGGTGGGTTGATTTGAATGTTTCAATTCGAGGTAAAAAATTTAAATTAGAATAATAATTATAATTCTTTATTGGAATTACTTTTATACTTTAACAAAGTAATTGGTACCCAAAAGAATTCTGTGTTCTGAATGGAATTTACAACGGTCTGTTCTTGGTTACAATTTTTTACACTCCGAAAAATTTAATGCCAAAATAGCGAGAGAGCCTTCACGGCTTTTTAATAAATAATATTTGTATTATAACAATGTGGTTTTTATTTAGATGTGACACAGATATTTTATAAAGATTTATTTATATAATATTATAACAAATATAGGAATAAGTTAGTATAAAACGGCTGGGTTGCTTGTAAGTAGTTTTGTTACCGCGATCGCAATATTTTCCCTCAATTTCAATATAAACAAAATCAAATGTAATTTGTATGAATTGAAACATACTATTTAATAGGTTTTCGTCATGTCACACTCTGGAATTGCACACGTTCTTTCTCCTTTATTCTTTCAAGAAAGAATAAAAAAGGCTTCATTTGCCAATGTGAATGAAGTTTAGGTTCTTATATAATACACAAATAATAAAAAACGAGGTCTTAATTATTTGACTATATTATAAAACTGCATTAATTCTTTCCTAGAAAGAAGAAGAAAAAGAGGCTAAGAGTCTAAGCATAAATCGGAAGGATTTGTTATTTGATAATTTTAAACGAAGTCCAATCTTATGAAGTCTGGAACCTTAACAAACTCTGTGTACTATGCTTCGTTTGTAACAAAACGGAATAGCTATTTTGAAATTACGTGAAGATTTAAACGTTAAATTAGTTTTAGGATACCAACACCGTAAAACATATTGAGTGCAGTATTTGAATAAAGTAGTAATGAAATGTGAAGTTAAGAATTATTTTATGTATATTTAAGAGTTTCATTTAAAATTACTTGAGATCGCCTTTTTTCTTCAGAAATTTTACTCTTACGATACAATCTCGGAGGATGTTTTTTCATGTATACGGTATGTATATTTTATATTTACGTTAGCCCCAACAATTATCGTCGTACATAATAAACTGTTTTTTGTTGTTGAATTTGTAAAAGATATTTCATAAACATGCGACGATATTTCGTTGTTTCTTATTGCTGTAATACTTTCATGCTACAGTTATATATACGTCACCAGTGTTTTCGGTATGAATACCAAAACTGAAGTTAGATAGTTGACGGAAATAATACTCACTTGTGATTTTGGGATAAAGTGATGTTAGTGTAATGTGACACCTCTGTGTTGCCATCATTTCATCTGTGATTTCTTTTTATCAAGATACTCGTTTAGTTGTCCACTCTGCTTTTAATTGATGTAATTTGAGTTGCGTTTATAAATAAAACTTATTAGTGACCTCAGTTCTTCATTTAGCATAAGCAAATTTTATATTGAACGTTTCCAGTCGAATATAAAATTTGGATAACATTTGTCAAAGAATTAATATGAAACTTATAAGAAACTCATGATTCGGGAAATCTTAAAGGTTTTATAATTTTTTTTCTCATTCAATCCTGGACTAAGGTGTTCATTTTGTGATCTAGCTCTACCATAATGACTTTTAATTCTTGGAAATATACAGATATGAGATCTGACGTCCTTTACGTCCATGTTTGAAAACTTTCTATACTTATTTTTGTTATAAATTTTTGTTTCTTCGTAGCTGGTAAAACCTCTTTTTAATTTCTTAACCAAAATTTAAACTTTCTTTTGCGATAAAGCAAAATGTAGCTCTGCATATAAAAAAAAATTACGTCAAGGATATTTTGCCAGTTATTTGGAGGGATAATCCAAAAGCATGAGTAATATCAGCACTTTTTAAAGAATAGTTTATTAAACGTTTCATATTTGTGAAACGTTTCATAGTTAAGAATCCAGGTAACTAACTATATTTATAGCGCAATAACAAACGGCTGGAATGTAAAAGTGAACCCGATTCAGTTAACGAGATTATCAAGAAGTATGATGAGATGTATCTGAAAAAGTCAATAAACAGCATTGCCAATTGTATGCCGACATATTCTCGAAAGTGTCAAATTGAAAAATTTTTCAGGTATGTGCTAATTTTTAGAATTTGAAATAACTGTGAACGAATTAAAGCAGGCAGGTGCAGTGATAACCAAGCGAGAAAAAACTGAACTACATGTTAAAATAACTACTACAGAATTACAGTCATATTGGCAGTTTGGTAGATGTTTTATCAGAAAATGAAACCTTGATTATCTAAAAAGCGAAATAAAGTTAAAAAGTGCGGGGGAAAATCTAAAGAAGGGTTAATGATGGATTAAATGGTTTTCAAGCTGAAGTCTGGTCACTATTTCAGAATAATTTAAAATGTTTTGGTCATGAAAAGCTCGGCCATTTAAAACGAGATTGTCGTTCTTGAAATGAAAACCATGATCGAGGTCGTGAATTTTCTGGCTACTGAGGAGGTGGATTATACAATACCAGAAAATGCGATCGAGGACGAGGGAATTATCGTCATACTAGTCGTGAGTATCAAGTAAATAGTTTTCACGCAACCATTGCAAATAATACTTATACAAGTAAAAATGACACGTCACAGAAAAGTTACTTGACTATTATGTTAACGCTGATGATTATTTTGAAGAAGAAAGTAAAAATTGGAGATGGAAGGATATTAGAAGCTACAAAAATCAGTCAGGTAATATTAAAATTTGTTTCTCAGGTTGTGGATCAAAATCTGAGTTAACGTTAACTAATGTTTTTATGGAAAAGAGATGAAGGGAACTTGTTACGATTTTCGAAATTCACAGACATTCCATTGTTTCAAGAGGGAGATTGTTAAATATATACAACCCATATGAAAGGTTTATAGCAGTCGTAATTAAAGATGAAAGACTATGAAATTTAAATGTTCTGTGAATGAACAGAAGTTGCAATTACAAGTAAAAGTGACATGACTATAACAGAAAACCTACACTGTACATTGCGATATATCAATTTGAATAACTTGGGAATAACTTATAAAAATAACTATTAGATGGACATCCTAAAGAAATTGAACCAGAATATTTAAAGTATGTAACATGCCTTGAAAACAAAATGCATAACTTAACGTTTCATAACAACAGAAGGAGAGCCGAGAACGTACTAACGATTGTGTAAATAGATTTAAATGAACCACATTAAATTACAGAAAATCATGGAGAAATTTGTTTTTATTTTCATAGGTGACTATAGCAAATTAGATAAAGTTTATTGTATCCGGACAAAAGATGAAGTATATGAATATTTAGTACAGTATGTTAGTGAAATACAAAACTTGACTCGAAAAATGATAAAGGAACTACAATGTGACAATGGGAAGGAGTATATGAATTCAAGAGTTCTTCAGTTTGCAAAAGAAAAACGAATAACGATAAAACCTTGTCTAGCATACGTGCATGAAATAAATGGAACTGTAGAGTGACACATTTAATTATTAATGTTTATGGGAAGATGTCTTATGTCAAAAGCAAAGGTTGATAGAATATTTTGTATAGAAGTAATTAAAACAGCTGCATATCTTAAAACAAAATCCTGATTAAAACCATTGTGAGAAAAATATCATATGAATTGTTTTTTCAAAAGTCCTCAGTAAAAAATGTAATATTTGGAAGTAAAATACTTAACAGAATTCTTGGATATGCTGATATCGGATATAAAGTTTTGATCAATAGCAGAGTGACTATAGCAAGACATTGTGACGGAATGGAAGAAGATGCAACCTTGTGGGAATTTGAAGATAAGGAAAAGGAAAAGAATGAAGAAAAGAAGAAAAACAAAAGAATTGAAGATAAAATAGAAGAGAAGAAAGCAAAAAATCAAACCAGAAGGAAAAGTATGCGACGAACCATCTGAAAAAAGACAATACACAAGAAGTAAATAGTGATGAGAGGGAAGGAAGGAAACGACAAACCATCTGAAAAAGGACAATACAAATGAAGTGAAAAAAAGACGAAGAAAAGAAGAAAGGAGCAGATTAGGAAGACAAATTAAACCACCATTCCTTTTTGTTGAAGAATTTAGTTAATACTGTGTCAGTGTTAATTACTGTCACGCGATGGTTCTAATCAAATAAATAGAAAGTGGCAATGGATTGTAAGATGGACAGTCTTGTAGAAAATAATATGTGGATTCCTATAAGCAAGGGATAATTATAATAAAAGGATAAAAAATAATTGATAAGAAGTGGATACACGTGGATATATGAAGTGAAAGAAGAGCGAAAGTGAATACAAAGCTAGGTTTATGCTCCTTTAACGGAATGGTTGTAAGTTAATTGCTCTGGGTCAACATCTTCTTGTCTGTCTGTCTTTCTCTCTCTTTGCTTATATTTTGAGTTCTATCGGAAATTGAATATTTTGTTGTGGTTTTCATTACCGTGTTCATCCCGCAAAATTGTCTTGTAATAATTTTGGTGTAGATGCATTATGACTATTATTGAGGTTATGGAGTTATTTTGAATGTACTAAGGATGACGCGAAGCACAAAGTACTAAGGATGACGCGACGAATGCGGTGAACAGGGGGAGAAATTATTCTGTCAGAGAGAGGTTCCCGCGCAACTCACTCATGCGGACCACTCAGTGTTATAATTTTCACTCGAGAGGAATCTCTGGTAAAAGTTGGTAACGTTATAATTGTATACTCCTATGTTTTGCACTAAGCACATCGTGCTTAAAGCGGTAGTATAAAATGGCTTTATTTTTTTCCGACTCTCAGAAATATTTTTACGATATAATTTAATTATTTTTCTTTTACGACATAAAATTCTTAAAGGACGGCTCTAAATTACTGTTATTTTCTTATGATGTACGTGTCATGATAACTTATATTTCCTAGAGTATATTTGAATATAACCAAGAATCCGTGAAGTAGGAATTCTACACAACTCACAAATTCCATTCATACATTTAAAGTAAGGAAGTGATAATATTATCAACACTATATGAATTAGTATATGAATTTTGAGCTGCCTTCTACTGCCTATTGATATTTTATAGCTGTGCCTTTTCATCACTGTATATTAAATGATTGGTTTAAAATATCATTTGGTGGTTTATATTGCATATATCGTTGATAATATATTTTGAAGTATTAACAAATATATATGATAAGGTACTACAAAGAATGTGTAGCATTACTTTAACATTAGTGAACTAGCTTACGTTTTATTTCACGAAACACTAAATATGGACAGGACCTATGCCAGATTTTCCTATTTCACTAAACCACGTCATTCTGTTTTTGGAATAATTCATATATTTTAAATGATTCGTCGCAGTTAGTAAAATCTTATTCACTGATGACTCTTTCAAACCATTCGCAAAATAAATTCGTTTTCGTAATTAGTCTATCTGCAGCATATTTAAATATTTTGTTAGAAATTATATTGCAATTTAGAGTTCGGCACACATTTTCTTATTATTAATTTACATAATAAAAGACCCAATTACAAATGCAATAAGTACTGAGAAGACTTGTCACTTTAACGTATTTTTCATAAAATCAATTGTTCTATATCGACGGTAGCAATGAAAATATGGTCATCTACAAAAATATGATTTTGCAGCGGAGCATATCTATTGATGAACTATAATAATTGCTGAAATAACAAAGCTATCTTTTTCCAATTTATAATACTTCATTAATAAGGCATGGCCAGTGAAATTCCTGAGATCAATTTACTGTAATTTTTAATTTTTTCGAAATACAACAGGTGTTGTTACTTACTTTATACAAAAAAAAGAAACTAAATGAGTCATTAGCCAAATATCCGCTTTTGCGTGGGTCTTTCTAATTACTAAATCATAAACTAACCGTATTACTAAATAAGGGAAAACTATGTTTGTCACTTCAATATTACAATTGTCTCTACTTACTTTTTATTTTAAAAGTTTCAGATATTGTTAAATGCAAATGTAAATGCTAGAGTTTAGGGAGTCCAAAAAAACCACAAATTCAATGATTTTTTAATCATATAACGTAATGTTATTCCCATCAGACGAGATTGAAGTCAAGAGTTGGATAATTTATCATAACAAAAAAGAATAAACAGGAGCCTAACTAGAGAAAAATTATTAAACTCGTAATGGATGCTATAATCACAAAAAAGGGACTGAATGAGTATTCAAACAGGTACTACATGAGTACCTATCGATTTTTTCTATTACAGGATACTGATTTCTGACCGAAATTAAATAAAGAAAAGTGGTAAGTAACCTTATTTTTCTAAATCAGTTATCACACATTTATAATTGTTAAAGTCAAATTAATAAAATATATCAATTAAAGAGAAAATTTTTGTTTAACATACTTGGTTAGTATTATAGGTTTTTGTAGCTAGCTTATTCAATAATATCACAATATTTACCTTTGTGGGACCATTTTCTTAATATTATATAAATCAGTGTCCAATATCTGGTGGTAAGTAACCTTATTTTTCTAAATCAGTTATCACACATTTATAATTGTTAAAGTCAAATTAATAAAATATATTAATTAAAGATAAAATTTTTGTTTAACATACTTGGTTAGTATTATAGGTTTTTGTAGCTAGCTTATTCAATAATATCACAATATTTACCTTTGTGGAACCATTTTCTTAATATTATATAAATCAGTGTCCAATATCTGGTGGTAAGTAACCTTATTTTTCTAAATCAGTTATCACACATTTATGATTGTTAAAGTGAAATTAATAAAATATATTAATTAAAGAGAAAATTTTTGCTTCAAATACTTGGTTAGCATTATAGGTTTTTGTAGCTAGCTTATTCAATAATATTACAATATTTACTTTTGTGGCACCATTTTCTTAATATTATATAAATCAGTCTCCAATATCTGGCCGAGAACTATTAAGGTGTTAAAATTAAATAAAGATTTTAATGTTATTTTGTACTTTGTATAAGTTAAAAACGTAATCGTATAAATATCAGTTTTTAACTTCGAAAACCAGCCTTTTTATCGCTTTTTATTTTTATTTTATGTATTAATATTATTTTACCAAAAAATTATGTTACTCGAAGGAATTAAATCCTGTTTGTAGAGAAAAATCAAATCTTTAGCTAATGTTATTTGCAGGGTATTGGTGTAAGCATTTTTAAGTGCTACCACGTTCCTTTGTCTTTTTCTGATATTGGCTCGTCGGCAGCAATCTATGGACATTGATCGATTTTCACTACTAGAGCTTTTGAGTCATGCGCATGGGTTCATATCGCATCTTCTCAAGCTTTATCTTATTGCCCCGACCTCCTCTAGATAAGTGTTTTATGGTGATTGGCTAATGATTTTATTTTAGTGTCTGGCCAGTTATCTTTTTACATTTTCTCTTCTTTTTAGATATATCAATCTAAAAAGATACTTCCTCCCTGCAGCTGGTGTTGATGGAGAGCATTCACTAGAAAACTCGGCAGCTGATGTTGTTGCTTTCGTGCTTACTTGAAATGACGACTGTGGTCTTGGACTAGACGTATCAAACTGGGTATTATATGATAAAAATAAAATTGATAAACAAATTCACTTTCGACTATTTCTCCAATATTTACATTATTTATAAAATTTGACAGATCTTTAGACTCTTCTAAAATTGTTTTCGTTATTTTCCAAAATTAACAATAGTTTATTTGGTCTGTTTTACATCCTCCATATATTTTACTTTTATGGAACGCAGTCGTGACTAATAAATAATTTAGATATTCGATTTTAAACAAGGCGTCAGACTGGGGATGAAATGGATAAGTAACCGATATCTTTGGTTATAACACGCGAACTCGCCGGTCCCCCCGACGCACACAGGTAAATCATCGCTTCGGGAAAAGTAGGTGTAGTTGCTTTAAATACGCGAGATAATATTAGGAAAACGGGAATTTACGAGAAAGGATATCTATGATAAAATAAGTAATTTTTAGTTGAATTATGTAAAAAAGTGAATTACGTAAAAATTGCAGCAGCCTTTTTTTTCTGCCGTCGATAGTTGCTCAACACCATTGATTAATTGTTGTTTAATACAGTGGGAACGCAAAAATTAAAAATAAATTAGACCGTTTGGAGAATTTATTACACAAATTACCCAAGTTTTAATAAAATTGATACCAAGGTAGGCTAATAGGTAAGATACACAAGATTTGTTTAATTTTGGTTACTTCTCGGATAAATAATTTAATTATAATTAAATTTAATTATAATTTAACTTTTGGTGACTTAATAATAACATCAGCAGCAATTTACATCATATAACGATAATACATGCTTGTCAGCTCTCTAAACGTAGACGAGAAACCCATTGTTTCAGGGAAACTTCCTAAGTCCGACGTAATTGTAGTTTAACGGTGGGTTAATTTGAATGTTTAATTTTAATTTTAAATTAAACTTACATTAATAATTATAGTTCTTCAACATAATAATTTTACACCTAAATTAACTATATTAACTCAAAAAATATTCTCTATTCTGAGTAGAATTGGAACCAATGCTTTCTTGGTTTAGTTTTAACATTGTCAATACCTCAATAGCAAATTCGAGAGAGCTTTCACGACTTCTTAATAAATAATATATGTAATGTAATAATGTGGTATATTATCACACAGAACACAGATGTTTGCTACAAACTTATCTGGGTTCATGATATTGTTCCACCAAGTTTCGGGCCGTACTACTGGTCACACGTTACTCGAAGCGCTTCGCACCCCAAAATTATTAATCAAACCGGTAGAAAGGATGGTGACATAAAATGTGCTCAATTTTATTTAATTCATGGGTAAATAAAGCTTAATTATAAGTAAATTTTTATAGAAAACCGTAACACCAATTTAAATAATATAAAGATAACCTGTTTATACCACAGTATATTTCTATTAGATTGGAAGGACGATTATACCATAGCAGATATTTTTGTAATATTTGTATTCGATAACAGCGGCATTCCGAGTTGTCTGGTGGAAATAAATTTGTATTTTTGTGTATAGTTACAGGTAAACCATTTACATGAATATTTATCCACCCACTAAGAAAAATACGTTAATTTTTACAAGGGTACGAATGTAAAATTTAGTTAACAGTTTATTTTTAATTAATTTAAGAAATGGCTACAAATTAAAAAAAATCGGTGTAAACTATTTTTTATAATGGTTTCAAAAAAGTAGTTATGAACTTCATTAAATTTTTATTGTTATTTTAATTTCTTATTAAAAATACTTGATATACTAAAGATATATCATACATGCGTTCATGAAGATAGATTTTTTTTTGATGTTATATCTGTATGATTCGCACAGAACATCTTACATGATTCGATGTTATATCACACGTCTTTTGTTGTTTTGCTAATTTTTATTTGTTCAAGCTTTTGTTTTGAAAATTCTCGTTCTGCGTAGCGCGATGTTTTAGTAAAATTGTATGATTACTAAGGGCCTAAAATTTGAGGTCACTTTTCTAATTCTGGTAACATACAGTTACCAGTACAATATAACATTTTTAATGTTTAAGTTATTTTATTAGGTTGAAATATGAAAGAAAAGTGAAAAAGAAAATACTCTGAAAAGCGATATATCCGTATACAGTCACAAAAATTCCTGCTCATTTCCTTTTTAATCCCCTTTTACATTTCACTTTTTATCACAACTAAGATTTAGTTGTATAGATATTATATTATATATTTATTCATAGTCTTATGATTACAATAAGATCGCCTGTAACAAGTACTAATTTTATTCACTTCACCCTATTATTTTTTTCTTATTTAATTAAGAACAATACGAGTTTTTCTGGTGCCGGAAATAGCGTTTTTTAAAAATGGTTTTTAATCCTGGCCGTACTTTAGAATATTTTCCATCAAATTTTAATGAAATTTTACTCCGTATTTTTATTAATTTTGTTCTATTGATTATTCTGTTTTGAATTAATGATATTATGTTTCATGTATATATATATATATATATATATATATATATATATATATATATATATAATTATACGCAATATACGTTTTTCACCTATTTATTTATTCAGAAAGTAAATAAAGCTGAAGAAAAAATACATGTTTTTGATTGAAGATTTAATTTTGTTCCGTTTCTTTTATCAACTTTTTCTTTTTTCATTTCTTCGCTTTCACAATATTGAAAGTGTGTTTTCGTTTTATCCATCGGCCGTATAATCATGTTTAACGTAAACACACATATAGCCACAGCATTAAGGTAAGTTGAGTGTGATGTATAGGTTCAAAGACTTATGTCAAAGTTGTAGAATGGGAACGAGTCTAAAGATGGTCTAAAGTCTTTAGAATACATAGGCGATAACGCTTTTGCTAAGGATGTATTTGCCTTATTCCATTAAAAAGAAGTGGCGGTTGTCAGAAATGCCAATAATAATAGGAGTTACGATAACTAGGTAGATTTAAGGGCTTCAATACTTAGGTCAACGTATGCCATGGAATTAGATTTAATCGCTAGAAAATTGGTTTTAAATTGGGAATCACAGATGTTAGTTGAAGAGACAAAACGAATGCTATTCAAAGTTTCAATCTTAACAACTCGGTTAAGTATAACGATACCCTTGTTATATTGCGAGGGTTTTTTTAGCCAAGATAGAGTTCAAAATATTAAGAATAAGCTGGCAGTACGAATCAGTGTCCATTGTCTCTGATGATGTTAATGATTTTAAAAATTCTTATTCTGAATATGAGCTGAAAGAAGAAAATGATTCATTATACGTTATAATATTTTTTTACTAAGAAACATGAAAATACATATACAATATACCGATATCAATATTTATCTATTAATAAAGCACTTTAGTATTTATATTCATGTTATTTATGAAAGTGGATGCTAAATAAATAATATTAATCCCTGATTAGTATTATAACTGTAGAAGTATATCTATGTCTTACTTAATAACTCAGCATGGATAAAATACCGACAGCTTTTAACTTAGAAAATATACTTGTTATTTTTTTTTCTTTTCTGATACATGGCGTTACTAAACATTTAAATGTTCAATATATTTTGTGTTGCCTGTTTTATGCCACCGTCAGTACTATTAAGTTACTCTGTACATTAATACATTTATTCTGGCACGTATGTACATAGTCTATTCCTCTATTTAAGTATTTTCCTTTAATTTTTATTATAGTCTGTTCCCTCATTTTTTCTAATCAATTTAATTCATGTAACGATTCCAGAAATTCACAGGTCAATAACTTTTATATATTATGTAATTTTGATCTTCTGAATTTATATTTGTATTCATTGATCGATGATTTATACATATGCTGAACAGTCCAGGAGACAGAGGATATGACTTTATTTTCTCGATAACAAAGGGAAAATAATAAGGGTTTTTGAGGACTCTTTTTCCTGAAAATATCTCAAGTATCTGATGGGTAAATAGACTGATATGACATAGAATTTCTAACCAAGCACCTCGTTTAGATCGAAGAGGTAAAGTTGTGTCTATAAATAAATGTAATGTACAGAAAATAAAGAGTCAGATCTCAGGCATTATACGAATTTCAGAAATCAATAATTTTCAGTTTTATCTTATTAAATGATTGTACTAAATATGTATATATTATTTTCAAACTACAGGCAGAAATCATTTTACTGGTAAGTGTATATAATCGATTGTTAATTGGTTGCTATATATAATTAAATAGTACTCTAAGAGCCGCATTTGCATGCATTTATCATGCAAATGCGGCTCTTAGAGTACTATCGACACTGATATATGGTTTAATGCGAGTGATGACGCACAAGTAGATAACGTATTTAGACACAATTTGTACGCTCGGGATTTGTATATATTATTTAAATCAACGTTGTGGGCGTTTAGTCTAATGCGCGTCAACGCCTTTACTTCCTAGAAAGCCAGTGATCGTTATTGGTATTGCAGGATTATTTTGTGAGTAAATTCCTCATTAATATTGTCACTGGTGTAACAGAATTATCATGCAGCGGAGATACTGCTTACGACAAATATTAAATATGGAACACTTTGCGCAGGCTAACCTTGTATTAGTTATAATGGTAATTTCTTGTGATATCATGGAATAAACGCGAAATGTAATTATTTTGTAATCTTGAACATGTGCAAAATTGGTGATGGACCGAATTTAAGTGTCTACCACATCCACAACATCAAGAATGTTTTAAAGTCCTTCAAATGTATTCCATCGAAGAAGACGAATACGGCATTGTACTTTTATGGTCTTGAAAAATTGGTGACTATATATATAAGATAGCAAACTCCGAACATGGACGAGATTCATTTGGAATATGATTGGTAAGCGTGCCGGAACTTTCTTTGTATAAATGAAAAATTTTTAAATAAATATTATTAAAATTAAAACGTAAATCGTTTACTTTCTCGTTAATTGGCGATGAACGGTCACCTTTTGAAATCATATGTATTCTCGTTTATACATTTTGCATAAGTTATATAATAGGTGTAAGTTTATTTTGTCCTTTGTACGAATAGAATTCGAGTTGCAAAGTTTCTGTACACACTTATGCACATAGGAATATTTAATGGCACATACAAATTTTTCAAAGGCGTAAAAGCATCATGAATTTCTTATAAAAATACTTGGTTTCGATTAATCACAACTTTTCCGCTTTTAGATGTTCAGCTGTTTTCATACTTATTGTATAAATATAGGTTGTTATTATTATTGTATAGAATTATCACATATATATTATTTAATGAGTTAAATTACATTAAATTTCAAACTGATGATTAAGTTTACCATTAAGACATTATAAGCACTCATTTATACCAGTTACGTTTGAAATATAGATTAGAATTCCATCTATGGTGGGATATATTTACTCTGTATTACATCACCTCTAGTGAATTAGTAGCTGAAATATTTTCTTCAGATTAAATTACTGGTATAAATCATTATTTTGCATTGCATGAAAATTGTTTGAAATCGATATGTGTATATGAGCATAGTGTGAGTCTAACGATTGTAGCTGAGTTTTTCATTTCGCAATTTTATTATTAACATTATATAGATACCGTAAATAGGTAGACCCAAGTTCGCGCCTCTGTTCTAAAGGTAGGTAGCAATCCTTCTGACTCTAATCTTTGCACAATGTATATAGATCTGACACAAGGTATAATAAAAGTGAAGAATGCACTCCAACCCGCAGAACCCCAAAAATTGTTGAGATGACAATAAAACTTGATTACATATTTTACAAAATTTTACCCGGAAGTAAAGGTAATAAGGCAAAGACATGTAATTTTTGTTTAGACACCATCTCAGTCAAAGCTCATAAAATTGCAATATAAAGGAACCCGATCTAATTAAACCTAATCAATACTCCTAATTGCACTAAGAAATTATGCTCTAAATCAACTATCGTCCTGTGAAAGTTTTCTTCAGAAACTTTTTATCTGAATACGGAGACATCTGTTTAAATAGAAAAGTTGAGATCTTCAAAAGATGGTGCTCCTCCACCCGCAGATGCGAGCGGCGACGCGAACGGACACCCGCCCGGGAAAACTTTCGGCATTTGGCGTGCTGATTTACATTCTTTCTTTTGTGAAATTATATAAGTTACGGCCTCATTCCATATTTTTGATGAAAAGGAATACTTGCGATTTGCCTGTTTATAAATGAATCTTATGTTATAGAGACTCATTATTTATTGTCCAAACTCGAAAGGTCAGCAAGGGCGGAAGAGTAATTGAGTTTTAAAATGATTTACTTTCTTTTTCACATTACTTTCTTACAACAAGCTAGTGATGGGTTTGTTTTTTAAATTAAAAAGTTGATTAAAGGGACAAAGAAAATTGGACCAAATTTAGAAAGGAAGTACCATAGATGTAGAAAAATAATGAATCTCATTGAAATGAATAGAAAAATTGATTGAACTGTAAACATTTAATTATTTATGTAAAATTTTGTATTTTCTATGTAGTGGAATGCAAATTTTGATATCAAATAGTACCTATAAGCCATTAATTCATTAACAACAAACTTATTTGAAGAATTATTTTAGAAGATTAATTTAAAGAATGACGACAAATTAAAAATAAACAATCGGTATTGAATATTTTACATTTTTTTCTAAAAAATTCTTCAGATCATCATTGTGATTTTTATCTCTTATTAACAATGCTTGATATATTAAAAAGATAACATATGCGCGTTTACGAAGACAGCTTTTTTTTGGTGTCGTGCGTGCAAATTTGATTTTCTTCTATTTCGCTCGACGTAGGATATTTTTATAAGCCCTGTTTTCCAACCTGTGAAGATTTTAATTATACTAGAGTTTAATTTGTTGATCTGATTATTCTTTCAAATTGATTAACCTGTCAAGGTTTAACCAATTGAGATGCAATATATTATGTGTAAGAGCATCTTAGTGAAATTTAAGTACAGTTTTCAAATTTTTGAAGTTTAATTTGAACTCGTCGTCGTCGAAAATGGAGAAAACGTCGCAATATTAACTGTTCATTCTCTTAAATTCGAACTTAATATATCCACATAAATAGTCCGTAAAGAGCAAATAAGTGGAGAAAATTTTGAAATCTTAATAGTTCAATCACCTACAGTAGATCAAAATAAATCCATATAAATAGTCCGTAAATAGCAAATAAGTTAAATTTTGATACCTCAAAGAGATTAGGAGACATATTTTTTATTTCATAGAAAATATTAATACTATTAACTGTATTCTTACAAGGAGAGCACATAAAAATAGGTAAATACTCCGAGTCGGGACAAATATTTGTCTAGTGCGAGCGTTAGATCCACGGTCAACATGCGACAATTAATTGATCGAGTTTTATTGTTTGACTTTAGTATTTGGGCATACAACAAGTAAACAAATAAGAAATTTAGGAATTACCTCCAATATTTATAACGTATCGAACAAATAATTTAGAAATTATTAGTGTTCATGTAAGCCCACATATAATTCTCTACGTAGGGTAAAATTATTATTTGACCGAATTTTAAAAAATCTAGTACTATAATGTATATAACTATTTCAGGCTATTCTTTTGAAAGTTTTTGTCCTGCATAGCCAATTGTTTTAGGCTACGTGTACATTTACAATTTAAAACCTGAAGTTGAGGTCACTAATAATTCTGGTAAAATAGAGTTACAAACAGAAAATATACATTTAATGTTAATATTAATATATTAAATTGGAATATGAAATAAACTGAGAGAAATAAAGTAAACTAAAAAGTACCAGTCCACACTCGCTCTCGATCTCTTTTTTAGCGTTCCATAGCAAAAGGGATCCTTATAGTTTCATCATATCCGTTCGTCCGACATCTGTTCCTGTCTGTTAAATCTTTGTAGTTTTTCTAGTTCTAAACCAGTGTAAGTGAAATTTTATACGTAAATGCTTTATATGGAGACAAAAGTTACAGGTAACACAATATTATAAAAATTATCACCATACCTCCACTGTTTGTAGTCAGCGCGGATATATTCATATCTTTAGTTGGGTCTTAACAGATCATTTATTTAGGTTCAACTTGGCATGCAATGTACCCCACCTGCCTCCTAATTTTTAAACTGTGGATTTGAAAAACCCGAACAATTTTAAATACTATTTTTTGATTAGAACTTTCAATTAAAATTATTTCGACTAAATTGTATAAATATTACAAGAGATTTAAACTACTACGGAACTCTACATCGTGTGTACTCCGATACGTACTCGATGGTGTATTTCTAAGAAATCACCTTTATAAATTAAAAAAAAAATAGTTTTTACTGTTAAATTTACCTATCTTTCAAAAATATTCTTTGAAAATTTTACGTGAAATTATTCAGAAATTAGAAAGTTATAAACTAAATTCATACTTTAAAATGGGTCTTTGTCTAAAGCATTGTTTTTAGACAAAGACCCATTTTAAAGTATGAATTTATTTTATAATATTGGTGAATACATGTAAACAGGTTTATAACTGATAGTGGGGTTTTGTTTTTGCCTGTCTTATGGGTGTATTGTAGTTAAAATGACATAATTAATTCGATAGTTTCTGGTAACAAAAATGTTGTTTTACCATAACCACCATTTAAAATATTTTTAGATTAATTTTTCAGGAAATGGTATCCAACATTTATGTTAATCTTATTACAAAGTGTTTTTTAAACGAAACGTCACTTAATCTTGAACAAGTATTTGTCTAATTTTATATAAATTTCATTGCATCTAAAGGTGTGTATCCCCTTAAATCTTTTATTTACCAATTGTTGTATTACTCGTATGAAGCCACTGTGAATTAAACGAAGCTCAGAATTTAATTTTTTTCTCTAAAATATATCCGCATTTTCTTTCTTTCATTCCATAAATTTTTATAAGATCGTCCACTTTTTTCCTGATGATGATCCGAAACTATAACTAAATCACCGTCATTCTTCTTTATTGGTATTTAGTGGTCCCGTAATCAATTTTCTTGAGCATTTCTCGGAAAAAAATACTTGGTTAATAATAGTTACAGTTCAAAGAAACATTTTAATAAAACACATTGTTAATGGTTTCAAACATTTTTAGCGGTGGGAGCGTGTGTTAAATTTTACAGTGAATATAATATAAGATATTAGTCTATATCTTTGTTGTTTTGATTATATTTTTATTTTAATACACATGAAAATTTTTTTTTTATTCGTAAATTGTGTGTGTAAGTACTGAATTACAGTTTTTGCCGCGGTCAAAGAAAATGTTTTTTTTTGCAGTTTTTTAATTATTTAGTGTATTATTCAAAGGTCAGGGAAAAAAGTAATAATAATGACCCAATAAAGTATTTTGTTTATTTTTATCACAAAATAGTGCAAATTAACAAAATTCTACACAGTAAAGCGCCGGTCAAAAAAATCGCCTTCTGACGGCGATTTCGTTTTCTCTTCTGTGAAAGTGAAAAACTCTTTTTTTCCGGCACTAGGAAACAACTGTTTTGAGCGTTAAAGAGATAGTATTTATTATATATATTATTTATAAATATTATTTTATAGCTATATTTATATATATATATATATATATATATATATATATATATATATATACATACATATATATATATATATATATATATATATATATATATATGTATATATATATGTTTTAATTTTGTTCCTTCTCTACTATTTAACAGTTTCTTTTTTATTCGTTATTTTCGCTGTATATTACCATCGGTAGTGTAATCATTTGCATCGGTGTTATACTCACGGTAGATAATCCATTTCTAGCTATCTAATTTTTACATTGAACTGCACATTTCAAAATTTGTATTATGTTACTAATATTACGTTATATTGATGAAAATGTTGTCAATTGTAAGTGACCTTACGAACATTAGAAATGAAACTGCATTATTTGATTAAATAGAAAGACGCAAGTTTATTTTATAAAAGGTTGTGAACCTCTTGATTAAACTTGTTAAATTACAGACAATATTTTTTATATTTATATATTACTGTTTCACGCGCCATATTTCCTTAGTTGATTTTAGTACAATAGACTGTATTGCAGAATGTCTTTGATAAATATATTAAGTTGATTGGCATTTCTCTTCTCCCAATTTCAGTCATCCTATATTGATTTCAAATTGTTTTCTTAAATTAAATTTATAAATACGATGTTTGCGTTTATTTTCTCTTGTTATTTGTAATCTTGAACCAAGGAAGAACATGTTTTTACCTTCATTTCATGAACGTTATTTTATAAATAGAAAAATATATTGTTAAGATGATTTTGTACTCAAAGTCTCTTAATAATTAGTGGATGTTTGCTTGACTATGCGAGCGTTATTATCTTTTTAAATTAAAAAAGATAAAAATATAATAAATACGTTGATGTGATCATTTTCTTCTCATTGAAGTATTCGAAATAGTTAGAAAAGAGACTCGTCGTGCAGACATATTCTCCCGTTTTATTTCTTATTATTTATTTCTATGTACAATGTTTTCAAACTACAAATTAATTATGAAGTAACCATTTCCCAATGTATACAATATTTGTAAAGCTTTGAAATGCTCCTTGCATTGAAATTTCAGGCGTAACTGTAGAAACAAGAAAATTTATTAGTAACGACAATTACTTTAATGCATCATTTCGTCATTTAATCCTTAATATGAAAGATTTGTATGACTCATCAGAATGTCCATTGGTTGTGAAGGAATGGTTTCGTTATTTAACATGGTAAATAAAATTGACCCTCGATTTTTTTCAGTCAGCCGTTGAATGCCTCTCTGGAAAGTTTTTACAGTTAAAGATAACTTTAAATTAATTTAAAAAATTTATAAATTAAAAAAAGGTAAAGAAGTTTATAAAAGTATTCTCGTCAAAGTATTTTTTTATTTTCGAAATGAAATATTCATATTTATTGAGTAGATTTCGCAAATTCACCTACTTCTGAATTTCATGGAAAGTTTGGTATATTTTTGCCGTCCACAGACCCCTAATCTCTTCTTAACTTCTTAACTAACACAGATATAAAACTTAAAAGAGCTTTGAAAGCTTTTTAATTGTTGTAAAAAGCATCATTTCAAAAGAGATACCGAATAAAATTACAACCGCAAAAATTTTAAAAATTGTCTTTTTAGTTCTTTTTACTTACAATTTATTATTTGTTTCATGTCACACATATATAATTATAGACTTTAGCTGTCATAAACAGATTTCACGCGATGATAGGTATAATAAAAATATATATTGGTTTTCTTCATGGATATGGTATAAGTGAGATGGGCACCGCAGAAAATCTATTATATGACCATGACATGTTTCAAGAACCGATGAAAATACAATAATTTAAAAAAAATATAAATTTACAGAACAAAAATATAAAAAAGCTTTTTCTATGCTATGATTAAAAAAATAAAAAACACACTTTTGTAGTGATATAAATTACAAAATAAAAAAAATCGTCTTTAAATGTAAAGATTTTGGTCCACACCGAAAGGATGTTTCACAACTTGGTATAATTTTATTTCTTGAATAAGCTTAAAATAAGAATAAAGTGATCGACATAAAAATTAACTTTAATGTGAAAAAGGCATGGGGTGCTGGACACCAGTTGTCGTAAATTTTTTATAGCGAGTTAGTGTTGTTATTATAAAAATATAAGTCGAGAAAACCTTTTCTTCTTTAGTTGTTAAGTTTTTTAAACTTTAAAAATGTTATTATTTGCCTTTTAAATGACCATAATAATATTATTATTAACTGTAATCTGTCATATCAAGAGTTTACTATGCATTATAAGTGTTTGATTTTTTAAGATCATTTCAGTTAATTGTAAATAGCAAAATCTCGCTTTTAAACCGAAGTTACCATGAGTTTTATAGTTCAGAACTTCACATAATAGAAAACAAAAATTTAGTTTCTTGTCTGATGGCTGCCTTGATTTTTACATTATTTGGGATTCTCGAATTAGCTATAAAAGTTTCACGTTTAAATATCTGTATTATTGAAATCGCTGTTAATTTGTTTGATTATATTGAGAGGGCGGTCTTATATCTTTATAATGTGGATTTCTCTTGGAATTTGGAAGAAAATAATAGAAAAAAGTTATAAAGTTCTTTGAATTAGCTTTTGAATTTAATAACTGCCTAATTAATTTTCCAGTTTATGTATTTAATAATTGCCTCATTTGTTTTCCAGTTTACTACGGAACGTGTACGTTACATTCAGCAAAACTTTATGTAAGTTATATTCTGCAAGACATCTAGAATCATATCAACTTTTAAAATTGTGAAAAAATTATATTTTTAAAACCTTTAAAACTAGATCTTTCAAACACTCGACACTATAAATGACATTGAAAAAAATATTTTCGAGTTCTTCATTTGCCTCTATAAAATTTCGGTACCCACATTTTTGTGCGATATTGAGATGTGTGCGTGTTAATGTGTTCTTTTACTATGCCAAATTTCGGGTTTCTACGTCAAGTGGTTTCTGAGAACAATGGCTATGACAGACAGATATGCGAGTAATTTTATTAGGTTTCCGTTTTTGTTCAATTTATTGATGATTTCCAATTGTAAGATTGGTTGTAGTGCTGCATAATTGCAAAAATCTTAGTTTATTCTGCATTTCTGTCTGTAGTATATATATGCAGGAATTAACTGTCTAAATTTTATGTCGGTGTATGACGAGACAAAAGATCTTAACGATTTGATTAATTTTGAGATTCGTTATATATATGATATAGTTTTTGGTTCTCAAATTTAACATTTTAAATCACAAATAAGCGATTATCAATGAATATATTTGGCGTTAATTTTGTAGAAATTCATTATTCACAACTAAATAAAACTACGTGATGTGGTATTATTTCTACTTTCTTAAAGTTCTTTACCACGACCTAGGTTTCGTTGTATTGTAACATCTTCAGGTGGGGTATTAGCAATCTAGATATCTTTAATAATCTTGTATAATTAGCCCACCTTAAGATGTTGTAATACAACGAAACCTAGGTCGTGGTAAAGAACTTAAAGAAAGTAGAAATAATATCACATCACGTAGTTTCATTTAGTTATGTTGTAAGCGATTAGTCTTTAAATATGTTCCCAGATTTTTTTAATGCATTAACTCACTCAATAATTTATGAAAAGTATAATTTTTTAAAGTTTAATCTTAAAACATTCTCTATTTTTTCGGCCTTTTCTGGAGTTCTGAGGTGGAGGTGGTTTTCACCACTTGAAAATTGTCAGCATAAACACAAAACTCTTTAATATGAATTTCACAATATTCCACAAAAACTGAAATGAAGTTTCATATATTTCCAATAAGTTAATCAAATTTTGAAAATGTTAGTACCATTCCGATTCTGTTTACCGGGTCATAAAGTTTTCAGCGATAAACTTACATAGGAAGCCATATGGACGCATTCCAATACAAAATAGCGAGCCGATAAGCAATGAACGTATGTTGCCGTTTATTAATTAATTCGAAGCAGATCGAGATCGGTGCGTCCGTTTTCAACTTGTGAAAGGTAACTGCGACGAGCAGTCATTGCAGATATATACGCATACATAGTTGCACGTGCACGCGCAGACGTACTCGTACATGCACAGATAGTGTAGTTGTATAAACATGCGCAGGCGTATGTGCGTATGTTCCTTAAAGGAGATGTTCAAAATGGTTTCCATCTTGTTTTAAACACAATCGCGCTCTCCTTATAGTTGAATCAGTAACATTATCCACCAATTGAGCATTTCTCTTAATTTTAATAATAGTGTCGGTAATCTTTTCTCGTAAAGTTTGTTCATGCGGGCATTAAGTTTTACTATCTGATTTGATGCTACTCTCTATCTTTCTATCAAGTCTTAATTTATTGGAATCAAACTAAAATGACTTAAAAAGGTAATTTGTGAAAATGGTCTATTCGGGCACAGGACACGTCCTGTCCGATTCGTGGAATCATGTCATGACCGTGAATGTGATTTAAGTAACATCAGTTCATGGGTCGCTAAAGGATATGGCACTGGATATTGATCCGGTATAATGAATGTCTTAGCTTTAATTAAAATAATGTATGTGTCTCCATGTCTCCTCATATTTTTGTAGACCTTTTTAGCAATATTTCTCGCTCCGACGTACAAAATAAATTTTAGAATCATCATAACTCGCCTTTCAATTATAAACCTGCATGATTGAAAGCAAATATTTTTTTAATACCAATTTGACCGCTTTCAAAATTCTCTGCTAAATATTTATTAAGTTCTTTCTGTTGCGAAATATGCGGAGTCAATAAGTTCCACTATTGTGCCAAGCTTCAACTTTCTACGTTAAACGATTTCTTAGAATGACGGTTGTCATACAGATATACAGACTCATGAGTGTTCCTATAAGTTTCTGTTTTTAAATTTTTTTGCGGAATCTTTCTTTACAAAAATTTAATTTAAGTATGGTACGATCAAGGTATGGTATAAATTATCTTTGCGAATCCTCGATATTTTCTTCAAAGCTTCTGTTGTGCGATTTTTCTTTGTTCCTTCTTTTTCTTCCAAATTTGACTGTTTGATAATATTTGACTGTTTGATAATAACAATCAAGTAATGACAATTATATATCGCAATTAATTACTTATAAAATTGTTAAACAAATGACCAATTTAAATATAATCCTATTACTTTGCGTTCATCCGGAAATGAATATAAATTAGACCCAATCAGTAGATCCTATCGCAACTCAGTTATTCTGAATATGTCCCAACTAATAAAATACGACGCATACAATTATCACATACCATTTTACGGCGTCAAACGGCGACTTCAACCATCTGTGAACTCGGCTGACTGATAATCCGAAGGAGACGTAATATAAAATTAATTACCGTATAGACGTACGTAGTGGGGCACCGCCGCGCGGCGCTCTACGCCATTAATTCAATTACTGCTCGTTGCAATTACTTTTCATAAATTGAAAACGGGCTCCCGATCTGTTCCGAATTAATCCATAAACGGCAATTTCTATTCATTGCCTGCCGGCGTGCTATTTTGTACTGCAATGCGTCCGGTTATCTACATCAGTTTATCGCTTATAGCTTTATCGTTCAGTAAACAGAATCGGAAATGTTGTAAAATTGTGAAAATTTAACAGCTTGGTGGAAATACATGAAACCTTTTGTGTTAAATTTAGAATATTGTGAAGTCAAGAATAGAGAGTTTTTTTCTTACGCTGATAATTTTCAAGGGGTGAAAACTTGCCTGCAATACTCAAAACTGTGGAAATTGGTATTTATATTAATTCCCCTTGAATGTGTTTTGTTTTTCAAGCGGTTGTTTTGTTCTGCTGACGTTTTCAAACCATGATTTGCATATATTTTGTATTCTTTCCCTAAAATTCTAACTTTACTCATAACAATAAGCAAGTATCCTAGGTAAACCACGGGAGAGGTCGACTTAAGTGGACAATTTACTTACCGCAAAAAAATCCCAAAAAAGGCTGAAAAAAGTGAAGTATGTTTTTTTACGCCAACGTTACAAGAACGTTCTTTTAGGGCAACGTTTACTATCCATTAATTTTTGAGTTAGTTCATACTTATTCATTAAAAAATCTGGAAATAGATTTAAGGAATAATCGCTTATTTGAAATCAACATTTGAAAAAAAAATAGCTGTACGCTCCTTTGTTTAACTTATTAAATGAGAATTTAATTAGAATAAAGTTTTCAAATCCTTTGTAATTTGTTTTACAGTTACTTCTAGTTAATTTATATGTGTGTGTATGTATGTGCGTGTGTGAGTGTATATATGTATATATATAAATATATATGTATATATATATATATATATATATATATACATATGTGTGTGTGTGTGTATGTATATATATATATATATATATATATATATATATATATATATATATATATATATATATATATATATATATATATTTATATACATATGTATGTCTGTATTGAAATGCATATTAAACATTAAACTTTGTGCCCACATTTGAAAACGCATCATCATTGAATGCATAACACCTATATTTTGTTCATATTTAGAAACGTAAATTTAAAGTGGAAAAAATGACACTTAATTCACTTTCATTAAGCGTTTTTGTAAGTAAAGTTCCTATGATATTGGCTTTAGCTTTTAATACGGTTTTAATGTCCGTCTCTCCGTCTGTCCATGGTTACAGGCATTTTATTCGGAGACTATTGGCATTATATAGATGAAATGTGGATGGTAGATGACTTCTATGAAGCCTTGTACAATGAAATGGTGGAATTATGAAAAAAAAATATCGCGGGTGTGATTCCATAATCGAGGGATTAAAAAAATCCAACACATGTAGATGTATTGAGGTATCGTTCGATAGGTCATACAAATGATACAGAGGTTTGAAAATAACTTTTTTTATTTAAGTCAATAGTCTATGAGATATGTGATTTTAAAGTCTTAAAAAATGTGTCACTCCTCTAATTTTTCAATTGAGGTGTGTAAAATTCTGATAAAAATTTAAATAGTGGACTTTAAAACATACTTTCAACAAAAATTGGTTTGAATAAGATATGTTGTGTAGTTTTGAGATATGTGATATTTTCGGTACCGTCCGCAGCAATAACTTTGTTTCTCACAGTGCCTTTAAGAAAAACAAACTTATAAGGTTAATATTATTTGATACTACGGGACCGTTCGTGCGCAAGTGCGACCCGCACTTGGCCGGTTCTCGTTATCTAATATTTTTCTTGTAATTATAGCGTATCAAAATATTCTTCTCTTCAGTTCTTTTCATACTAGAGCTGCCATCTATTGCAATACTGTGTAACATTTTATTCACGGCTCAAACTAATAAAATAATTCATTCTGTGTCGGATAAACAACGTGTTTTAATAGGTTATGGATCCGGTTGTAACTTAGTGAACAGTATTACGTTACGTTGTTCAAGAATGGCTTCGAATTTCATAGCAAGTAAAAGCTGAAAATGAAAGGTCGAGCCAATTATGATGAGGGGCTTTTGCGGCGGAGAATTTACTCGTATTGGAAGGCATGTCAGGAACCATCAAAACGGAAAATACAGACATAGCAAACGCAGATGTGGACGCTAAAGCAAAGCGAAGCTAGTTTTGACAGTGGACCCGTCAGTAGGTATCCGTTCATATTAAAACAACGAAAACTACTAAGGAGCTATGGACAAAATTAAAATTAATATTCGAAAACCGCCGTTTCTTCAAAAGGATAAACTTACTTCTTCATTTAATATCGATCAGACTAGAGAATTGTGCTTAAATGATGACGTATGTGACCCAAATCGTTGAAATATCGCAAAGATTACTTGAAATGTGTTCCGAAATAAATCATCATGTTGTTAGGATTAGTGTGGATATCATAAAAACGAAATTGTTCAATATGGAATCACCAAGTGAAATCGCGGAGTTTAGCGGTGGTTTTGCGATTCAAAGTTAACCGGGAAACAAAACTGTTAACAAAAGTAAAAGTTTGTTTATGGACAGATCGAATGTCAACAAAATGATAGCCGTCAAACAGTAACCTGTTTCAAGTGGAAATAAATAGGTCACTGCAAAAACCGGTGTACAATGATTAATAATTTATAACTTCAGATTGATATGTCAATTCAGGAGCCATACGACATTGAACAAGTAAGGATTAGCGCATATGTCGCTGAAACCTCGAGTTGAATTAATTGTAGCTGTTAGTAAAAATAAAATACCGGTTGAATGCAGTTGGGACGTGCATATTACAACAGTAACAAACGCCATTGAATTTGATTTTCCAATTACAGACGTCTTGTATATTCCGAGTCTAACAACTGATTTGTCATCTGTTTGTTCTGACCAAAGCAGCAGATAGAGCCTGCTCAATGGATGCGTTGCTGGTTCTGGCGGGTCTTTTGCCTGCTGACCTCGGGATGCTTGGTACGTGGTAAGAGTTTTGAATTGGGCCTATTGCACTTTAAGTTTTTGGCAGATGAATCCCTTGTTGATAGAAAGAGGCGTATTTTGGAAATCGTCGATGCTCATTGGCAATCTAAATGGTCCTCCCTCAATGCAAAAGGGAAACGACTAGGTTATATTTCCCCGATGTGTCCGAGGGGTGACGTAAGAACTGGCTCGTCACCGATTATTATATTTCCCAGTTTTTAACGGGATATGGCCCATGTTAAAGAGGCAAGAAAGTGAAAGAGTGAAAATTAAAGAGGCAAGAAAGTCAAGATTTGAAAAACGAATAATGGTTTAATAATCTGTAATAAGGTATTGGAGAATCACTTGACTTATTCAGGGATTATACAAAACCAGTCCATGTATTAGAGCAAAATGGCCTACATGAAAATATATTGTGGAAAAGGTCAAGAATATGTTTAAAAAAAGAAAGTACAGTGAAAATAATGTCAACTATAGAATAAGGTTAGTAACCAAAGGTACTTTCAAGGAGCTCGTATTGAATATAATGAAACATTCTTAACAGTAGTGAGATATTCTATATTGAGTATGTTTGCTTTGGGTGTACAGTTAAATTTAGAAAGTAATCACCTTGATGTTAAGATTACATTTCTTAATGTTTTCTTAATAGAAAGAGTTATCTGTCTATTCCTGAAGGTTACGTTTCTGATATCTCATATGTAAAGAAATTATTATTGTTAAAAAGGCTATTTATGCTTCTTGGCAAGGTCTGATATTACTTTTGCTGTTATTTGTCTAAGTCAATTCAATAATAGTTATTCAGGTATGCATTGTAGTCATGCGAAACGTTTTGTTAAATATATAAAAAAACGAAACAACTGGACGTAATGGTGCATATTAAAAAAAAATATTTAAAATGAGATAAGCAGTCAAAACGAAATAGTATAAATTATGCCACGGAGAAATTAGAATTAGTAGATTATGTGGATGCAGATTACGCCAGTGACTTAATAGATTGAAGGTTTTTGTTTCATAATGTCTGGCCGTGCTATATTTTGGAGAAGTAAAAAAAAAGAACAATAGTTCTTTTTAGTATCGCAGTGGAATATATGTCTCTCTCTAAAGAAAGTGAAGAAGCAGTATACGAGCAAAAAATCTGTGTTGAAATAACTGGTGATATTTGTATGGCTACAGACATTGTAACAATCAATGTGCACTTAAATTGGCATCCAATCTTTATTCACATCGAAGGTCTAAATATATAGATGTTAGGTATAATTTTGTTCGCGAGCTTGTTGCAAATATTGTAATAAATACGAGTATTATACATTTGCCTACCAAGGATATGCCCGCTGATTTATTAACAAAAAGGTTTGTGTTTGTAATAAGCATTATATATTCATGTCTGAATTAGGCATTGTTGCAGAATAGTTTTAATTAATGCTTATGCAATAACTTTATATTTTGGTAAGTGGTGGTGTAATAGCGTATCAAAGTATTCTTTTCTTTATTCCATTTCATATTTGTGCTTCCAATTATTGTAATACTATGTAATATTTTATTAATTTTCCAAACCAATTAAAGTATTAATTTTAAATCAGGTAACCAATGTGTCTTAATAATTATTTTATTATCAGTGAATATAATGAAATAAAAACTTTCTTGGAAAAGTCAGTTTTTGTATTATATTTTCTCCCAATTGTATACTGCTTATGGAATCCTGGTTTTTCAGATTATATTTCAGAATGTGTTTCAGAGAATATTAGTGAAGGTATTGTTTTGTTTACCTTGAAAAATAAATTTTAAAATGTAAAACTAATGGAGCTGTCTGAATTTTTAATTTCCTTTCAGTGTAGGAGTTACGTAATTTGTTCTTTATAATTTAAATATTTTTTCAAGTCTGTGAATAATTACAGCTATAAATAGTGTCATGTTTATACGTCATTATTTCTGTAGTAAACTAATTAATACATTTATCAAACTTTCCCGTATGAGTGTGATTGTTTCTTTAGTGTGGCACTAAACTATTCAGTTAGGTATCAATTTTATACTATTCATTAAGGAATAAGCTTAGACATATAGGTTTTGAAGGGCAATACTAGCTTCGAATACGGAACGTGAAAGGCAATTTCTTATATTTGCGCTTGTTTATAATTTTCTATTTCCCTTGCAACAGTAAAGTCAAGAATATAGAACAAACATTTGTTAAGCATGAGTAGACCTCGAACTATAAGGTTTCCGTACACATTTAGGTACATAAAGCATTTATATATCGCATCTTAATTTGATGCTACGTAATCAAGTTTAAAATATTACAATTGGAAAGGTAAGGAAAGGTAGAATATCATACTTATATTCCCCTAATGAAAATATAGTCTTAATTGGTTATTTATTCTTCAAAATACTTTCAGGAAAATTGTGTATAAATTTTTATTTCCGGTTATTGCTGTTACAAATTCATCCACCTGCTGAACATAAAATTATTTAAAATATGGGCATATGTTTCACTCATTTTCGAGGTTCCGTATCACAAATCCGTATCCGTTCCATATCAAAAGAACGGAAATTATAAGGATCTGTCCATCCGTGTGTCATAAACGTTTTTCTCAGAAACCATTTGACATAGAAACTTAAAATTTCGCATAGTGATAAGTCATATTAACCCATATAGGTATATCTTACCATGTTCTGGCTGTCTTTGATCCTTTTTTTTGTATCTACTCTTATATCAAGCCTAAGAATTTTACCGCAATTTTCAGCTTATTAATTTCATTACTTTTATTAAATCGTCAAATATTATACTCACTATATCCTACAGGCTATCATAAAATTATATATAATTAAACCTGTTAAGTAAGAGTAGAATTCACAATACGAGGGTTCCGTACAATAGGGTTAAGAAATAAAAAAAATTAATTGGTCAAAAATAAAAGAATGAATTGGAACTCTACTCAAAGGGAGTATTTTCTGAAAATTAGAAATATCTGACAGTAAACAGAGGAATGATACTTCGGGTACAAAACCCTATTATAGCTAAATTTTAAAAATAATTATCTAAAAGTTTTAGAGAAGCGAATGAAATGACCGAAACTTTTTTAAATATCATCATTGAAAGAGTATGCTACGAGCATTTAAAAACTTTCTCTTTCAGAATTTTATGTTAGATGGATCTGGAGATATTGTTTAAAATATTCACAAATATCTGTTACACCCCTTGTTTCCGAAGTTGCTAAAATGAAAATTAGAAACGCACAACGTTACTAGAAGTTTATGGGAAATCTGTAATTATAATAAATAATGAAATTTATATTTGTAAATAACTTAATATAAATACTATGTACTCTTAAATGTATTTATGTACCTTTATGCGTATGGAACCCTCGTGTTGCGAGTCCTATTCGTATTTAACAAGTTTTATTGAAATTGTCATCTACACAATTATCACTCGGTGGAGGTGTAGTCCAAGGTTCGTTCACAGTCAACTTACCTCCACAACCTACCCCATTGTCTGCAAGTCTGCGCTGGATAAATTTTCAGCACATCTTTTAATTTTTGTTGAAAAAATTGTGCAAAGTGTATTATTGCAATGAGTTGGCTGCAGTCTGTGGACATATTTTAAAATGATGCACATGGTAAGCCCAGTTTGTAGATGAAGACATTTTAAAACTATTTTATGTTTTTTTGTTTTGATGAATGTATACGTATAATATGTATATCTTCGCTGCATTTCCCGTTAATACATAGTTATACTCGAGGTCGTGTGGTATTAATGTAATTGATCGTAATGCCTTAAACATATTTTCAAGTATTTTTTATATTCACAAATGTTATGAACCTTTGTATAAAGTGAGGTTTGAATTATATACGTTTTAAGACTTCTATAATTAATGTAATATGTGGGAATATTAATATAAATAAATATACTATGTGTATCTTAATTTATATTATTTAAATCTCATAGTTTCCCCGTAATGTACGTTTTCTACGAATCGATCGTCATAACAGTAAAGTTTAAACTTAATGATAAAAGTGCAATGTAAAAGTGCTCATAATAAAATGAAATATTCAGTGTTATTCTGGATGGTTGAGAGAAGGAAGAAAAGTTAATAGAGTTATATTAATAAAGAAATGTTGATTAAAATAAATAAGTTATATTTATTTTATGCGGATTTACATACTTAGTAGCTGGCAAGAAACTAACATTTTTTATGTTCAGGTTTGAAGAGAAATATTAGAAAATATGGTTAATATATTTTATCAGCAAGAATATTTACATCAATATAATGAAGAAGTAAAATTTGTGAGTTAGGTAATTGATTTTGAAAATTATTTCATGCTGCGTTCTAAAACAATATTTTACCGGTTTTTATGTTCCCCTCCCCTGTATCCAACGACGCTAGGTCTACTTGCACTTGCGCATTTTGCGCCACCGGCCGCCACCTTTGTCGGTCGCGATTGCTACTGCTAAGAGGATTAGCAAGTCTCAAGATTAGATTAGCGCTGTACAGAAGCACTTATTCGCGTATGCCAATGATTGCGCACAATCATTTCGCCCGATGTGATGACGATGCAGTTTTCGGTGAAAGCATCATTTGAATCCACAATAAATTAATCCCAGGGACAAAACTTTAGAATGATTTGAATTGATTTGAGATCAAAAAGTCACATGGACATATGTATGCATGGACATATATATGTTGGGTTGCCCACTGTGAGAACACTAGGAACTCGAGAAAACCAATATATTTTACTCTCTATAGAGAAGATTATACCAAAAAAAAAATTAAATACGAAAAGAAAAGTATATAAATCGTAGGAATGTATAAGATATGTAAAAAAACATAAGAAAAGAAATAAAAAAAGGCAAAAAATATATCAAACAAATCCATTAAACTATTTCTGCATCCACGCGAAAAAAGTTGCAGGCAAAATATAGTCTTTGAAGATATATCCCTTTAGTTCCAAAGAGCATCGCTGTAAAGAAGATCAGTGGTTGAACATTGGTGGTGTTCCCTTTAAAGATGGTTATTTATTTTGATCACATTATAAAATACCATATTCTCTGGTGTCATTGTTTTTTTCTATCAATACACATTACAAGTTGAAATTTTCAAGTTATATTTTCTTGGAATCTGTTAGTAAAAATCTGTAATGTTGATTAACGATGCAGACCGATTTATGAGTAAATACAGCTAACGTCATGTTGACAGTTTGTTAATTGTGGATTTGTTTTACTTCTTGAGCTTCACCACCGTAGCTTCTTCGAAACATATTTTAATTTATTAACATTTAATTTAAAAAAAAAAACATTGCTTTTTCTTTGTTATTAATATAACTTATTCCAGCCCCGCCAGATATCATTTAAATGTAGTTTTTTAAAAGAGATCACTATGAAAAAGTTAATACTTTTTTTACAATATTAAAGTTTTACAAATCGCTCATACCAATAATTTACATTTCTTCTAGTTTTGGTGATTACTTCCCTTCCTTTCATTAAGAGTATTTTATTCATTAAGACACAGATATCTCACTCATTTCGCTTTTAGCTTTCAAAGTACATATATACCCGTAACATTACCCGCATCGGTAAAAATGGAAAACTCTGCAACCAAATAAATTCAAAACTTTTCAGTTTTCAGCGCAGATATAAACAAACACTTCATTTATAGCATTCAAAAATGTGTAACCGAAGAAATATAAAATGTGTACTGTACTTTCATATTAAATGCGTTATACGCTATGGCCATTATCGATATTGATACTTTGATTGCGTATATCGACAAAAAATTTGAAGCACACAAACCCAATCTGAATATTCATTTAAATAAAATAGTTGAAAGTTTTGATATTAAACTATTGACTTTATCTTACCCACCCGACACCTAGATGGTACTAAAAATAAGGCAGATGTAATTATAAAATCTCATGGCACCAAGTTGACAGATGTAAATTCTAAATATAATGCACTCGCTACAGAACTGTACCATTTGAATCAACATATGATGAAAAGGATCAGGTTAGCAGACGGTGCAGCAAAGAAATTCAAAACATCCTTCTAAGAAAAATGAGAATGTGCCTGCAATTTGAGTTCCGCCTTAAAGGTTCCGATCCCCCCTAATTTGGCGCGATTGGTCGATCGGGTGTGTGCATATGCACCTTCTGAACGCCTATGCAACATCATCGTGAAGCTGAGCACGCGGCGCCTATGCGATGACATTATCACTACAAACCGCATGCACTGCACATTCCCCACCGAAGTTGTTGTGGAACAAACCGAATTGTCGCGGATCGTCGGAGCTGCTCAGCGCGCCTACGTCTCTCGCTACGGAATAAAACCCTTTATACGAAAGTTAGTGAAGATAAATTACAGAAAAAAATACGGTTTTATTTGGGTTAGAAATGAACAATTTATTCTCATAAAGCAGCAGTTGCAAAGTTTTGCAAATAAAACGACATCCCCAAATTATGGTTAACGCTTTTTGTATTATATTATATTTGCATTATTTATAGTCAATGTTTCAAATCATTGTCAATTTTTCGAAATATTTTTTAATGTGTCTCTATGCTAATTATTCATATTATGTTAGTTGTAGTTTATATTTTACGTATGCCAGATCTGTTTACTAGATCAAACATTGCTTCTAAATAGTAATAAACTACAATATTGTGTTAATTATGGCATGAATTTCTTTCTTCTTATGACAATTTCTCGCAATATCAGAACTTATTGGCAGAATATATTCATCATAAATCGATTTTATTTGTATATAAAGAGTAACAATGTTTGTTCAGCTATGCCGCGGGGTTTATTAAGTGACATCGCTCCAAGTAGAAATCTTTTGACATCGTTTACTTTAGACGTGGTGTTTTTTTTCGCTACATATCATTTCTTTTGTGTCCAGATCATTTTGAGTGTGTTTATTTTACAGTGATATAATGGCAACTTAGTGTTTCACAGTGATATGTATTCTTGGACAGCTGTATCTATAGGTTCGGTCCCTAGAAGAACATTCGCCTTTTTAATTACACTTATACTTAAAGATATTATACATTTAGCCCAACGAATTTAACATTACAAAACACATAATAATATAATAAACTTAATATAATACAAAATATTTTATGCAACACCAAAAATTTGAATCTTATTTTTCAATATGGACATTGGCCATTACGTTGATAAGTGTTGCAAGGAAGCAAGCGTTGTATGTACGTGGTATACATAAGTTGCCTTACGTAGGCATACAGTAAATAAATAAATATAATTGATCTCCTGAATCTATATACCTTTGGACAAGAAGTGTCTCCCTTGTGAACATGTAAATAATGAATGTCGCAAATAATTATACTAGCTGTGCGCTCGGATTAATTCCGATTTGTTAGTCCTACGTACATTTATATATGGCAACTTAAATACAATTGTTAGAGTTCGTGTTTGTGCAACAGGCGAACAGATAGATAATCATACGAACCCGCATTGGTTCTCCTCAAAATAAAAACTAATGAATTAGTTTTACTAGACATACATATCCGAAAGGAGAATAGAACTTGATTGCCCGGCAAAATTCACAATCACAAATCGGCATTTTTATCTGCTAAACTGATGATTTTATGAAAGTCGAACGAAAGTATGGTTTCAAAATAATATTATTATTCAAGTCTCAAGGAGTATTGACCATGAAAATGGGTATTATATTTCTTTTCTTTTTTCAGATTATTAGAGTAGTATAAAAATTAATATAGGTATGTCAATTTGAAATAAATATTTAATTATTTGTCGAAGATTTTGAGATGAGGTAAACATTACATTTTTCGCAGCCATTGACATATATATATATATATATATATATATATATATATATATTATATATATATATATATATATATATATAGGTATATATATATATATATATATATATATATATATATATATATATTATTTGTTAAACTATTTGTACGAAACACAAACGTATATAGAAAGATATATGTTTTCTTTTTAGAATAATGTTTCAATTATTTTCCGCTTGCTACATTATGCAGCTCATAATGTGTTTTCTTTTTGTAAGACTATTAAAATACCTCAAAACGAATCACTACGAATGCACTATAATATATATAAATACAATCGAGCCTGCGTTTCCGGGTATTAGCGTAGGATATTTCAGTATGATATGGCCCGTTGGAAGAAACGACCAACCAACAAATTTTACTGTCTTCGCTTTATTAAAATTTATGTTTTTACTGTTTTCTTATTGAATACAATAACCTGTCGGTAACATACCTCAAATCGAATAACAAATTAATAAGCAGCGCTAAATTTATATTCCAGATTATGCTTACATATCTGATAATTTAAAAAATGACAGTTATATTACCAACATTCGGAAACGGTCTAAGGAAGGAGAAACGATAGAATTAGCCGGTGAAAATTCCAGTCCCGAAGATAATATATATGATTGCATGGGACGCAGCGAAAATTACTACGAGACTGAAAAAATAAAAGATTAGCTGCAATGTATTTTCTGTAAATTATGGCTGCATGAAAAGTGCACTAGGTTCAACAATTCTTGCAATCCTTGTGGTAAGAAAATGAAGAAACAAGAAACGAAAAAGAAAAACTTACGCTAGAAGAAAGTAATGAAAAAGGTAAAGGGAAAGGAAAATTGATTAAGAAATGAAATGGCCATTTTATCCTTACATGGGCGGCCAACTTATAACGAATATCAACATTATAACTTTTTCCAATGTTTTTTTTAAAAAATGTATCTAACATTAAGAATAATCTACGAAAATATACATCGAAATAAGAGTAAAACCTTAGTTTTTATAAAAAAACGTTATCCTAAAGTACGTATACAATTTGTAGGCTAGACTGGACAATATTGTGGTACTAATGCTTATTTCAAAAGTAAATAACATGTCACAATGTTTGTTTAATTATCTATACGCCAAATATAACATAAGTATATCTGTATATAATGCCATCAAATCTAGAAATAAAGCAGCGTAAGCTGACACATTGTCACTATCTCACTGTAACGCTCCAGGTTTTTTCATTGTCGTAATTTTGATTATTTTAACGAAATGTTTGAAACGCCTGATAATTCCGCCAAAAAAATGAAGGGTTGTCTATTTTTATCGTGTAAAATTTCACAATTCGTGCTAGCAAAATAATGGTGTAATACTTGTGTTTATAGCATTTTTCGCAGTGAAACTTTCTGAAGTTAATGTTTTGATTATGTATATAGTTTTACAATACTCTGAGTATAATATAATGAATTGTATAAATTGTCGTCAGCTGATTGAATATAATATATATTCGATATAATATATATTATTGCCAATCATATTTTAATTGTCAAATTCCATTGTTTATAAACATTCTCTCTTGAAATTGAATGGACTATAACTATATTCAAAATTAAACATACTCGGTTCTTACTAATGCATACTGCACGCTTATTGCAGCTGATACATTTTTAAATGAAGGACATAACCATCTTGCTTTCATTTTAATTTTATGTGTAATTCAAACCTACAGGAGCTAATAATTAAAGGTGTAACTACAATAGATTGAGACGAGGAATTTAAGAAACTCTCAACGGAATGTGTTAAGATCAAATTTTACGACCTAATCTTCAATATATTGTAATTAACGCTTTTGTGCCACAAAAAGCTATGCATAAAAAAGTAGAAAATATATGGCAGCATTTTTAATTGTAACTATTTTTCCGAACTTCGGTCTTACTTCAAGCGTTTGTATAAACAATATTGTCAGTATTACGTTGCAAACAGTAAAAAAATCATAAAGAAATATCAAAAGATTCTGGTCATATTTCTCCAAATTCTATCAAATAATTGGATTTCCTTCAACTATGTTACCCAGCGAAAGCAACAGCATTAATCCGAAAGAAATTTGTGAAATATTACCCAATTATTTCAGTTTTCTTACAACCAGTCTGATCTAAGTCTAAATAATTTGGTCACAATTATTGAGGATATATATTTTAGCTATTCTAATATTAACATACCTTCAGTCTAAATTAAAATAGTAGAAATTACAAAGATACTGAAGTTATTAAACTTAGACAAAGGCTCAGAACAAGATAGAATTGAATCTGTTTTCGTTAAATATATCGCAGATACCATATGTGTTTCTTTAACACTCTTGTTTAATATGTATATAGAGAAAAGTATTGTCTTACATGTTGGAAAAAGCACACTTAACTCCAGTATATATGCGTGGGCCTAAACAACAGATAATTGACCGATTTCTGTTTTATTCATAATACCCAAAACTTCCTATAATCGGTACATACATAGATGCGTATATTCGATACTCATACCTATATTATTTCAGAACAACGTGGCTTTCCCCACAATACCACATTAACCTATCCCTTTACTTTCAGCACTTGTCCGTGTCATCGGATAGAAATTACTTCGATGGTTTCCTTCAAATCCAAATAAATTACTAACACAAAGAAAAAACAATGAACTTTTATTCGAGGAAGTTGATAGCATAGCTGAATTCGGTGTAATTTTTTATAGTAAACAACATTTTAGCTTACAAATTGCGCAGATTTATCTAAGGCCTATAAAATGCTTGAGTTTGTATTAAGAACGGATAATGTTTTTAAAAATGTCTAAACATATTTAATCTTGTATAAGGCTTTTATAAGATCGCAACAGATTACGCTGTCGTTCTCTCAAATCGACTGCACGCTATTTTTTCTGACAGTATTGAGAGCATAGAGAAATCAATTTAAAAGCTCTTCATTATTGTAGCAGCGGCCTCAAATTATCTTCTAAAATATTAATTAAAAATATAAATTTGATATAACCGATCAGAGACGCATGCTATTAGAATTGATGGTTTTGTTTAATATCTGTCAAAGTAATTACAATTGTGCATTTTTGCTGAGCCAGATACATATTAGAAATTTTAGACTCGTAACTCGTAGCTATCTCTTATTTCGTGTCCATTACATAAGAACAAATACTGGTAAATGCCTACGAAATACCGCTAGACGGTTTTGTGACTTATACAAGAAAGAGATGGCGTCTTTTGATATTCTTGCTAGTTCACACCCTCAATCGAATCCAAACATAGATAAACGAATGATTTTTACTTTTTATTTTAGTTTATTTATCATGTGTTTAAATTAATTAACTAGAATACATTAGTCAAATAATTTATAATTCATATTTGCAACTTTATTCAGTTGTTTATATAATTGCATTTCTCATTAATTTTATTAGTACTTTAAACCAAATACTGCTTCGTTTGGTTGCCAACATTGTCTCATTTATCTTTAAATTTCATCTAATATTTTATAAATGTATTTATTTTTCTATTCTTTGTGGAAATGTGTATAGCCAATAATACGTTTCTAATTGATTGTGTTTGATTTTATCCCCTTTATATTAAAAAAAACAATTGAATTAAACTTATAGTCATATATATATATATATATATATATATATATATATATATATATATGTCTATATATATATATATATGTATATATATATAAATATATATATATATATATATATATATATACATATATATATATATATATATATATATATATATATATAAATAAACTAGGTCTCGGAGAAAGTGCGGTTGAATAATTTTTTGTCATCGTTTATTTTCGAAGTTCCAACAGCGGTTATTAATTTCACTTATATACATTGCGGGTGTAATTGTTATGTGTAGAAACCCCACCGACTTCTTAATATTCTCTGATAATATTAAAGCAGTAGTAGATTTATTTAAGTGAACTTAAAAATTTAGTCGAAAATCTGGTCCAATGACAATCTTATTGATCTTCTGGTTTCTCTGATAAAAGGAAATTTAAACGGCACATTCCTTGTTATTAAACCATTCGATCAATTTACATTGTCTTTGAATATCCAATCATAAAATGAAACGAGCCCTTTATATTTTTTAATACTTTTCCCTTTGTGAAATTTATTGTTGTCACCAAATAAATTAAAATAGTTGGTCTCTTCACATATTACCTACAAAACAAATTGCAGTCATTCTAATGAACAAAAAGAAAGAGATTATTTGATCGCTGTGATCATAAAGCATAAGCATGCATTGCGAAATTAATTGACAAAAGAGAATAACAATAGAGTCTACTGAAAAATTCTACAGGGTGTTACGGCTGAATCAGCAAAAAATTAGTAAAATTTATTAATTGGGTAATTGAGTACTCGTAATTGACTATTTTAGTGAAAACACAGGTTGGTTAACCAAGAGTGGTAAACAAATTCATTTAAAATTAAACGAGCTACGAGTTTTTAAATTAAGTGATATAGATGGATTGAGAATATCTTCCCATCTCAGTCAAAATTATTTTAAATTCCAATTCATTAAGTGATGATAGTTGAAATTTCATAATTATAGGTTAATTTTGATAAACTATTGAATTATTAAGAATATATATAATACAGGTTAATTTATAACATAATAACCGTGATTTTGTGTTTTACCGCAGATGCGTTTATAAAAGACTAATGTAACCTTAAGTTTTACTGATGCTACGACCACAATGAACGATAATCCTAGACGTGTTGTCGCGACAAAATCCTGGATGCGCAGTAAAAACTTGCAGCTAAATAATTAGCAATCATTGTCACTCGCGTCCAACGGAAACGTGTAATATGAGACGAATCCTTTGAGTACACTTATATGATGTTGTGAATCATCGATAGTATTAAGATTAACGTCATCATCCGAAGCCTGATAGATTGACTATGGGGTGAGCAACATTATTTATCAAAGGAACATCTTTCAGTGGAAATTTGGATTTAGCGTATAACGAAAAAGTATAATTTTATTAAAGAAAAACCAATTTCAGTAATATTCATCCGTGCCACCACGGATGAATATTACTGACTTACTCTCTTTGCTGGTTCTCCCTTCAAAGAATTCCATTTACGCTATAATGTATTTTAAAGAATTAGAGAAAAAATTCAGATGCAAGTGTCATGTTGGGTTGACATAGGAGACATTATACGTTTGACTTAAAATATCTATAAATTGCAAATATTTTAAAATAAAAAATTGTTTTCCGCACTTTATATTAAAATACCAAATAAGAGTTTAGAAAGCGTTCCAAAACTGAAATAATCATTATTAAGTATATTTGGATAAGTGTATTGGAGATTATCTGAATTCTAAATGACAATGTTATTTCATGTATGTGTTTGAATTTCCTCATGGGAAATTTAAACATTCCCCATCATCAAAATATTTTCCTTATTTTTCACGGGGACGCAATAAAGAAAAATTTATTTTGTAATGTGTTATTATTTTCATTAATTAAATCAATTATATTTTCAGCATTTTATAATCTTAGTAATAAGAATTATATCTCTTGTGTCATGTGTTCTTTTGTATTTTGTATAAATATACACATCGCACACATAAAATATAAGATTTTATATATTTATCCTGAATATTGCAATTTTTCTAAACATGTTAGTCCCAATTTTCCTAATGTGGCCTATGCTTATTTTCCAGTCAGTGGATTGAAATTGCTGTGTTTTTTATACGTGAATTAAGTTTATAACCTTTACATTAGAGAACCAGAACATACACAAAGACCTAAATTGCAACAATGCAGAGAGATATTAAAATATGATGCATTTGTTTCTTGCAAACATGTTTTTTGGTAAAATATAAATAATGTTGCATCATTATTTTCAGACTGATGTTTGACTTCTTCCTTTGAATAGCTTAAAGAAACAGAAGTAAATAAATAACACTTTATTAAAACAAGTTATGTACTTTAACCAATCGAAACATTCCAGCATCGAGGTGGCGGTATTTCCACTGACAGAGAATTAATCACCGTTTTCTCCATCTTCAGGAAAAAAATTGAACTAAAAACCTTTAAAAATTAGCAAAATACTTAATATTTGATTTTGTTAGATAAATACAATAGCACCGTTTACATAGAAATTAAGAAATGCATTTCGAGTCACCAGATCGTTTATATTATTATATGGCGTTGTTCCTCAATTTTGATCAGTTTATTATTTATTTTCGGTGCACATTGCATTTTTTGATCGATTAGTTTATGTAAATAATTATTGTTTTAGGGTACATTGTTTTTACTTTAAAGATATATTTATTAAATTTAAAAAACAAAGTGAGTCTTCTCTTGTCAGTATGTCCATTCCACATATTTTCTCTAGTTACTGTTCGCCATAGCTGTTTTTAACCTAATAATTAACTTCAAGCGATATTGTTTTTATATTACACCAAACAATGTAAAGTAGTAACCTGTGGAAGCCAAATTTCTTTAAAAGGTCAATTTGTGGCACGGAAAAGGGAAAAATATAAAAAATATTTACGTCTTGATTAATCACTCGTAAGCAAAAATGAAATAAACTGCATTTTATTTTAACGTCTAGACAACTGTTTTTTGGGAAACTCGCATTTTGACTCGCATAGGTGAGTCAAAAATGAACATCGAATAACTGGAGTAGTGCGTCTCAAGTGATCCGTGCCCGCTTTATCCCGCCGCCTCACATCTTCACCTGTCATGTGTCGCAGCGCCGAACAGGGCGGCCTGTCGCCATGTAATCCCCCGTAATTAGACAATCACAAAACGCGATACTGTTTACCTTAATCTGGAATTAGCTGGATAACCGGCGTACGTGTCTCGGTGGCGCGCCTTTGAATAATGCATACCGGGAATGAGCGTGCTCCGCGGTAGAGTCGAGCCTGAATCGAGCGGAGTCTCGTATTAAAGAGATGGTAATTGGAGGTGTTCGCGGCGGCTTCCCGTCTTCCATGATAGATTATTTGGGACGGTTTTAGACTTCTGAACGTTAGGTATGGTCTTAGACTATTTTAGAGTTCTGAGGTTTTGTTGTTTTGACGTTAACTAATTTTTCGTAACTTATTAGTAGGATTATCGTAAACATATTTATTGCATTAGTCAGCATAACATATAATTTTTTATGGCATTTTTATTTAAAAATAAAATAAGATAAACCGAAAATTATAAAAATGAATTTATTGCTTGTGTTTGGTTATATATATATATATATATATATATATATATATATATATATATATATATATATATATATATATATGTATGTATATATGTGTGTATGTACACAGTCATATATGACGTATGGAAAATACCGTGACTTAACATTAGTGTACTAACCAAACGAAAGTAAATCGGAGTATCAGGGAGGCCTCTGCTATTTCAAATTTTTTCCATGTCTTAAATAAAATACTATATTTCGCGTGACGTGTCATCTTCAAAATCTCTTTTCAAAATATATTCATTCATTTTCTATAATATACTATAGAAACTTATAGATATATACTATAAAATCTATAGAAACTTTCAGCGCAAACAAAATGATGGATTATTTAGTTTTACTCCTAAATAGTTTTGTAGAAGAAATGTAACTTAGATATAGACATACACTGAATTTGACATTTTAGGAGATGGCTTTAATCTACGCAAGTTATATAATAGGTGAATTAGGAAAACCCAAGTATACAAAGTAAATAGTAGAAATAAACACTTTTTGGAGAGGATAAATGGAAAGACCGAGAAAGGAGTGGTAATTTACCAGATAAAGGGGAGTATATAAGAATGACAAGATTCGCAGGTTTTACAATGTCAAACCTAAAGTTTTACACTTCTATATTTTCAAAGTTTAATGATTTAGGTAATATTATTGATTTTAAAGTTTCTTGTTCTAAATTCGTATTTAGAAAAAGAATCAACGACAAAAAAAGGATACTTCATCCGAAAATTATAAACCAAGCGCTTCAAACGACTTTATGTTACAAGATGTCTAGACCTACTTATGCCTACCTACTTATGCAGGAAACTATACAGTGACAATTATTATACAGTATAGACAGAATACATTTTCCTAAGGAGTGTATATGATTGGTTGTTTATCGCTCTCTATAAATAATGAAATAATACAATATGTATGGAGTATCTTCATACACATACTTAATCTATGCATACACGTACATTTGGTTTAGTTTGAGTGAATAAGCATAAGCGGTAACATTTTGTATATTCGGAATGTGGGCATATCAGGCACGGTACCATCGCCCCTTTCTGAAATAATTCCTGACCGTTGGTGGTATTAGAGGATTATCATGTGAGCCGACTCTTCATTAACATCGTCATTGGCATTACTGAATTATCATACGACGGCGATGTTCTCTACAATGATAATTAACAGCAGGATATATTGAGCAGGGCGACTTTGTGTTACTTCTACTGTTTATTTCGCATGACTTCATGGAATAAACACAAATTTTAATGGGTGTTCTATAGGTGGATAACAATCCCTCTGGCTTTCTCTGCTTAACACATTTTGCTTTGACGCAAAACACGATAGAGGGTGATGAATACATTCCATATCCCAGAAACCCGACAATTTTTAGGAAGAGGAATGGAACTTGAATATATATGCTACCATCGTTTTAATCCCGAAGGAAGTGGTAATAAGAGAAAGCCAAGTATTTTACGTCGATCTCACTTTGAGTCCATAATCTTGACAAAATAATTTTATATTGAGATAATTTGATTAGAAGATTTGATCTTAATTGATAAGACAAGTTTTGATGAATTCCAACTCATTAAAAACCTTTACGAATATACCTAATTGCAGTAACAAAACTATGCACCAATACAAATGTCCGTTATATTAAAACTTTCTTCAGAAGCTTTCTATCTGAAAACGGAAATATTCGTATAAATAGAAAAGCCGACATCTTCAAAAGATGATGCTCCACCACCTGCAAAGGGGAGAGGCGACGCCGACGGACACCCGACCGGGAAAACTTTTGTCATTTGGCGTGCTGATTTATATTCTTTCTTTTGTAAAATTATAATAGTTACGACCTCATTCCATATTCCTGACGAATGTGAATAAAGGAATACTTGCGAGGTGCCTGTTTGTAAATTAATCTCATATTATGGAGACTTATCATGTATTGCACAAACTCGAAAGGACAGCAGGGGCGGAGAAATAATCGAGTTTTACAATTATTTATTTTCTTTTGCATTACTTTCTTGCACTCTTTTGCATTATATAAGGCAAGCGATGGGTTTGCGAGTTGAATTAAAAAGTTGATTGAAGGAACAAAGAAAATTTAAAACTAAGGCCTATTTAATGGCTATTAATTAAAAGGTATTAATGTATATATACATATAAATATATATATATATATATGTATATATATATATATATATATATATATATATATATGATACTTTTATACTTTTTTTGATACTTTTATACTAATTATCAAAAAAAGAAGACTCAAAGCACGCGATCTATGAGCCACGGTATCTGTTCGACTAGAGGATACTGATATAGAAGTTGTGCTTTGAAAGTAGTATATAATGACTCATTCTAAAACTAAATTTAATGTAGAGCATTACCTAGTACGTACATTTAACAAAAAATATTTTGAAAATGAAGAAAGTTTATTCGTGTTGGGTATCCTTATTGGTGGACACAAAATAAAATACAGTTGCTTGTGATATGTCGCCAAAAATAATTACGGTTTGAAAATGGTAATTTTCCATACACATATTTTTAATACTAGTACTGAAATCGGGCCTAAGCTTATAAAAAAGACGATTTACTAATACAATGAAATATCCACAAGTATCGAAAAGGAAATGATAGTTTAGTTTTTCTCTTATAATGACAGTTATTGCGATATGATCATTCATCTAGAAAGAGTCACTCAAAGTTTTTGAAACAAGTTAGTGAAGGAACTGACAAAAAAAATAAGGCGAAGAAGATACTGAAAAATAACACGGTAATGTTTTTTGTTTTAAAATATTGAGAAGAAAAACAGCTTCTTCACAAGAATATATCGTAAAAACTTAAAGCGTTGTCTATAAAATTTAATTTCTTAACGATTGTTAAAAGAAAATACAAATAAGTATAGCGTCTCGCAAAAACTTTACTTAGTTTTAATTTTTAAAGGAAGAAAAAGAATTATTCATTAAAATAACGTTAACGAGATCCAATAGAGTTCTTTTAGAATTCTTGAAAAACAATTGGAGTGATTGAACTTAGAAGTGAACTGTGAAAAGTTCAAATGGATTTTGTTCTATTTATTATTATATGATTTGTGGCAATAAACCTTGTTGAGTAACGTGATCTTAAAGGTTTTTAATAGCAACCAACTCGTGAGTATCTAAAAAGTATAAATTATTCAGCTGGCAATAAAACTGATTACATAAATAATCAAAAAGTAGTTTATTGTTATTACTGATTAGCAAACTCGTATACTTTATCTTTATCTTAAAAGTATAATTATGTAAAACGTAAATGTGAATTTCCCATGCGTCCTCTACAGCAACAGGTCGAACTGTAAAAATGAAAGTAAAATTCTTTTATATGGTCTTGAAATAAAATTATTCGGAAGTTAGTGATGACGTTTACTTTAGGTTATGGTTGGAATTGTTTATACCGCGTAAGGGTGTGGATTTATTTAAATTGTATTTAATAACCGCGGAATATCTAAAGTATAAATAACAATTGGTATATTTGTATATAATTTTAATGTAAGTATAATGAACTATTTTATTACTTTACCTTGTTGCCATTATCCGCCGCGCATTTGAATAGTAAACCAGCTCTATCGCAGCCTTTATTGCCATCCGAAACCGGTTGAGAGTTTACTGAAACAAATTTTTGAACATTTGGTAACTATTTTATTTTCGCATTTGATATTTATTTAAGAAAATGATCTTAATTAAAACTGGGTAGGGCGATACTTGAGTAAATAAAAAATTCGACGTGTTATTAATTTTAGTGTGCTTTTTTTTATTTCTTTTTCTACTATTTTCATTCAAATTATTTGAATTTAGAGGGTAGAGATTTGGCTTAAAAATGATTGTATCTCTGTATAACGAAAAAAGGAATATGTTAGGAACCCATACTTACTTCCTTTGCATAAACCAATCAATTCCTTGATTCCGGCCAATTCATCCGCATCTTCAATATAATTTTCTGCTAATGCATATGCCTCTCTTTCGTTCAGCATACCGTCTTTCATCTGGAGATACATCATATTTTACATTTAATGTAATTTTATTTTCCAGTTTGCAAATGCGTAAAGAGAGGTTATACTTTTATTGTGAGGATCATTTTGCATTGTCGTCAAACTTATAGTAAAATAATGAAGAAATGTATTGCTGAATTTTTAACTTTATTAAAATTATTATAATAACTACTAGCATAAAACAACAAAGACGGTGAAAAATATTCTATTTTAAAACATAATTTTTTTGTTATGTTTATTTTTTATTATTTTATGAGCCTCTAGTAACAAATTATTTTCTACTGAAATACAATTATTGCAATTTTACGTAAGTTATAAAGACATTTAGGTTCTTAATAACTAAAGACAACGGTACCTACGTAAGAATACTATAGTTTTGTCTTAAAAGATAAGATTTATTAAGCAGATTGAATAACAGGAAACTCACAATACCAATAGTGGAAAGGACACAGTAGAGTAGACATTTCGCGTTTACACTGTTCGGGAGTTGTTTTTGCTGGAGCTGGGCGAACTCTTCGTCTGTGACAGGGTTGTCTGCACGGCATATCGTCGCGATCTCTATAAATATAGCATGCCTCGCCTCTTTGCTTATGGCCTGTGAGAATTAAATGTAACATTGTATCTGATGGAAATTCGAATTATTCCATGTTTCTTTCTTTAATACCTCATCTTCGTTTTCTTTATTCTCTGGGTCAATAAAACTTTTAATCAAATCTTGTTTTTAAATTTACCAGTAATACAGTATCGAAATTAAATTATAAGTTGATATGTTTTTATGGATTTTATTATAGATTATTTATGTTTTCGCTCTTTAATATTGGAGATATGAGAAATATCAGACACGAGTTATGGCTTTGTATGTAATGGTTTTTTGATGTAGATCTGATAACAAAATGAACCTAAGTTTAACGTCTGGTGTTGCACCAAATCGTTGTTTTTCAGTGAAAATAAAAACCGGCCACGAATGGGCCGGACACGCTCATGATAGGATTTCGAAGGCTTAGATGAATAGGTATTAGATGTTATAAAAACGTACGGTTTTATAACTACGCCCCTACACGACAAGCCATCTCTTCACGTCGATAAAATTTTTATTCTTGTATGCAATGGTATTTTAAAATTAATAACAGTAAGTTAGCATAGGTACAGTCGACGGTATATTAAGATTTACACTGAACTATAAATATTTTGTTGATGTCGATAAGTTCGAATCAAAGTTTAAAAACTAAAGTGCTATGAACTGTACCTATATACTAAATCGCTAATATTTTTTCTTTGCTTTGTACGCATGTACACAATTAGCGTAATTAACAAATGGTAGTATTTAGATTTGTCAAATGATGATTGCAAAATTGGAGGGGATCGGGGATATATTGCATGTTATTTGAAATTTATTATTCAGGAAACAGAGCGTGTAAATGAAAAGTCGACATTGAACCTAATTTTCATTTCAAAAAAAATATCCAAAAATATCCCACTTAAGAGGGGATAAAAATTTCGTTCCCTTTTGATACGTATTAATCGAGATATCTGTACAAAAATGGACTTAAAAAATTTCACGCATATTTAAAATCGTAAGTCTTGGACGGAGGGTCGAGTGGATATACGAAATTATAAAGATTCTTGTTTCGCCACAGGACTTTAAAAACAACCCTTGGCATGCCTACAGGGTAGTATTTCGTCTCTTATATAACAGAAATATAGACTGGACCCAGATCGGATTAAGCCAGTGACGAGGAAGAAGGCGATGTAAAAATATCAAGAGAATCAGGTCGTTACTCCAATATATTCACGTTTAAAGATACATTTACGTTTTAAAACATCAAGTTGTTTTTACAGTTGACTTAAGTAATTTGTAGGGAGTTTCTATGAACTTATTATAGACTATTGGTCGTGAATTAGTAGAGCCTACTTAGTTGAAATAATTTTCACATTTTCAGATATTGAAAAATAGCAGTTTAGTTGGTAGTAGTGGGTGGGGAAACGTAACTCTATAACAAAACTGATCACTTTGGAGCTTAATGTTTCGTAACCGGGCCTATGTATTTTTGCCTGTATTCATAATATAACCCAATATTTTTAGACCTACTCAACTATACCGTACACAATGGAGTACGCAAATGAACAAAATTAAAAAAATATATTTCATAAATTTTTAGGAGTTAGGAATATGCAAAATTTCAGCTTTATAGCCCTAATAACCCACAAGTAAAACAGATGTGACATACAGACAGACAGATGGACAAGGCGAGACAATAAGTGTTTCTATTCTGACCTTACTAAAAACGAATCTATGTTCAGCAACGCCTCACAAGCCTATTTAGGGGAAATATTTTTTAGCCCCCCGTTACATGGATACGAGTCCACTCAATATATCATTTAAAGTATACTAATAAGTAATGTAAGTACTGTTTTTATCAATCAATTATTATTTTTATTAAAGTTATTTTAAATACCATAATACCTTTCCTAGTTTTAGGCCAAGGAGTTACATATTATGTGTGTCTTTCAATACCGTAATTCTATAATCGAAGAGCTGTTATTAATGTTACTATAATACAGTGTTACTATAATTAACAAAGTGGAGCTTTAAAAGTGAAATAAATTCACTTGATATTTCAAAAGAAAACAAATGTGTATACGGATTGGAAAAGTATATTCATATCGAAACGACACTTGGTTTTATATTAAATATTGCAAATAAGTTTTGGTATGAGATTGTACGGAAGAGTGCGATAGAGGTACGGGGTATAGAATAAAAAATGATTCGGTGCTGAGTATTTTATATTTGACATTTGAGACACAATATGAAAAGTGATAAAACATTTGTATTGTGCTAGACCGTAAATAAATAGAAAATAAAAATTATGTACATAGATATATTTCCGAGATGTACATAAACACTTTACAAATTTAAGTTACAGATAATAGGATCAGCGATACGCTGACGGAAGATGGAAAAGCATGACAGGAATACAATGAGGGATGTCCTTTCAGTCAACTTTCAGAGACACAATTCATAAGTTAAAATTTATTTTATAACATAGTATTTTTGCCTGTATTAAGATTATTTGTAAAATGTTGATTTGTATTAAGTGAGAGTTTTCATATCAAAATATAGCATAGTTGAAATTCGTAAGCTGACAGTGTGAGCTGATAATGATGTAAATACTAAAATATTATAGAAGTAGATGATCCCAATAACGTTGGTAATGGTAATAAAAAAAAATTAAGAATATAAACAGTAGAATGTTTCTTGTTCTTTTTAAGCAGAATTTAATTTTTTATATATTTTATCTCATTGAAATATATTGATGTTATAATATTTACAAGAATTATCATTTGGTACAAAATGTATTAGTAGAATACGGAGAAAATCGGACTCACCTGAATTTGGACGCATAGAGCTAAAAGGAGCACTGATGCTAAGTATTTCACCATTTTGTTTAAATGATTACGTACAGTGCTGAGATAACTAAACGTGTTGTCGGCGTTAGAAGCGAATAGAATGCGTAACAAAACAACGGCACGTGTTTTATATAGAAAATCACAAAGAAAACCACCAGATTGGTCACTGTGTTTACTTGCTTCGTTATCTTTTCCTCGATGACACCGGTGTCAGTTTTTAAGTCATTTTTTCAATCGCAGCTGGGAGTTAGTACTTTTACTCATAAAGAATAACGAATAGCTATTAACATTTCAAATATTCAGTTGGCTAATAAGTTTGTAACTCCAACTTACAAGAAAAAAAAGTATTTTACAATCTGAATGCCACAAACAGATCAAACTATAATAGATTCTTAGCTCCATGATATGCACTTTCTTAATGGGTGACTTGTCGCTGTCAGGTAAATATGTACCTTCAGCGTGTTCCGACACAATATTTTTGAATTAAATAGAAATAGTTTTTTACATTAAATAGGATAACACTTTGGCTTCTTTAGAATAAATAAAGATGAATTCTATATGATGTGCACATGTTGAACATGTCGTGCTATAATAGAGTTTTGCAAATTGTGCGTAAAACCGTTTGAACTCCAAATGGATTCCACAAAGCCGTGTAAATAGTCAAATGATGTCTAACAAAATTTTGTTTCAAATTTTATTAGGATAGTGATAAAACATTAAAATTCTTACTTCATAAGGTAACCGAAATCGGATCCGATGAACCGTAACTAATATTCTGAAACATTCCTGGAAATGTTCCCCGAGCCGGGATTTTATAGAAATTTAAAATAGAAAATAATATTCTGATTAAAAATAAATTTTGTTGTTATAATATGAAAGTAAAAGCCACGTAATTAAATTGTTTTGAGAGAATTTCAAAATTGTTTAATTTAACTTTTCAAAATTATTTAATTTAACTTCACTCACACTAAAATACCTCGACACCGTAAACGAAACTTTTTGGAAGCGGTCCTTCAATGATATTGCAACTATATCTACCATTGCACCAGCCTCTAGATGGTCTATGACAAGTTCAGGTTCTTTATTGATTATAGATGATGTTGAAAACAACAACGTATCCTCAGCTGTAAAAATGTGTAGGATATTGATGAGGTAAAGTTAAATTATGAATACAACATTGAGCTTTTATGGTTATCTGTTTTTAAACTCCAATAAATAATTTTTTCTTGTTGGAGCGTTGGTTTATGTTACGAAAAACGAATAATGTGCTTAAAATGAATAATGTTTAATAATTTTCGGTGCAACCTGTTTTATATTCTGGCTTTAATATGATTTTGAAACATCATGTTTTCAAGCTGAATTACTGCAAAATAGGGGGTAATGATACCTGAACTTGATCCTGTCTTTACATAATTTTTTTGATTGGAACAAAGATTTTAGATTGAAATGTTTGATTAAGCATAATTGTGTAAGAAACGTTTCTCATAATTTAACTTAAAGCCTTGCATAGACTATCTGACTTAATCTACTTTATTCTCTGATTTTTTTTGTTTTCACATACACAACAAATTTGATACATCATTATTTGTTATTGGACAACCATAGTCTCTGTCGGAACATCCATTATGAAAATAAGTTCATTTAGCTTTAAATCCAAATTACAACCTATTTACTACAAAAACTTCTCGACGTCTTTGTTTGATGAAGAATATTTAAAAGTTAACAAATAGACTGATAATATAATAGAATATACCCGACGTTTTATATTTTATGGCAGACGGCCGGATTGATATAAAAAATGAGTCCATTATAAATATTAAAATATACCCACCTAGTTTTACTCCTTCATAGATACTAAAAGAGTTAGGCATAGTGCTGAATGTTTACTCCAAGAACTTTGTAAATTCATAGAGTGTACAGGCGGTCAAAAATATCTACGTATTGTTACACAAAATGCTGCTGATATGATGAGATCTGGGATAATATTGGAAAACAAATATAATATAAAATGGGTAAGTTGTTTTTAAATAAGTGTAATTTGACAGCAAATAACATATTAAAAACTGATGCAATGAAAGATATGATCTAAGACGTGACACCAATTATAAATTGCAATTAAATTTCACATAGTTTAACAGCGGATTTTAAAAAAATCATAAAATATAAAGCAGTGACCAGAGCTTTTCACCTGCCTGTCAAAACGAGATGGGGAATTTATTTGCTCCACCTTGATGACATGATAATGGAGTTACAAGAAAATGCACTTCATCAGGTCGGATGTCAAGATGCAAAAATCAACCTTTAAGTGTTGGCACGAGGATGAAATTATTGCATCTGCGTTATTTATTGAAGCCCATAGTAGGTTGTATAATTAAATTGGAAAATTATTTTTCAGTCGATTTAGATCGCCAAGCCTATGGTAATCTAAACAATTTGCTTAATAAATCAGATAAATGGGGGAAAGAAATAATCAAATTATGAAAAAAAACATTTTGCTGATGTTATTTTGGACCTTCCAACTGTGCAGCAACACTTTCTTTGCAAGGTCATCTGGATTGGTGTAAATTAATTACACGAATAGCAGTAACAAAAGAAGATCAGAGAAACATCTTAAAACTGAAGATATATTGGTTTTACTTTGAATTCCGCAATGACCAGTTAAGTGACGGCAGTCCTTGTATCCTAAAACAGAATTGAGTATGTTAGCTAGAAAAATATTAACAATACCATCAACTTCTGAATCAGTTGAACAACTTTTCCCAATATTTTTGAACGTTAATACAAAGAAAAAAAAAGAAGTTAAGTGCAGAAAAAACTGGCAAAATATGCTTAATAGCCCATTATTGGAAAATTATTCAAAGAAAACAAGAAACGCATCAATCTGTGAATATTTTGGATAAGCCAAACACTTCCATTACAAGTGACCTGACATTTTATTGTACTAATTTAGGCTCAAGTTTTGATTCAAGATTGTGACTTTTTAGGGATTGAAAGTAAACAAAATTTCAAATTTCCATTAATTCACAATCGCGGAATTATATTCGCACTCTTAATGGAAACATTTTCATATTGGGGAACAATCCTGACAACGTCACATTAATGATAATGATATTATTTAGTGTCAAAATGGATAAAATATGGTCAATCGAATGTGCACTGCATAGTTTTGGTAATATTGACAGTAAAAAAATTAACTGCCTTGTGAAGTACAAAAGACCTCAAGCTTCAAGAGCAGTCGTGGCAATTTATTGCAAAACTGTGCGGTCGGTGGCCCCCGTCAGGAACGAAGTTCCTTACATTATTTTTACAACTCTAAACGTGATTTAATATGTAGATTTCTATTGATTATATTAGTGTATTTTGTTATGCCAAAAAGTAGCCATTTATGAAAAAAAAATTTAAATATAAAATAGTGAATTGTAAATTACATATAAAAAATTGTAAATAAGAACAAAAAACAAGGACAAAATACTTAAAATTAGTAAATTACAATAAATTGCCAGCATAATAACTTATTTTCATTGTTAATTAAACTTTGTTTAGATTGTTTGATGAAATAAAAATAATGAATTTTTAGAATAAAACAATTTCATGTTAAAATTAATTTTAAATTTAATTCAATTAAAAATTAAAATTTAAGCATTTTAAAATTAAAATATTTTTATTTTAATTACTTCATTTCAATGAATTTGCCGAATTTCATTTGTAATTGATAAATTTTTAATATTTAATAAATGATATAGCAATAATTTATAATTTGTAATGCAAACATATGCCTTATTGGAAATTGTCTCGCAGATGATTGGCTTACAACAGAAAGCCGGTAGAATAAAGAAAAATAAGTTTAACTAATATTTACACGTGTAGAATTGAGGTTATACAGCTAACTGCGCATAATGCTTGCTGCTCGAATGTCGATACTCGCACGAACGCACACTTACAACCGTATATATTAGAAAGAGACAGAGAGAAAGAGAAATAGAAGGAAACGTCTCCTAGAGGGGGCATAACGCTTTTTCCTTACCTGACGATTTCTGCCAGCTTGCTCTACTGTAAGCCACAAGTTGTCACTTCTTACATGAATGTTAATTATTTTGGTATAAATGTTTCAGAAATTGGAGACATTTGTTTATCCAAATGCATGGATAAAACGGACAAGTAATGTTAATGGTAGTTATATACATTTCACCGAACGCGGGAATCGAATCTGTTACACAAAACAATTCATTGAGTTTTTAAAGAAGAAATTAAATCCAACCATGTCTAACAGTTCACAGGAAAGCAAGAAAGCACAATAAGATATGGACTGAGAAAAAATGTTTTTACTTTAAATGTGATTACCAGATTTTTAGAGATATTTGAGTCGAAATTATTCACTTCATACTTCAGTTACCATAAACCATTTGTTTCTTTCTTAGAATTAACAGATGACAATAAAAATATTCACAGTTTGAGCACTAATAAAGATGCGAATAGAGTAAAATTATGATATAAATCATAATGGTACTGATGAAGATATCCAAAATGATGATAATGATAAGAATAACATATAATTGTCATTTTACAATATTATTCTGTACATCAGAAATAATATCTTACTCTTAAAATAATTTTACTCGTTTTTTTATTTCTGTATTCAAAATTTTCCTAGTTCATATTACGATTAAATTGGTAAAAAAGTTTTCACTTCCATGTCTTTTAGGTCTGTAAATGTGGATTTTATTGAAACTCACAATTTCAGGTCAATTTCGAAAGTCGGTCAACTTTGCAGTCCAAAGGTGGGTCGATTTGAATGTTTCGTTTCAAGGTTACGTTAAAATTATAATAATAATTGTAATTTTTTAACGATATAATTTTATGTTTTAACTAAATAATTATAATTCAAAAAATGTTCTTTGTTCTGAATGGAATTTGCAATTTTTGGTTACAATTGTAACATTACGAAAGATTCAGTGCCAAAATAACGAGAAAGTCTTCATGGATTTTAATAAACAATATTTGTATTACAACAATGTGGTCTATATTTGGATGCGACAGAGATATTTTATAAAGAATTATTTTTTTTATAATGTTATAATAAATATAGGAATAATTTAGTATACGGCTGGGTTGCTTGTAAGTAGTTTTGTTACCGAGATCACAATATTTTCCCTCAATTTCAATTTTAAAAAAATCAAATGTAATTTATATGAATTAAAACATACTATTTGATAGGTTTTCTTCATGTCACAATCCGGAATTGCGCACGGTCTTTCTCATTTATCCTTTTAAGAAATAAAAAAGGCTCCATTCGCAAATATGAACGAACATATTGGTTCTTAAATAATAAGAATTATTTTTTTAGGTTCTATATAATACACAAATAATAAAAAACGAAGAACAAAACTGCATAAATTCTTTCCAAGAAAGAAAAAGAAAAAAATTAAGTCTAAGCATAAATCAGAAGAATTTGTGAACTTTATTTGACACTTTTATAGAAAGACTAATGTTAAAAAGTTTTAAACCTTTAACTAGGTCCATGTAAGCACATCAATGCTTTGTTTGTTATGGCACTGATTTTCTATTTTTAAATTATGGGAAACATTAAACATAAAATTAGTTTTGTGACACCTTCACCGTAAAATAAAATTAGTGCAGTACTTGAATAATGCAATTATGAAATGTGGAGTTAATGATTATTTGGATTTACATTTAAGAGTTTCATATAAAATTACTTGCTTGCTTCTTTTTTTCTTCAGAAATTTTACTCTTAAATACAGTTCTGGAAGAGCGTAGTTTTATAAGTATAATACACTTTTATTTTTCTTAAGGAATCTCATAGGTTTACAATCTTCTAACATATTATGAATTTGTTTTTAGAGAACAGTAAATGGTATATTATTTTCAAATTTCAAACATAACTCATTTAAAATACAAAAAAGGTTTTTTTAAATAGTAATTACATGGTATAGTTGTTTATCCAGTGTTTTCTTTTTCCATGCTTTTCAAATCATCGGGTAATAGCATTTGTTACTCTTCTTCTTTTATCAATTAGAATAAAATTCCAATTATGACCAAAATAAGAATATCCACTAATCAAAAACTTGTGTTCTATAATTAAGGAATTTTTTTTATGTCCAAAATATGCCCCTAAGGAGATCATCTTTTTATATTTATTACATAATATAAGATATATTTTAACTACAGCAATTGTCATCCTGTTTTTTATTGTGGAATTAGTGGAAACTATTTTATAAACATGCGATGATATTTCGTTTCCTCCTTTTCCTGTAATTTTTTCATGCTACACCAATATATTCCTCACCATATTTTAGATACAAATACCAAAACTGAAGTTAGACAATGTACGGGAATAATACTGTGACTGTGGGGTAAAGTTAGCGTTGATAGGATTACTATAAATCAATGGCGGTAATTAATATGACAATACTCGGCATCTGTGATTTCTTTTTATCAAGATGGTTATTTAGTTGCCTCTTCTGTTTTCCGTTCAGTTATTTGAACTGCGCTTGTAAAGAAATCTTATTAGTGAGTCCAGTTTTTAGTTTAGCATAAGCCAATTGTACACTGAAGTTTTCGTTAGAATTTATAAAAAAAATGACTACAAAACTGATGATTCTTATATAAAGTGTGTCCTTTTTCAATTCTAGCGTAAGGTATCCTTTTTCTGATCAAGCACTATCATAATGGCTTTTAATTCTTGGAAATAGATCTACATGAGATCTTACGTTCTGTATGTCGATTTTTAAAAGTTTTCTAAATTTATTTTTGTTATAACTTTTTGTTTCTTCCTACCTAGTAAACTTTGTTTACTTCTCAATAAAAACTTTTTTTTTAATTGACTTTTTTTCTTTCTATAAAGCGAATGTATTACAGAGTGTAACTCTGTATATCTTTATAACGTTACCTTTTACATCGGGAACCACATAATTTTCAATACACTGTTTTCGATTCAAACCTGGAGTATCATAATTTCCGTGTGTTCTTCTTTTTATTTATATTGGCTGAATAGGTCCTATTACAAAACTTTATTGTTTTTCGTTGCTAGCTAAATAACAGTAAACAGTACAGTAAAACAAAAAACCTATTATTATTCGCAAATAAAATATCAACTGACTACACTGTGAAAGATATCTCAGACACCTATTATACTATTACGACATTTAAAAAGCAGTACCTATATACTGTATTAAAATTATATAGAAGTAAAAAAATGCTATTACTTGGCTGAGGAACTTTTAAATCATTCATACTATTGTCGTCAAATAAGTTATTTGATACACACAAGTAAAACTATTGGCAAGATTGAGAAGATATCTGAAACTCCAATAAATGATCATTATAATTATTTTAAATTAATTGTAAATAAAAAACAGATTAAATGAAAAGTGCCGAAATTTAAATACATTTGACGTATATAGTTAAAAAATAACACAAAATTTCTTATAACCGCATTTTCAACTCAACTGAGATAAGTCATGATACTCATTATACATTTTAGATTCGTTATCGAGTAACCATCGTCACAGATTATGGGACATCACTACTACATGATATGGTAGTACACGTAGCTTGTACATCATTGGTATACATGGTTACAGGCATGGTTAATTTAAATACAAACTACTTACTGCTTCATTTGGCAGTTTCGAAGGAATGCTTATCTCATTTCACGGTGCATATTCTTAGTATCTAGACTTTTTTCTGATTGCTCGAACACTTCGTTCCGCCTTTTTTCGTTTTTACTAATGATTTATCGAATGACAAGTGCCTAGCTGTCAGATATTTTCATAGAATTGACGCATGAGATGGGTTGCATTTAGAATCTTTTAAATAGATTCGTGTACCACTTGTCATAATCGACGCCATATATCGGATATTTGAAAATAATACTTAGAATTAGTTTTTGAAATTTAGGACTTGTTTAAGAGCCAAAAAAAACCATTTTGTAACTTCTGGCGCTTAGAAACTTTTTTTCTATTGTTCACTTCTTGGAAGTAAATTGTCCTATGGCAATGACAAGGACATTAGCATATTCAATAATTATAGTTATTAAATATGGTCTAATTCTCTGGATGTCGAAATGCATATCGCCATTCTTCCATAGAAAAGAAATGAGTGCGAGTAACCTTTGTACGCGGTTGGTTTTGGTAGGTATTAATAAAAATTGTGCATGAAATTCAATACATGTAACAGAAGTGAAAGTTATTTGGCGATCTAAACTTTGATTTGTAAGCATATGATAAGGGGTAAAATTGCAAAGAAAGAGAGATAGAGATGGAGAAAGAGGAAAACAGTAAACCTCTTGAATCACGATTGGTTTACTACCAATCGTTAAGGAGTTACATCGTTTATCACCGGAATTTGATCTCGTCGATGGTGTATTTTAGAAAGTAATAACTATCCGTAGCAAATACTTTGAATCACGGTTGATTTACTTCCGTCCGTTAAGGAGTTACATTGTTCATCTCTAGTACCCATCATCAGTCCCTGACCTCTCGATGGTATAGTTATTTTACAAATTAACATATACTAGTACAAAATATGTTGAATTACTACCATCGATTTAGCAGGTCCATTTTAATTTCAGAATTTCATCATCAGATCATTGCCAATCCGTAGTATATACTTTCAAAGAAAGTAATTATTACTATTAAACTTTGTGAAAATAGAATAGAAATAAATTATACTATATATGTGTATATAAAACACATATTCACGAAATGCTATGTATATATATATATATATATATATATATATATATATATATATATATAAAATATATATTCACGAAAAGCCATGGTCAGTCGGTGCTTTCAAATAGAGGAAACTGCGTAAGTAAACTATAGACTTTATTGAACGTTATTTCCGTCCGAAAAAATCTGAGTAGCTATGAAGTTATACCTAAAGAAGTTTTGCTTCAATATTGCCTAGCTAAAAATAAAATATGCATGTGCTCAAAGACATGGTGAGCTAGATTGTTTTTTATGATTCACATGCAAAAATCACTGTTGGTTTTCCTTCTGATGACTTACAAACAAAAAAAACATCTGCTGTTTTCCCCCATTCGCTTCTTTTGCGATTGTAGGTTTGTTACAATATAGCAAGCGGAGATGACGCATGAAGCATGTGATTATTTTGGATCCTCGCGCTTTGTTGTGCTCCCGTAAGGAATTGGTTGTAAATTAAATGTTGTACGTCAACATCTTTCTGTATGTCTTTGCTTATATATTATTAACTTACGGATATCAAAAATTTAGTATTTTGTTGCGGTTTTCATCATCGTGTTTATTCTGCAAAGTTGTGGCGTGAAAAAAATTATGGTAGTTGAATTATGGCAGTTATTGAGATTATGGAGTTATATTAAAATTGTTGTAGCCTGTGTTAGAATGGGAATAAGCACAAAGCGTTAAATATGGCGTGACGATTGCGGTGATACTGGTGAGGAGGAGGAGAAACAATTCTGTCAGAGGACCTCCCTCTGTATATACCTGGGCAATATCATAATTCGGTCTGTTCCATATCATAATTTCTATGCGTATGGAACCTCTGGCCAAAGCTAGTTACATTATAATTTTATACTGCTATGTTCTGTACTAAGTAGATCATGCTTAACACGGCAGTATACAATGGCGTCTCATTTCATATCATCTCATCTTTTTCTAACTCTCGGCCATATTTCTACGTTATCTTTTTGACTTATAATTTTATCTGTATGTTGTTTTTCTTATACTATGTAATATATTAATTAAATAGCTCTAAATTATTGATATACGCATCAAAATGACCTGTGTCTTGTACAACAATTTTTTTTACAGTATATTTGAATATAACTAAAAAACCGTTACTAGAGTAGGGATTCCACACAACTAGTAAATTACGTCCATTTGTTTAACGTAATGGACAGACGAAATTATTAACGCTTTCAGCAGGTAAATTTTGAGCTGCCTACCTCATTGAATGAACGTTAGATATTTGAAATTTTATAGACTTTGTTATTACATAACTGTGTCATGTCTCATTGTCTTTTCACTTATTGTATAAAATGTGATTAGGTGGTATATATTTCATTCCATGTCGTTGATAAAATATTTTGAAGTAGTAACCAATGCAGATGATATCGTACTACAGGGAATGTGATGCATTACTTCAACATTAGTGAACGAGTTTAAATTTTACTTCCTGAAACATCAATGTGAACAGAACCTATTATTAGTTTCCAGATTTCACTAAACTGCCACAGTCTATTTTTGGAATAGTTTATATTTTTTCAATGATTCATCGTAATCAGTAAAATCTTATTCACTAATGACGATTTAAAACCATTCGCAAAATAAATTCGTTTTCGTAATTAGTCTATCTGCAGCATATTTAAATATTTGTTATAAATTACATTAGAATTGAGATCTTGACACACATTTTCTTATTATTAATTTACATAATAAAAGAACAAATTAAAAATGCAACGAGTACTGAGAAAACTTGTCATTTAATATATTCTACGTAAAGTTAATTATTCTATATTTACGTGTACAGAAATTATAAATGAATTAAATCTAGAAGATATATATTTACATATATATATATATATATATAATGCATATAATAAATGCATATAATTTAGAAATTATATGCGTTGATTTCTATTTATAAATTTATAATATATTTGTGCTATATTGTTATATATTTTTAGGAATATTTATTAGGTGTTTATGTGCATAAATTTTTGAAGTTATTTAATTGTTAAGTGATGATGATTGCAATTCTAGCCAAAAAGATAAAATTTTTTACTGCTCCGTTTAAGAAAAAAAATTAAAAGAATAAATATTTTCATTAATTATTTGCGTGCTAAATAAAGTTTTTCTTGTATTATATCAAAGAAGTATAACTTTTAATACGCATACGTAAGTACACGCACTATTTTGTTATTTTGCAGGTGACGATCTTTTTAAATCTATCCAATGGCTGCTTTTTCAAAACTGAATGAAAGTTTATATTTGATTAAGTAGAAAGACGCCCAAGTTCACTTGATAAAATCTGTTTATTTATTGACTCTATTGAATTAATACTCGTAGTTCATGAATTATGATTATAGATTAAAGACAATCTAATAATAATAATCATATTAATTTTAGTGGCATTCTTCTTCTTCCAATTTCAATTTTCTTTTACTTGTTTCTAATTGTTTTCCAAAGTTGGTTTTTGCCAAGCCAATTTAATTAATTTCAGAAACAAACGTCTTGATATTGCATTATTGAGGAAATGGGAGCAAAATGGAATTAAGGAGGGGTAGGATTAAGGGATTGTGAGAGAAAGGACTTTTTAAAACAGCCTTTGTAAACATTTACAAAGGACTGGTTTCTAATGTCATGATTCAGTTCATGACAATATTTTGTAGTTTGGACATTTATTTTTGAAAAAAAGGAGTGAGATAGTTTTCATAGCGTAATTCTAGATGGCGGGCAGATAATCAACTTAATTATATAAGATATGTTGTACAATTTGGATCGTACAAAATATTATAATGAAGTGTAAGACTACGTAGATTGCGTCAATCAAAGAGAAATATATTCATATTTTCTGTAAACCAAAATTTAATAATCACAAAGAGTTTAAAGGCTTTTCGTATTTTTAAAATCATTTTCGGTAACGGACATCTTCGTAAGCAAACATAATCAGTAAGAATGACAGAGGTGAGAGTTGGTTTTAACAGCTAGAAAATTTTGAATATACTTGAGGCAGTGAATTCTGATGAAAATGTTACGACTAACGACCTTAAGAAATGCAGACTCATTTGCACGAAATTTCCAGCTAAGATTTTGATCTATCAACAGGCTTACTTAATTTAATCAGATTTTCAGATGGTGTAAATCTGATTAAAATTAAGTAAGCCTTATTTTAGAAAGCATTTTTTGACCACCAGTGAAGGTCAGTTGGTACTTTATTAACTAAGAGATCCATTTTACGAACCCACTGATCGATTGAAGTGAGGTCATCGTTAAAGTTGTTAGAGCCGATTTTTATTAAATGTACATCAATATGGACATACATTCATTAGTCAATATGTTATATATCACATATATTTCCATTACTAATGGATATTGAACAGAAGTATGAACAAAGAACTCCTCTTTGAGTGTTATGCATACCACTTAACAAATCAATCCAGTCAGAATACGTCTTTGAGGATTTCACAAATAGTCTGCGATATTAGAAACAATAATGATGAAAGATGAGATTTATTAAAGGACTTAAAGCAACTTAGCTGAATATCGAAGTCAGTGGAGTTGAATGCACTGTTGAAATCAAGAAGTATAAGTATGGTGAGTCGCATTTTATTTGTGGCTAAGTGTATATGATCTGTAATTTCTGGTCATTGAGATTTATCGGTTAACCAGCATTACGGTAAATCGGGTATGATCTATAGTCTAAAAGACTTTAGAAAAAGTTGTAGAATGGAAATAGTTCTATAGATGGTTTAAAGTCTTTAGAGTATACAAGCCACAATGCTCATATAACTAAGGTAGATTTAAGGGCTTTGATACTTCGTCATAATATGCCATGGAATTATATTTAATTGCTGGAAGGTTGGTTTTAAATTCGGAATCACAGATATTACATAAATTTAAATTCGTGATTGAAGAGATAGGATGAATGCTTTTCAAAGTTTCCAACTCAATAACCCGGTCAAGATAAGGAGGGCAACGAGCTTTCTTTTTAGCAAAAAAAGAGTTCAAAATATTAATATTACGCTGGTGGTATGAATCAGTGACAAATGCGGTTTAGTACGAGGAATATTTCGACATTTTTTTGGTATCGTATGAAAGTATACACATTAGGAATGATATATTTAAAACAAAGCTCTGCTGCTGACTACTTTCTGATATATAAATATATATATATACATATATATATATATATATATATATATATACAGGAAATAGACTGTATTGTTTCCTGAATGTTGGTACCATGTAAGCAAAATATAATATTTGAAATTGACAGGTTACAAAATATTCAAATTTGATAATAGAACTTCATATATTTTTACTATAAAAACTTAATATAAAACATATTCCATCGCAAACAAAATAATCAGTTACAAAATTTTTCAAATATATTTTTTTATAATAAATAATTGTTAGCTGTCGTTTTGAATGTATATCGTTTCATATGATATCAGAAAGATTGCCAAAATGTTCCTTGTACCAAACCGCATTTATACCAAAAATTCTTTTTCTGAATATGACCTCAAAGGAGAAAATGATCCATTAAACATAAATGATGTTCCAAGACCTCGAACGGTTACATTACATATACAAGATATTGAGACATCTCCCTATGCATAAAAGTAAGGAAAGTGTGATTACTGTACCATTAGTATTATTACTTACTTAATATTTTTTTACCAGCAAAACATGAAATACACACAATATACCGATTTTATATTAATATTAATAAAGCATTTTAGTATTTTTATATATAGTATTTTTTATTTTGTGGAAGTGGATGTTGAACAAATAATATTACTTCAGTCATTATTATAAACGTGAAAGTATATTTGTAAATGTCTTACTTAAAAACTCAGCATTAATAAAATACCAATAGCTTTTATCTCAGAAAATCTACTTGTTCTTAAGGAATTGTTTTTCTTTTCTGATACATTCTGATATATTTTGTGTTATCTGTTTGACGCCATCGTCAGTACTATTTGTGTATAATGGAGTTAATCTCTGTAAATTAACGTAGTTACTCTCGTACGTATGTGTATAGTGTATTCCTTTGTTTGAGTCTTTTTCTTTCATTTTTATTATAGTCTATTCCCTTATTTTTCCTGATTAATTTAAATCATGTAATAATTCGAGACATTCACACGTTAATAACGTTTATATATTATGTAATTTTGATCTTTTCAATTTATATTTGTATTTATTGATCAATGTTAATAGCAAGGCAACAATTTATACATATGCTAATTTATACATATGCATGATTTTATTTTTTCGATAATAAAGGGAAAATAGCAAGAGTTTTGAGGACTGTTTCTTCTTAAAATATCTGAAATATATGACATATAATATATCTGAGACATATGAGTATACTTACATATTATGTCACATATTTCTTAAAATATCTGTAATATATGACATAATATATATAAGTATATGACATAATATATATGACTGAATTTATAACCAAGCACCTCGCTTAGATCGAAGAGTTAAAGTTGTATCTATAAATAAATGTAATGTACAAAAAATAAACAGTCAGATTTTATATGTCAATTTCATGCGTATGAATCATTTATTCAGGCATTATACGCATTTCAGAAATTAATAATTTTCAGTTTTATCTTATTAAATGATTTTACTAAATGTGCATATTTTTATTTTAAATTATATGCAGAAATCATTTTCCTGTATATTAAATATAGAACACTGTGAAATGTAATGATTTTGTCATCTTGACCATGTGCAAAATCTGATTGTCATGGACCGAATTTAAGTCTACAACATTAAAAATGTCTTAAAGTTCTTCAAATGAATTAAATTAAGGAAGGCTTTTATGGTCTTATATATATATATATATATATATATATATATATATATATATATATACATTAGCAGACTCCGAACATTGATGAGATTCACTTGAAATATGATTAGTGAGCGTGGGGTAGTTTTTTTGTATAAATTAAAACTTTTTAACCAAATGTTATTGTTATAGTGTAAATAGTTTATTTTCTCTCTAATTGGCGATGCACGGTCGCCTTTTGAAACCATGTATATTCTCATGTATATATTTTGCTTAAGTTATATAGTAGGTGTAAGTTTAGTTTGTCCTATGTACTAGTAGATTTCGAGCTGCAAGGTTTCTGCACACACTTATGCACATAGAAATATTTAATGGCACACAGAAATTTTTCAAAGGTCTAAAAGTGTCATGAATTTCTTAAAAAAATACTTGATTTTGATTAGTTATAATTTTTTCGCTTTAAGATATTCAGCTGTTTTTATACTCATTGTGTAAATACAGGGGTTACAATTATTTGTGTTGAAGTACATTGAATTACAAACTTATGATTGTTTATTATTACGACCACTCATTTATACCATTAAAATTTTATTTATAGATTAGAATTCTATCTATGGTGCGATATATGTCCTCTGTATTACCTCACCTTTAGTGAATTAGTAGCTGAAATATTCCCTTCAAATTAAACTACTGGTATAAATTATTATTTTGCATTGCATGAAAATTGTTTGAAATCGATATGTGTATATGAGCATAGTGCGAGTATAACGACTATAGCGTGAGTTAATCATTTTGCAATTTAATTATTAACGTTATTTAGATACCGGAACCAATAGGTAGACCCACGCTGATAAAAGTGGATAGCAGTCTCTTTGGCCCAGAATCTCAAAAAAATTCGTGATGAGAATATAACTTGAGTATAACTTTTACCAGATTTTACCTTGAAGTAAACGTAAGAAGGCAAAGACATGACATTTAGACACGATCTTAGTCAAAGCTCATAGCTAAAATAATAAATAGATAAAATTTGATATCGGGAAAATAATAGTTAACTAATTAGAAGATGTTATTGTAACACACAAAACAAGTTTAGGTTAAGCGCTGTAAAAAGGAATCCGATCAAGTTAAACATTATTTGAAAGTTCCTAATTACATTTCAAAAACTTTGCTCTAACACAACTATCCTTATGTAAAAACTTTTTTTAGAATCTTTCTATATGAATACGGAGACATCTGTTTAAATAGAAAAGTGTCGATATCTTCAAAAGATGGCTCCTCCACCCGCAGAGGGGAGCGGCGATGCGGACGGACAACCGCCCAGGAAAATCGCCCAAGAAAATTTCGGCATTTGGCGTGCTGATTTATATTCTTACTTTTGTGAAATTATAAAACTTACGGCCTCATTCCATATTCGTGATGAAAGCGAACAAAAGAATACTTGCGAGGTACCTGTATATAAATTAATCTAATGTTCTGGAGACTCATTATTTATTGCCCAAACTCGAAAGGTCAGCAAGGGCGGAAGAGTAATTGAGTTTTAAAATGATTTACTTTCTTTTTCACATTACTTTCTTACATCAAGCTAGTGATGGATTTGCGAGTTGAATGAAAAAGTTGATTAAAGCGACAAAGAAAATTGGACCAAATTTAGAAAGTTTAAAACAAAGTGCCATTTCGAACAATAGATGTAGAAAAATAATGAATCTCATGGAAATGAATAAAAAAAATTGATGAAACTGCAAAGATTTAGTTATTTATGTAAAATTTTGTATTTTGTATGTAATGAAATGCAAATTTTGATATCAAATAGTACCTAAAAGCCATTAATCCGTTAACAACAAACTTAAGACTTGTATGATATTCTACTAATTCTGTACTTGAGTGAGTACAAGAGAAATAAATGCAAAGGGGAAGAGATTGGAAAAATAAATAATCTATGGAGCCATGGTTCCATCTATGAGAAACGTTTATCAGATCGACTAAAGATTATTGGTGTAATTAAAAGTTACTGCTTTGAAAATAGTACATAATGGTTCATTTAAAGAAGCAAATTTGATTATCTAGTCGTAAGAACATAAATTTACGAAGTGACATTGAAAATAAAAATGTTTGATCTTATTGAAAATTCTCATTTATTGATTTATCTTGTACTGATACTGAAATGTGTTCATTTTAGTATAGTTTGAAAAGTGAAAGGTAATCGCTGACATGAGTGTATAAAAGACAAAAAACCCTGAAAAGATGACAGGATAACCTCTTTCATTTTACAAGACTGAAAAGTAAAAAAACCTCTTTATGAGTTAATTTCTTTTGTTTTTTCAAAGAGAACACCAATGTAAACCCAAGTGTATCCTTGTAAAAATGTTGCTTAATTTATTTAAAATATAAAAAATTGCTTGCTTAAGGAATGTTAACCGGATCCAATAAAATTATTTTAAATCTCTTGGAAAAAACGTAAATGGCTACATTTAGAAGGGAACTCAATATTTTAAAAATAGCGATTTTGGGAAGTCATAAATGGATTTTATCATAAATATTATATAATTTCTGTAAATAAATTGTTTCATGTAACGTGGTTTCATTGCGACCGATTGTGAATATCTTAAAGGTATCAATTTTTCGGCTGGCAATAAAATTAATAAAATAAAGATTCAAAAAATAGTATATTTTTAGTAAACAGATATACATTTATTTCTTAATTATATCACTATATAAATGATAAATACGAATTTTCTATGCGTCCTCTACAGCTCCAGGCCAAACTGTAAAATTGAAAATAAAATTCTATTATGACATTCTGAAATGAAATCTTTCGAAAGTTAGTGATGACTTTTCTATAAAATTTTGGTTTAATTTGTATTTATTTCAATATATATATTTTATATATATTTTATTTGCCCGCTCAGAGCATTGATTTCAATTATTTTTTATATACCCGGAATACCTAAAGTATAAATCAAATTTTTTATACAAACATTGTGATGATAATTTTAATTTACACGTCATAAAATATTTTACTACTTTACCTTGGTATGGTTATCATGCAATTGAACAGCAAGCCAGCTCTGTGGCGGCCTTTATTGCCATTGGATAGTGGAGATCCTTTACTGAAAAAAGTAAACTTTTGGTTGCTACTTTATTTTCGTACTTGGTATTTTTTAAGTAAACGATGTCATTAATACTGAGAAGAGCAACACTTTAATAAAAATTCTGTTTCTTTTTTTTTCAGCGTTTCTTTTTATTTTTTTTACTATCAAAGAATCTACAAAAGTTAGACGACGTTTGGTTTGTATCTCTGCGGAATAAAAATAGAAATATGTTATAAACATGTATTCACTCCTTTTACATAAAGTACTCAGCTCTTTGATTTCACACAATTCATTAGCGTCTTTAATATGCTTTTCTGCCATTGCATTATTATTTTATTATATCATAGACATATAAAATATGTCACAAATTCATAGATATTTGTAAGTTTCAGTTGGATAAGCTACACAACATTTAAAAAAATCAGGCGTGTCTTTATCAACCGAGGTGTAAGTGAGTTTGTTTACATTGGTACTTCGTAATTTTCTATACGTACCAAAGAACATATCCTGACTGACTGATTCATCAACGCAGTGGCTAAACAGCAGGTTCTAAATAAATAAATAAATAAAAGTAATTTAGGGTATCTAGAGATTTAGAATTTAGGAAAGTAGTTCTTTTTGTTGTGTCATGGCATCCTGACGTTCCAGGGCATAGATGCTTTGCAAAATGTTTGTGCCTAATGCGAAGGCAGCCATTAACTAGATGTCAAATCAGTAAATAATAAAAAGTATTTAATAGCAATTATTGGAGAAAGTTTAACCTTTTAAACAGGTGGGTAATAGTGTGAACATGTAAATTGGCTAAATTTTCAACTGACCTTTAAGTGACTCAGTTTTATGGATAAATTAGTAAATATTGAAGAAAATCAGTTAAGTTTACCTAAAAACAAAACATGTAAGTTTACAGGTAAACAAGATGTAACTCACGCCTAAAAAAATGAATGTAAAATGGCTGCCGTGACCATATCCTCACGCTCATATATTATTTCCATCTTTACTCACACACATGCGTACTGCTTGTATACAAATAAATCAGGATAGAAAAAGGGTAACATTGGCAAATATTTACATACAATAAAATGAAATGCTATTTAAATAGAAATATTTATAAACTTTTTATTAAATGTAAGATGTCAATTGAAACAAAAGCAGTCATTTAGATTCTTTTCCTTATTGGCGTAAGTTATAGCTATTTACTTTCATACAAACAAAGGAGTAATTACTTTGCTGAATAATGGAGGTTTATGTTTTTTTAAATTTATAAATGATTGAAATAGAATATTTTATTATTAATTTTATCAAAATTAAAGAAACCAGTTACAGAAGTGACAGTAATATCATATTAGTAATGAATGAGTCCATTGTTCATATTAATCTTGAATTATTCTTATGTCAATTTCAACTGGTACAAGGTATTTTTTATGTAAAATACCGTTTGATATTAACATGAAAATAATACAATCGCCATAAAGATTCTTGAAATAAAAAATATAGATATTTTTGTTTTTTTGTTCCATGTTTGTTCCGACCACAATTAAAAAATAAAAAAGGAAAAGAAAAAAAAGGAAAATCACTTACAACATGTATGACGTATTCACTTTTGGTAGGTTTATTTAAGGGGAGGGGGGAGGGTAGGGGATGGGAAGAGTGAAATATAAAGTCATGAAATAAGCAATATCACGTTCGTATGGGAACTCGAAATATACCGAGCAACGTTCGGTGACCCGGTATTATTTGTTAAAATGACCTGTTAGAAGTGAAATTCAGTAAATCAGTATGAATTACGCGATTGCAATTCATTAAACGATTTGACGACACAGGATATTATCTTATTAATAAATGTTACGTCAATTAAATCTAGCAGTCTAAATATTACGTCTATTGTAAATATAAACTATTTTATCATTGTGTTAATTACTCATTAATTAAATTATATTTAAAACGACATTTAAACAAAATAAAAATGAAAAATTGGTATATCCTCCTTTGTTTAATGCACGAAATAAGAATTAAATAAGAGTAAGGTTTGAAATTCCTTTGCAATTTGTACGGTTACTTCCAATTTATTTAAATTATACATGTGTATGTGTGTGTGTGTATAAATACATACACACACATACACACACGCACACACACACACATATATATATATATATATATATATATATATATATATCTGTGCATGTACGAGCACGTTGCGTGTGCATGTATAAGTCCAACTGAGTGTGTACGTATATCTGCGTGAGCACGTGCAACGATGTACGCGTGCGAGTGTTAAGTCACATCAAGGTGTTACAACAGTCAGGTAAGCTAATTTCCGTATTTCATTATTTCATTATAACGTATATTTGAACATTTAGAATGGAAACAAGTGTTTTAATGCGACGGATTGGAGCTGGACAGTCATCAACTATATCTTAACACCATTCAAAATGTCGAATTTATTTGTTTCATAACGAAATTTTTTATTTCTTAATGAAATAAAAAAAGAGGGAAACTCTCCAATATAACAAATTATCCTCCTACTAACTCCTTTCAAAACTCATGTCTCCTTTATTGTGACTATTCTATACTCAAAAAGAATTCTAATTTTTTTATGAAACTTTATAATTACTTATTAAAAGTAAACCACGTGGGAGGTCGACTGAAGTCGGCAATTTATCGCAAAAGATCCCAAAATGTCAAGTAAGACTATTACGTATGGCAATCAATTATATTTATAAAATTGTTTAACAAATTAACAATTTAAATATAATGTTATCATTTTGCTTTCATACTAAAATGAATATACATTCACCCAATCCTTTTGAATCCCAGTTATTCTGATTATGTACCAACTAATGAAATACTACCATTGACACGTAGTACGCACGACGGCATCGCTCTCATCGCATACAAATTTACGGCGTCAAATGGCGACTTCAACCATCCGCGAACTCGGCCGATTAACAATCCGAAGGAGATGTAATATGAAATTAATCACAGTATCGATGTGTGTAACGAGGCACTGCTGCGCGGCGCACATCGCTAAGAATTCAATGACTGCTCGTTGTAATTACCTCTCACAAATTGGAAACGGGCGCGCCGCTCCCGATTTGTTCAGAATAATCCATAAACGGCAATATCCGTTCATTGCCCGCCGGCGTGCTATTTTGTACTGGAATGCATCCACATGGTTATTGACATTAGTTTATCGCTGATAGCATTGTCGTTCAGTAAACAAAATCGGAAAAGGCGTAAAATTTACAATATTTGATTGGTTGGATGGAAATGCATGAAACATTTTGTTTTGTATTTAGAATATTGTGAAATTCAGAGTAAAGAGCTTTCTTTTTTTCGCTTATAATTTTCAAGGGATGAAAACTAACCCGTAATACTCAGAATTGTGGAAATTGCTATGTATATTGACTGACATTGATTGCTATGTACATTGAATGGGAAGCAAAAGTGGGAGGTTTCATTCTTCAAGGGGTTATCTTTGCTCTATTCATGTCTTCAGACCACGATTAGCATATATTTTGTGTACTTTCCCTGCAATTTTAATAAAACTCTAACTTTACTCATAACAATAACCTGGTATTCTTGGTAAATTATGGAGGAAATTGACTCAAGTATGCAATTTATCGCAAAAATGCTAAAGAAATGACGCACGTATTTTATTAAAAAAATATTTACTTTTTTCGTATATATACTCGCATTTGCAATATATATACTCGCATTTGCAATATATATAGTCGCATTTGCAATATATATACTCGCATTTGCAATATATATACTCGCATTTGCAATATATATACTCGTATTTGGCTAGTTTCACTGTTCACCATTTCTCTTATTGTTGTTACTTGTTGTATTGTTGTATTACGTATCAAAATATTCTTTTCTTTATTATTTTCCATACTAGTACTGCCATCTATTGTAATACCGTGTAACATTTGACTCATGGGTCAAATTAATAAAAACATTGATTCTATAACGGATAACCAACGTGTTTTAGTAGGTTATGGACTTAGTTGCAACCTAGTGAACAGTATTACCTTGCGTTTTACAAGAATGGTTTCGAATTTCATAGCAAGTGTGCCAAAATTGAAAGGTCGAGACGATTATGATGAGTTTGCTTTTGCGGCGAATAATTTACTCGTCTTGGACGAGTTAGCAATCGCAGATGTGGACGAAAAGCAAAACCAAGCTCGTTTTAACATTAGACCCGTCATTAGGAATACGTCCATATTAAATCAATGAAAACTACTGAGGAGCTATGGATAAAATTGAAAATAATGTTCGGGAGCCGTTTTTCCAGAAGTAAGGTTATTTTACTTCGTCATTTAATACCAATCAAACTCGATAATTGTAATTAAAAGCCTTTGTATATGACCCGAGTCGTTGAAACATAGCAAAGATTACACGGGACGTTTTAGAATACGTTTTAGACCTTTAGAATACGGACGTTTTAGTTTTAGAATAAATGATATACGGGTACGGACCTTGTTGTTGGCGGAATTATTGAAGAAGTTACGATTAGCGCGGATATTATAAAAACAAAATTGCTCGATATGTAATTGTTAAGTGAAACGGTCTAGTGTAGTGGCGGTTTTGCGGTTAAAAATTGACATGAAAACAAAACGGGTAACGAAAGCATAATTTTGTTTATGGACAAATCGAATGGCAATAAACTGGTAACCTGCAAAATAGTAACCTGTTTTAAGATTAAACTAATAGGTCACTATAAATACCTGTGAACAATGAGGTTCATCATCCAGGAAATTGATAAACAGTGAGAATAAAATATTCTTTGAGGAAGGTACATATCTTATATACAATAAAGGAAATGAATTTGTAGCTACAGCTGATCTAGTTGAAGGAGCCTTTAAGTTGAACACGAGGAAACTTATTGACATCAACAACAGAAAAAGTGTAGCACGGAAGACTTGAGCGCATGAACTGTGATGACCTTTACAAAATTAATGTAGGTGATGTGATTAAAATATAGTGCAAGGACAAGTTTCATATTACCAACAAAAATTATGTGCAACTATCCTTCTCCCATGCTGGTGGCAGAGGCACGGTAGTGCTTGATAAGGTGCATACTAATATTTGTTGCCCTATGAAAGTGAAATCCATCGGGGGATCAAAATATTCCCTGTTATTGGCTGAAGACTTTAATCAAATAATGTTTTAAAAAGTATCTTAAAAACTAAGGACAATTTATGGATGTTTTAATCAGTTTCAATTATTAGATGCAAATTAAAAAGGTAAAAATGTCAAGACTTTAAGGACGAATAATGATTTAGTATTCTGTAATAAGGCATTTGAAAATCACTTGACATATATATTAAAAGCAAATCCATAAACATCAAAGTAAAATCGCCTATATGAACAACTCAATAGATTTATTGTGGAAAAGGTCAAGAGCTTGTTATTTGATGTAAATTTAGAAAAAATATTTTGGGCGGAGATGGTCAATCCAGCAGTTTATTTAAATAGGTCTGTAACATCAGGTTTAAATAATAAAACACCATGTTAGTTATGGAGAGGGAATAGCCCAGATATCAGTATTTCGAAAATATTGGAAGCAAGATAGTTAGGCATATTTAAGAAAAAAACAGTGTTTAAAATGAGACGAGCAATTGAAACATTGCATCTTACTTGGATATGCTGATAATATTAAAAGTTATGGACTGTACAATTCCAACAATAATAACGTTACAACAAGCAGAGATGTTATTGTAATTGAAGAAGGTATCGTCACAGAGGAAATTGTTAATATTGAGCTGTCCATTTTCCAGACATGCTGACAAACAGAATGTGGATTCAGTGGCGGACATAACTTGTCATCTACCAGTTTTCGAGAGAATAAAGAAGAAAAATGACGGATATAGTTTTGGGAACATGTGTGCTAAGATCCAAGAGTATCCAGATAGCTTTGGACAAAATAATAATTCATGAGACGTTATATGAGCTTATAAGTATTCAGCGAAAGAAGGCAATGAGAGAGGAACTTCAAATTTGAAGCCAATGAAACTTGTAGATGCTAAAAGTGATTGTGATTTTGGTTCAAAGTAAATGTGTTTAAAAAAAGGAAGGGGCAGTAACAATAATGTGCGCTACAGAGAAAGGTTATTATGATGAAACATTCTCACCAGTATTGAAGTACTCAAGATAGTGATATGTGGATTATTAAGAAAAAAGTAGATATGTGGATCATTAAGAAAAGTTGTGTTATAACTGTTGATCAAGAGTAGTATATTAATCATTGTTAACTAAGTTTGATATGGCTCTAAAATAATGTACCCACTGAATGTCAATTAGACACTGTAAAATCAACTTTCTGTATCTACAGTATTAATTTATGTATCGGTCAGTATTATTGAGGTCTGATATTACTTTTGCTGTTAGTTATCTAAGTCAATTTGATAATAGTTATTCAGGTATATATTTTAGGTATGCAAAAGGTATTGTTAATTGTACAAAGAAAAAATAAATAATGCCTAAAATATTTTAAGTATAAAGTAAAATGATTAAATTGTGTGGATGCAAATTGGACCAGCGTTTTAATAAATAAAAGGTCTAAGACCGGTTTTTGTTTTATAATGTCTGGGTGTAACACCTATATCTTGGCAAATTAAAAAATAAAGGAGAGTAGCCCTTTCTAGTACTTAGGCCAAATATACGGCACTCGTTGAAGCTAGTAAAGAAGCAGTATATTTGCAAAGATTGTGGGATTACAACCTGGTGATATTTGCATGACTACAGTACATTGTAACAATCAAATTGTACTTAAATTGGCTTCCAATCCTTATTCACATTAAAGGTTTAAACATATAGATGTTAGGTAGCATTTTGTTCGCGAGCTTATAAGAAATAATGTAATAAATATTATATATTTGCTTACCGACGATATGCCTGCTGATTTATTAACAAAAGGTTTGTGTTTGTAATAGGCATTATAAATTCGTGTATCAAGTAATGATTGTTGCGAAGCAGGTTCTGTTGATGATTATTTAATAACTTTATATTTTGATAAGTGGTGGCGTTATAGTGTATCAAAATATTCTTTTCTTTATTTTTTTTCATACTAGTGCTGCCTTTTATTGTGATATTGTGTAATATTCAACTCGTTCATTTTGGAAAAAATATTTTAAGATATAAAAAAATTGAAGTATCGGAATTTTTTATTTTCTTTTCGTTCTCACGTTTCACGGTCAATAAATCGTACAATTTCTGAACAAATATTTTAAAGTTTTAGCTATTAACATATTTGCAGTTTAATGTGTTTTATTGTTGTGCTAAATTTCAAGTTTCTACTTTAAACGGTTTCGGAGAAAAACGTTAGTGACGGACAGACACTTAAGTGGTCTTGTGAGGGTTTCGTTTTTCTTTTTAAGGTAAGGGACCCTAATATTAATTTAATGACATGCAGAATAGAGTTACAGTTGTTTTAGAATTTATTTTTCTGGAGTTCACCTTCAAACAATTTTCACTTGGTTTTCCATACCTACTTTTAGATATCAAACAGGATAATTCATCAATTTAATTAACAAATTAACATCAAATTATTCTCAAATAAAAATACAAGTCAGTATCGGATATGTTATAACTAATAGACTGCAAAAACAAACAAAGATCTCAATTTCTTAAGAAAGTATCGTAACGACTATTGCCTCGATTCGTGGAAACGATTCTAATGCAACATTTTTGAAGATTGGTTAATGGTTATTTTTATTTTTCAGTCTTAACCCGAGAAGTCACCAGTTCCACTAAATCCCCTACGTATGTTGGTGGAGATGTATGTAAACCTTCATTCTTATTAGCAAAGATCTTTGCTAATAACCCACCTGAAGATTTTGTAATATAACGAAACCTAGGTAACATCTTCAGGTGGGCTATTAGCAAAGATCTTTGCTAATAGCCCACCTGACGATATTGTAATACAACGAAACCTAGGTCGTGACAAAGAACTTAAAGAAAGTAGAAATAATACTACTATAATGTATTTCTACAAAATTAATGCTAAATATATTCAAAAGTAAGTACATTATTTTCTACAAAATTTTCTTTGCTAGCTACGAGAACAAAACTAAAATTTTATTGTAAGATCCCCGCAAACCATCTTCTTCTCTTTGTAATGTCGAAGCAAACATTCTGTCCATCGTTGGTTTCTTCTAAAGTTTATCTTTAAGCGTTTGATATTATTTATAATCTTTACCTGTTTCATCAGGGTGACACCTTCTTAAATGATCTTCTAGCTTATATGATTTCACAGTATCATTGGTTAAAACATTTTTGCGTTTCAACAAACTTGCGAGAAAAAGTAATAGAAATATCGTAAAGTTATCTTTTCGCGTGCCGTGCCTGTGTTTGAATTAGCTATGCACATGCAGATGGAAGTAAAGGCACTGACTAAACCGTCGAACGGCTTAATATTAAAAATGTAATAAACTGAATATGTATATATTTACATACATTATATATTTTTGGTTTAATGAAATGAAATATTTATAATATCTAATTGAATAATTATTTATCCACAAATATGTTTACGGTTTTTTGTACATAAGAACTCTTTGCCGAAATTTAAAAAAAAATAAAATAAAAAACACCAATGTAGTAAATATTCTGGGTATAAAAACTTATTATCAGGTTGCGAACGTCTGGGCTAAATAATTAAAGACAAGCAACAATGGATGAACGACGTTATTCAATTATATGACTGCCCGAAGAAAGAGAGGAATTGTGTAGATACCAAAAAAATGTTTTTAGAGATAGAAAAGTATTAAAATACCGTTTTTTAAGAATTTAAAAAAGGAAACTATTCAGGAGTACGCTTGTTAATTATGCACGATTCGAATATTACTAATAACTCAATTCATTATCGGCGTAATTTATCCATCTTTGCTAGCTACGAGAACAAAACTAAAATTTTATTGCAAGATCCGCTACTCATAGCAGAATCCGCAAAGCAGTACACTATTCAAGAAAAGTTTGTATTAATTTTGCCAGCTGTTTTAAAAACTATTCTACATAAACCCGCATCTGTCAAAAAAAAATCTTCAAGTAAAAATACTGTTCAAAGACGTATTGATGAAATTAATTATTAAATTGAGAGCTTCTTGTGTAATTATTTGCAAACAACCCATTTCAACTGGACGAATTAACTTTACCTTGTAATGAACCATTATTATTGGTATATATTTGTTTTATTATGTATCAAGAAACCCATGAAGAATTGATTTTCGCTAGACTTTGACAACCGACACTAAAGGCTAATCAACAGTTAATGTTTTGAAGGACTGCTTAATGGAGAAAAACAATCCATTTATTAAATATAATATGTATAATATGTATGTAGTAGCAAGAGATGGAGCATCTGCCATACTTGGGCGCTATAGTGGATTAATAAACCATTTAAAACAAAATGTACCGGGAGTATTAGCAATACATTTAGTTGTTAAAAATATATATGGTAGATTGCGTTGAATATGTGGTTACTTGCGCAGTTGTGTGAACAAAATGACGAGAACTTCCATCGATCCTTTATATTGAAGTACTTTGGCTTTTGAAAGGCTTATGCTTGACAAGATAATTTTTGCATTTTTAAGTTTTTTAAAATTTTTCGATTGCTTAAGATTAAATTTTAAAAGAAAGTTAAATCAAGTGTAAAACAGCCTATTTAACAGATTTATTTACTAAATTTAATGAGGTTAACTTGCAGTCATAAGATGACAGCCGAAATTTGATTGAAATAAAGTCCATCATTTCAGCTTTTCTTGCCAGAATAACGGGTTGGGCAGCGCGAATTTTCAGTTTCCCAATTTGTTACAGGTAAACTGCTAGGACGATGATGTTTCAACTTACGTTCAACATTTAAATGCCATCTGTAAAGGTTTTGAAATTTGGTTTGAGGATATTTTGACTATGATATAATTCCACAATAGGTAATCACTCTGTATAACAGTCACTAACTATGTGACATTGAAGAAACGGATGTCATTTTAAAAAAGGAACTGATCATAAAAGGAACTGATCGGAATAAGCTCTAACAAGAATTTAAGGTACAGTTTAGGAACAGGTGTCAGTAATTCTGGCTTCAGAAAGATATCCCTGTTATTTATTCCATATTATGGAATACCTAGAAAAAGTTTTTAATCGCTTTTCAATCTTTACACCCGACGGAAATGGATTTTAGCACGGTTACTAATTTCCTACTAATAAAAAAAGAAACAAATTGGACATCACTGACCGAGGAGATTTGAGATGAATCCTAACGGAATTGATGCCAAAGTTTGAAGATTGGTTACAACAACAGATTCATCCCTTCGACTAAAATAATTTATTTTTGATTAATTATTTTACGTAATAGATACTAAATTTTAATTTGGTGCATTTGAATTTGAACTAATTAACAAACGTACAAAACTTAGCACATGTTTTTTATATTTTTCACGCTACTCTTAGAAACTTAAAACTTTCAAAGTAATTAGAACTAAGGTACTTGATAAAAATAAGGCCTATTACCCAAAAAACAAGAAGAATGAAGCAAACTTTCAAAATACAACTTCCAAATTCCAAATTAGACACCGGACACATAAATGCCTTATATATGTTTCCGACTGCGCCAGGGAAAAATACTCCTAGCAGTTAAAAACACATTTGAATTTGACAGATTTGCAAAAATATCGATCTAAATAAAACCGAAAAACCATGGCAAGTGGTCCACGAGACAAAAAAGTTTGGGGACCTCTGATCTATTATTTAAACCAATGTTATATCAGATACGGTGCCATCTTTCGTTTTAGAAATACCCGTGATCGTTATTGGTATTAGAGAAACACTACGTGAGTCGATTTTTCATTAATATCGTCATTAGTATTACAGAATGATCATGTCACGGCGATATCCTTTACGATAATAATTAAAAATATGACACACTGAGCAGGACGAGTTTGTTTTTACTTATACTGTTAATTTTATGTGACTTTATACAATACAAATGTAATGAGGGTTCTAAAGGTGGGTAGCTATACCACTATCTTTCTTTGGTCATCTAGCTTTCCCACAAATCACAATAAAGATGATGAATACACTCCATATTGTAGAAACTAGAAACATTTCGGGAATAGGAATGGAACTTGAATATATATTACCAGCGTTTTCACCTTGATGTAATGGTAACAAGGGAAAGCCACGTACTTGTTTGTCAATCTCGCTCTAAGTCCTTAATTAAAAAAAAACAATTTTATATTTAGATAAATCGATAAAAAGAATTGTCCTTAATCAATGAAACAAGTTTAGTTAACGTGCGGCAGAAAGGAATTCTACACTCATTAAAACACTTTTATGAATATACCTAATTAGAGTAACAAAACTCTTCTATAAAACAATTATCGTTATATCAACGTTTTTTTCAGAAAGTTTCTGTCTGAATACGGAGACATCTGTTTAAATACAAAAGTCGACATCTCCAAAAGATGATGCTCCTCCACCTGCAGAGGCGAGGGGCGACACGGACGGACGCCCGCCCGGGAAAACTTTCGGCATTTGGCGTGCTGATTTATATTCTTACTTTTGCGAAATTATAAAAGTTACGACCCCATTTCATATTCTGGTTGAATACGAACAAAGGAATACTTAGGAGGTTCCTGTTTATCAATGAATCTCATATTACGGAGACTTATTATTTATTGCCCAAACTCGAAAGATCAGTAGGGGCGGGAAAGTAATTGAGTTTTAAAATAATTTATCTTATTTCTTACATTACTTTCTTACTTACATCATGCGAGTGATAGGATTGCGAGTTGAATTAAAATGTCGCTTAAAGGAGCAAAGAAAATTGGCATTTCGAATAGTTATGGAAACATAATGAGTCTTATGAATCAAATAAAAAAATGATTATACTTTAAAAATGTATTTATTTATTTTTCGCCTACCGAATTTAAACTTTGATATAGGAAGGTAAGCTATTAAATCATTGAAAATAAATTTAAGACCTGCCTTCATGAATGTTCCACTGTTTTTGTCACAAGTGCCTGAAAAATAAACGTAAAAGGACAATATGTTGGAAAAATAAATAACCTACAAAGCTCCTATGAGATATCATGATTAGAGATGAGACATATATTCATGATTCCTATGAGATATGGTTATCAGTTCGGCTAGAGGAAACTGACGTAAAGGTTGTTACTTTGAAAGTAATATGTTATGACTTATACACACAAGTAAATTTAATTTAAAGTTAATAATCGGAAACATCCTCATTAATTGACAGGATATAAAATGAAGTTATTTATAGTATGTCAGTAAAAACAATTACAGCCTGAAAGTGGTATTTTTTATAGAATCTCACGGTTTCAGGCCAGCTTCGAAAGTCGGTCACACTTGTAATTAAAAAGTGGGCCGATTTCAATGTTTAATTTCAAGATTACATTAGAAATACAGTTATAATTATAATTAAAAAAAAAATAATTGTAACTAAAAAAATGTTTTCAGTTCTGAACGGAATTTGAACCAGTGCATTCTTGGTTATGGTTTTTACATTGCAAACGATTCAAAGCCAAAATAACGAGAGATTATTCTTGATTTTTTTAATAAATAATATTCGTTTTATAATAAAGTGGTTTGTAGTTAAATGGGAGAAGGATATTTTATGAAGAATTATTCATATATATGTAAACGAAGTGAGTGACACTTCATTCAGCATGAAGTTTGCATATGAGCTGTGCTAGCTGTCACTTGGACATGTCGCCACGCCACGATAGAAAAATAGGTTATGTTCTTAGAAACTATCAATGAATTATAATATGATATAGTATAATATTTTAATACTTAATTGATACGAACTAGTGAAGCAATAGCTTTAAATGTTGTTTCTCTTTTCAGGTGAGTTTGTGATTAATTAACGTTATAAATTGTTTTGTAAAAGTGTAAACATTTGTTTATGTAATAAATCTCTTTTCAGAGCAACTCAATGCTATAGTTTTACTGTTCACCATATTATCCAAGGATAAGAATTAGAAACACATTATATATATTATAACAAATGTACTAATAAAATGGCTGGGTTGTTTCTAAGTAGTTTTGTTACCGGGACCGCAACTTTTTCCTCTCAGTTTCAATTGAAAAAAATCAAACGTGTTTTAATTGAAACGTGAATTAATACATACTATTTAATAGATTTTCCTGATAGTACACTCTGGAATTGTGTACAGTCGTTTTCATTTGGTTTGGTTAGGAATAAAATGGTCTATGTGCCAACATGAATAAATTGATTACGTTCCCATATAGCCACAACGAATTTTTCAAAAATAAGAAAGAAATATATAAAGTCTATGGATAAATTAAAAGTATTTGGTAACCTTATTTGACACTTTTATAGAAAGTCTAATGTCACAAAGTTTGGAACCTTTAACAATCCCTGTGTGCCATGCTTTGTTTTCAGTCTTCTAATGTACTATAATTTGCTTTTTGAAAACAGTCAATGGTATATCACTTTCAAATTTCTAACGTAGCTTATTTAAAATCCAAAAATTCTTCTTTTTCGATAGTAATTACATGGAATGGTTATTTACCCCGCGAAATAAGAATATCCAAAATATGTAAAATTTGTACCCTATGGATAAGGAGATTTTTTCATGCCGGTAAAGAAATCGTCATTTTATATTTTAGTCACACTAATTGTCGTCCTATATAATTAACCTGTTTTTTGGTCGTAGAATTAATAGTAAAACATTCTATAAACGAGTGATAACATTTGATTGCCTCCTTTTCCTGTAATGCTTTCATGCGACAGCAACATATCCATCACCACTATTTTCGATACGAACACCAAAACTGAAGTTATACTATTGACAGGAATAATACGTTTGAGTGTAGGATAAAGTTAGCGTTGATAAGTCTTGTTATAAATCAATGGGGACAGTTAATGTGACACCGTTTGACATCTGTGATTTCTTTTGCTGTGTTTTAATGATAAAATAGAATCATGTCCTTAGTCTGCTGGACCGTTCAGCATATGTATAAATCGGTGCCTCGGTATTGACATCGATGAATAAATATAAATATAAATTTATAAGATCAAAAAACTATTGATTGCGTTGTCTGATTCATTTTTTGAGGCCATGAATTAGGGGACGAATAGACCATATACCGACAGAGTGACTCCATTTTTCAGAAAAAGTGCTGAAGATGGGGTACAACAAATGACGAAGTATTAGAAAAAAAATGTCTTTCCCCTAAAGAACAAGTAGATTTTCTGAGATAAAAGCCATTGGTATTTTATCAATGCTAAGTTATTAGACAAGAAATGAACTAGCAAATACAATTGTACATTTATGGAATTAAGTAGGAATTATTATTATTTATTTAACATCCACATCCATAAATCCACATGCCCGTGTTGGGCATAAATATTATGGTGCTTTATTAAAATATAAATGTTGACGTAATATCTGTATATGTTATCTCTATTCGTATGTTTCTTGGAAAAAAATATCAAATAAATAATAAAACCAGTGGTATAGTAATCACACTTTATTTACTTTTCTGCATAAGGAGATGTCTCGATATAATGGAACGCGGTATGTTGGTTCCGAATCGACCGACTTTATTTTATTACTTTCACAAGTTAGTACATAGATGGCGCTACTTGTTGTTTGGATATTCATAGTTGTCAATAGATGGTGTTACGTGTTAGCTTTATTACGTTAACACAATATCTTGTAACATAAAATCGTTTGAGGTTTTTGGAGTAATTTGCATATAATGTATCATTTTCTTCTTTGAGATCTTATTCAAAACAAGAATCTTTAAAATTATTAACATTATCAGTGACAACGGACATTGATTCCTATCGTCAGCTTAATATTAAGTTCAAAATATGAACTAATTTTTTGCTAAAACCCTTCTCTCACGTAACCCGGTTGTTAATGTTGGACCGAATTTAAGTGTATCCACAACATAAAGAATCTAAAGATCTTCAAATGTATTCCATCGATGAAGGTGAATACGACATTTTGGCTTTATGGTCTTAATGAATTGGTGACTAGTTTGATAGCAAACCCCGGACATTGAAGAGATTCGCATGGAATATGATTAGTGAACACGCTGAAGTTTTTTTTGTATAAATTAAATTAAATACTAATAATATTATACTGTAAATCGTTTACTTTTTCTTTAATTTTAGTAATAATCATACAGTAAATGGTTTCTCAAGTTAGATTTTTCTTTAGTTACATGATAGGTGTAAGTTTGTTTTTAACCTGCGTACAAATAGAATTCTTGCTGGGTTCCGCATACACTTAGGCATATAGAAATATTTAATAATACATAGTAATTTTTCAAAGGCGTAAAAGTATCATGCATTTCTTAAAAATACTTGATTTTGATAAGTTATACCTTTTTTGATTTTAGATATTTAGCTGATTTTAGACTTATTGGGTAAATACAGGTTGTTAGAATTATTTGACTTGAATTAAAGCTTCCTATATAATAACAATTTTCAGTTAGATTCAGTACAAAGAAATATTACAAGTTATGACTAAGTTTGATACTAAGACATTATAAGCACTCATTCATACAATTGACGTTTGAAATATAGATTAGAATTCTATCTTTGGTGGGATTTTTTCCTTTATGTTATGTCATCTCTAGGTAATTGCTAGCTGATATATTTTTTTAATTAAACTGCTGATGTAAGTTATTATTTTGCATTGCATGAAAATTGTTTGAAATCAGTATATGTATTTTTTGATTGACAATTTTTAAGTGTCTGATGTGAGCATTGTGTGAGTGTAATGATTATACCGTGAATTATTTATTTTGCAATTTAATTACTAACATTATGTAGATACCGGAAACAATTGGTAGACCCATATTCGCGCCTCTGTTCTAAAGGTAGGCAGCAATCCCTCTGGCTCTCTTTACACGATATACCTAGATCTGACACAAGATACAATAAAGTGACGAATACACTCCATACCGCAGAAACCCAAAAATTTTCGAGATGACAATAAAACTTGAATACATATTTTACAAAATTTAACCTGGAAGTGAATGTAACAAGACAAAGACATGTAATTTTCGTTTAGACACCATCTCAATCAACTCATAAAAGTACGATAAAAAGGAACCCGATCTAATTAAACAACCTAATGAATACTCCTAATTGCAGTAAAGAAACTATACTCTAACTCAACTACCGTCGTATGAAAGCTTGCTTCAGAAACTTTCTATCTGAAATACGGAGACATCTGTTTGAATAGAAGAGCCGCGACGCGGACGGACATCCGTCTGGGAAAACTTTTGGTATTTGGCGTGCTGATTTATATTCTTTCTTTTGTGAAATTATAAAATCATTACACATTCTTCATGAAAACGAACAAAGGTATACTTGCGAATTGCCTTGTCTATAAATTAATCTTATGTTATGGATACTCATTATTTATTGCCCAAACTCGAAAAGTCATTTGGGGCGTAAAAGTAATTGAGTTTTAAAATGATTTATTTACTTTTTTACATTACTTTCTTACTTACAACGAGCTAGTGATGGGTTTGCGAGTTGAATCAAAAAGTTGATTAAAGGGACAAAGAAAATTGGTTCGAATTTAGAAAGTTTAAAACAAAGTGCCATTTCGAACAGCTGTGGAAAAATAATGAATCTCATTGAAACGAATAAAAAAATTGATTAAACTCCAAAAATTTACTTATTTATGTAGATTTTGTATGTAATGGAATGCAAATTTCGACATAAAATAACCCATTATTTCATTTACAGCAAACTTACCTATAAGCCATTAAGTCATTAACAGCAAACTTAAGACTTGTATGATGTTCCACTACTTTTGTAAGTGAGTACCAGCAGAAAAAAGGCAAAGGGTAAGAGATTGGAAAAATGAATAACTTACAGAGCCATAGTTCCATCTATGAGAAACGTTTTGCCGATTGACTAGAGACTATTGATATAGTTAAAAGTTACTGCTTTGAAAATAGTATATTATGATTTATTTACCAAGCAAATTTAATGTTCTAACAATAAAAACCTAAACTTACGAAAAAAAATTGACGATGAAAAAAACAAAATGTTTACTCTTATTGGATATTATCACTAATTGATTTTTCTTGCACTGATACTAAAATGTGGTCATTTTAGTATGGTTTAAAAAGTAAAAGGCAATCACTGGCATGAGTGTATAAAAGACAAAAAACGCTGAAAAGGTGACGTGCCTTTTATTTCACAAAACTGCGAAAGAAAAATACTTCTTCACGATTTAATTTGTTTTGTTAATTGGAAGAAATCGCTAATGTAAACTTAATTATCTCGGTAATCTTGCATAATTTCATTTAAAAAATAAAAAAATTATGGCTTAAGTAATATTTACTGGATCCAATAAACTTATTTTAAATCTCTTGTAAAAAATTGGAGTGACTCATAGAAGTGAATTCAATCTTTTAAAAATAGTGATTTTGGAAGTCCTAAATAGATTTTATCGTAAATATATAATTCGTGTTAATAAACTTGTTCATGTAATGTGGTTTTAAAGGACTTTCATAACGACCAACTCATGAATATCTAAAAGGTATACATTTTTCAGCTTATAATAAAACTAATAAAATAGAGATTCAAAAAATAGTTTATTTGCGTAACTTTTAAACACAAATACATCTGTATTTCAATTACATAAATATATAAATGGTAAATACAAATTTTCTATGCGTTCTCTACAACTCCTGAAATACCTGAAGTATAAATCAACGTTTTTATGCAAACATTTGTGTTGAACATTTTAATTTACATATAAAATATTTTATTACTTTACCTTGGTATGGTTACCCACCATGCAATTGTAGAGTAAGCCAGCTCTATCGCAGCCTTTATTGCCATCGGATACAGGTTGATCATTTACAGAATTAAGTATTAAACATTTGCTTGGTATTTTATTTTTGTATTTGGTCTCTTTTAAGTATATGATGTCCATTAATACGGAGAAGAGCAACACTTCAATGAGAAATTCTGTTTAATTTTTTTCCTGCGCTCCCTTTTATTTTTTTTACTATTAAAGAAATTTTAGAAATTTTAGATGGCATTAGGTTTGAAAAAGTTTGTATCTCTATGGAATAAAACTAGAAATATATTATAAATCTATACTCACTCTCTTTGCATAAACTAATCAGCTCTTTGATTCCGCCCAGTTCATCGGCGTCTTCAATATGCTATTCTTCTTATGCACGTGCCGCATCTTCGTTTAGCATACCGTCTTCAATCTGGGGATATGTTACATTTTACATTTGATATAACTTGATTGTTCGTTTAAAAAAAATTTGAATAAATAAGTTAAACTTTTATTACGAGGATCTTTTTATTTTACCAAACTTAATTCAGTAAAAATAATTCTTTTAAAATATCGCAAATAAAATGGCAACGAATTGAATATTTAATCGTAAAAAAATTATAAAGGAATAAATTACCATATATATATATATATATATATATATATATATATATATATATATATATATATATTTACATATACATATACATATACATATATATATATATATATATATATATATATATATATATATATATATATATAAAACGGCAGATGTAAACTTCTGTGAAAGTATTTGACTGAATCGCAGACGAAATAAATTGCCAAAATTATTAATTGCGTTTAATAAAAAAAAGTTAAAACATTTTATTTGGGTTAAATGAATATATTGGTTACTAGCTGTTTAAAGGTGGTAAACGAAAATGCTGAATTTTTTAATTTATTGAAATTATTTTAATGGCTAGTAAGGCTAAATAACAAAGAGATGAAAAAAATGTTCTATTGTAAAGAAAGATATACAAAATAAAAAGACGCAAGCATAATGCAAAACTCAGTAGAAGCGTTTGACTTTGAATCGTATATGGAACAAATTTACAAAATTATTAATGGCATTATACCCATAAAATTAAACAAAAACAGATATAATACCGCATTGGAGCTTAACAGCGATTGGAAATCAACTTAGTTTAGTTGAATTAATTCCTTTTTTGTAATATTTGACCTTGGTTACTTTGGTGTTTTGGTATACTTTCAATATTTCTATTTACTCTCTCAAATTTTACTCTTAAGGTTAACAAGAATGCCCCATTCATAATTAAATTATGGATTTAACTATATTTTAAATTTGTGAATATTAGACGTACGAGAAATATTAGAGTTGAATTACAACTTCCTATTTGACGATGTCTATCTTATTTCCCTATTTTACGTTCTTTTTCTATTTCCGTTTGATAATATAGTGATACTTTAAACAAGATATCTACAAATTATAAGAATTTTTTCCAAAAATAGATTTAAACTGAGGACGAACCATGGGTTTCAAAATTAAAATTAAATATGTGTAGGGATTGTAAAACTATATTCATATTAAAACCCGAACTTGGTTCCCATTAAATATTGCAAATCAGCTTTCCTACGGAAGAACCCGATGGACGTACATAGTGTGTGATGAAGAAAGTGTTGGCACTAAATATTTTATATTTGCCATTGTCTCAAATGGCAATGCGATAAGAGTGATATATTTTTATCGTGCTAGACTAAGTGATTCATAAAGACTCGTTAATTAATTAAAATAATTAAAAAACAGTTATTATTACATATATTTCCGAGATGTAAATATCTTACGAATTAAAGTTATATAAAATAAAAACAGCTTCCTTGAGGACAGGAAAGCGCGATAAGAGGAGTGGATAATCAAGCGGGATGCATTTTTAGACGACTTTCAGAGGCATTGGGGGTACACTTTCTACTTTTAAGTTTGTTCTGTTCTCAGTGCAATAAAAATTGAGGACAATTTTCGGAAGAACTCACTAAACATATATATACAATCGTGTAGTGACTGATATTTTTTTTAATTATTGAGGTATTTGTAAATATACAACACTTGTTTTATATTCATAAATTTCTGAGTTGCATTTCGTTATATTTTTATATTATATTTTTTAATAATTTCAATTTATTAGTGGTCTACATAATAAAATAAATTAAATAAATAATAATAATTTAAATAATTTAAATAAATTAAATTTAATTCGTATTAACTAGAAACGCATTATTTAATAGATAGTCATGAGAACCCATTAAATAATTGCGCACGCCCTTTCTCATTTAGTCACATTTCCTGCAAGTACGTGGCTTTGCGACAATGACGAGGATATCTGTGCACTCAAAAATAGAAGTCATTAGATGTAATCATATTCTTCGTCTGCCAATGTACATATCGCCTTTGTTTTATAATATTGTCGACTCGAAAACATAACATGCAGCTGCTCAAGGACATGGTGAGATAGTCATTGAGGATAAGCACCTCTGCTTTTGTAGATAACAAGTGGATTTGACACATTATGCGTATTATTATTTTAAATCATGGCACTTTGTTATGCATTGGTTATATGCGCTTTGCTATTCTTCCGTAACGAATTGGTTGAAGGACTATAAACCATATGGACCTTCTGTCTCTCTGTTTTCCCATCTCTTTGCTCATAGTTTGGATTTTGTTGTGGTTTTCATCATCATGTTTATCCTTACAAGTCGTTATTTGAAAAATTAGTGTTGATAGGTTGCTGCAGTTACTATGGTTATGGAGTTTTATGTTGATATTAAGGTGTGTCTTAGAGTTTAAGCAAACATAAGGCTCTATGTATGGCGTCACGACTTGCTGGAGGATGATAAAGGCTTCCTTTACCCGAAAATGGGCACCCAAATAACAAATAAATGGGTTTTAAAAAGTATAAATGGTTTTTATTCACGTTAAATTTTAAGGAAAATGATACTTTTATTTAGTTTTTCGAATTTAATTTACGTGTTCAATTATAAATAATGACGATAGTTAGAAAGCGCGAATTTATATTTAACTATTGATTATTTGTTTGGAATTTTGTCCTAATCTGTTCATTGCTTTGATTGTACCGTGAATTGTTTTAATTCTTTAGTGATATTATTTTGTTGTTTTGAAGTACATTTCAATAATAATATTTTTTATTAGATTAGTATTATTGTATAAAATTGTGTAGGTGTATGTCTTTATAATGGTGATCTGGCAATTAATGGCTTTTTATTATGTTCTGCATTACGTAGATCATGCTTAATTTAGCATTATAAAATCGTACTACCTTTTCTCAACTCTCAGCAATATTTTTACAATATTGTTTATATGAACTATTTCATCACTTCTTTTTGATATAAAATTTTAACATGTATATTATTTTTCATTTACAAAATATTTTTTTAATAGATCAGTCCTAACTTGCAATTATTATCTTTAGTATAAAAATTATTTTGAACTTGTGCATAAAATTTACTTACGCTTATTCTGTCTATATAAGAATCCATTATTGGAATACTATTAATATAAAAACCAATGAAATGACTAACGCTTTCAGCAAATAAATTTTAAGCGGTCTATCCGATTTGATGATATTTATACGTTTCAAATTTTATAGATATCGATATTCCGTAGCTACACCATGTCCCCACCCTTTTTTTATTGGTCGGTATAAAATATTATTTGGTGGTGTATACAGCATTGTAAATTGTCGATAAAATATTTTGAGGAGGGTATATCATAAAGATTGTGTACGAATTTCTATATTACTTACTGAAACTCGTAACATGAACATCTATCTTGAGTCTTCAGAATTTCACAAGAAACCGCTTCATACTATTTCCGAAATTATTTGAATTTTTGTATTATTAATTTTTTATTTTTAAATTATTGAATTAATTATTTTACATTTACTTAAAGATGATCACAAGGACTCACAAATTTAAATTTAGTTAGAATATTATATTAAGAATTTATTTATATTATCATACAATGTTTAATCAAATTATTAGTAAGTAAATAAGTAAAAAACACATAAAATTTGGGTAATTTAGTTAGTAAATAAAACATTTTGATAATTTAATTTTTAACGATCTACCGACAAAGCCAACATCAATTAACAATATATAATGATACTATGTACTTATCATTTCATAAGATTTGAGAAAATCGAATTCTCGAAAGTTGGTCGCAAGTATAGTAGTGAGTTGATCGAATGTTTGATTTTAATTTTAATTTTAAGTCAAACTTACATCAATAATTATTGTACTTTAACATAATAATTTTACAACTTAATTTAATGATTAGAACTTATAAAATATTTTATATCCTGAGTAGACTTTCAACCAGTTCATTCTTAGTTATATTTTCATCCAGTAATACTATGTATAAAAATAGGATACATGTAACACCATCTACATGAAATAGCCATTAGCCAACAAAAAGAAAAAAAAATAAATGTCATATATTAACCGAAAGTCATGTGTTGTGTTATGTTGTAGATAAATATTCATAAGGTCAAAAAAGAAAATCAAACCTCATCTTGAGGGGTGATCCTGAATTGTACATTCATATCAGGGAAACAATCAACTCGATGAAACTGTTAAAAAAACTGAAGAAAATATTTGATGACTCGGAACAAATGCAGTTTAGTTCATTAGAAGATGCATTAAAAATGACGAATTTAAAAAAAATATTTTGTAGCTTGCGATAATTTACAGGTAATAAAAAAATCGATTTGAAAAAATTAAATTACTCACGAAAAAACGTGTTCAAATTTGTATGTTCCTAACTTTTTTGAATAATTTTACAATGAATTTATCATTAGACAACGCACACTTAACAGACATAAAAGTATAAACAAGAATTAATATAATTAAATCAAGCAAAAATACAAATTTGCGAATATATCAGCCAATAGCGTATTTTAAATCAATTGTCAAAATAATCACACCAACTAAAGAAATATTTTACTGTTTTTAATTTACGGCGCTTTTTTAATTTTTGAAAATTTATAACTGCCATCTTTGTGTTTTATTGCACATTTTTATTTTACCCTATTTAATAGCATTAATTCTTGTTTATTCTTTTGTGTATGTTAAGTGCGTAATATCTAATGATAAATCGATTGTAAAATTAGTGAAAAAAGTTAGAAACATACAAATTTGAAGATATTTTTCGTGAGTAATTTTGTTTTCTCAAATCGATTTTTTTGTAATAAATAATCGCCAGGTGCAAAATATGTTTTGAAATACTCCGTTTTTAATTCCATGTTCTTTCGTATCGTACTAAAAAAAATATCTATATGTTATTGGGATTAAGCTGCATTCATACCTTTGATTCATGTTTTTCAAGAGAAATATCTTTGTTATGACATTTGGTCTAGATACGACAAGATAATTTTGATTCCATAACTAGATATGTAACACAAGTTATCGAGACACCACAGAGATTGAAGTCAAAAGATTTGCTATCACATATGATTGGATCGGGTCATTATTGTTAGCAGATTTGTCAAACAAATTTTACTTAATAATCATTGCGGTCGAACAATCTGGAATTCAAATTATCACTGTCAGAAGAGATATTGTATTGATGAAAGAAAAAACCGGTATAGAATATGCTTGAGAGGAAAACGCAGAGAATTTTAGCTAGAGTGAAGAAAATAAGTAAAATGTCATGAGACGCAAGAAATAAATGTGGACATTAGAGACTCAGTGAGGGAGTTTGCAGGAAATGAATCTTTAAGGATTTTAAATTTGAATACATAAATATACACGATTAAAATGCTGAGGATAGTTTTTTGATTCAAACATCGAGATAAATGCTTTATTCAGCGAGCTTCAAAAAGCTGGTGTAATTTTGGAAGACAATAAAATGCCAAATTCGCGAAATTATTATGGTTGCAATACCATTTGTATTTTTAAAATTACTTGCCAGAGGCCAAGGATTGTCTTTTCAGAGGCGCTGAATGGAACAGGAGTTGCATTCATTTCAGTACAATGATGCAAGGACGCTCGTTGATAGCGTAATGCCAGTGAGTGTTAAATAATAAAAATTAATGTTAATGACAAAGTGCGATATCATGCCAGGCTTGTGGTTTTTCACAATGTCGTAGTATTGACTATGTGGACACTTTTTCTTTTGATGTGGTGTACTTAATGTTGAGAATGTTATTTCTTTCAGTTGATGGGGTATGGACTTTACACACCTGGATGATATCAGTGCCTATTTAATTGGACACTTAAAAGATAATATCTATTCCTGAGGGTTTTAAAAATAAAAAGAAACGGGAAAGTTCTAGAACTTAAAAGAGCTATTTATGGGTTGACATGGTTTTCTTTGGTTTGGTGTGAAAGTGTAAAAAATTATTTAATCACTTATACTTGGGCTTCAAAATTCGAGCCATGTTCATTCACAGAAAGTAATAGTAACTTTAAAATAATAGTAAGAGGGTATATCGATGATTTCTTATTTTTTTCCAAATTGTAACAGAGGCCGAAAATTTGAAAAGTGTATTGGGTTCTGAATTTAAATGAAAAACCTCGTTTCCGTGAGACGTTATTCAGGTATGAGAATAAATGTGAAAAAAAATTGTTGTACTATAACAATCGATCAATAACTATACATAGTACAATTGTTGTTTAGTTTTGACATGTCCAATTTTAGAACGCATATTAAAGATTAAACAATTTTAACAATGTATAACAAATATTCCTTATCAAAACTTATAGGCAGTCTAATGTATTTAGTAAGTTTGGTAAGATGTCAGGTAAATTCTATAAGTTACTTTAGTAAATTGAATTAATTGCTACAATGAAACTCATTAAAGTTACGCTAAAAGAATTGTGAAGTACTTGCAAAAGACTAAACGTTTTTATTTAAAACATAGGAAGGGAAATGTAGAGCTAACGGGTTTTGTTGACGCTGACTGGGCTAGTCACAACTTAGACCAAAAATCTTATACTGCTTACTGCTTTACCGTGTGTGGTTCTGCGGTCTCTTGGCAGAACAGGAAATAGAAGACTGTTTCTTTATCTAGTATCGAAGCAGAGTATGTAGCATCTGAGCTACATAGAGAAGCTATTCATTTAAGAAGGTTGGTGCGTGAGATTACTGGTAAGATATATGTTGTCATGTCGTATTGTAATAATTAAAGTGCTTTAAGATTGGCGACAAGTGATTTCACAGTAAATATTTTTGAAATATTTTTATTCGTTAGCTACATCTTCTCGTTGTTTCTGTGTTACTTTGTTTAGATAAAGGTAACGCATTTATAAACAAACATGCATACATACATAAACAGGTAAGATTTAATAAGTTGCAGCATTATGTAATATGCTGACTATTTAACTGATTAGTGAACTAATCACTTAAATATAATAAATTTAAGTGATTAGTGCGTGAACGAGTGAGAAATCGTAAATGCTTGGCAAGAAGCAAAAGTATTTATATTGTAAATAAGAGACCGGCAAAAGTCCACACGGTGGTACTCGAGTATCGCCAGAGGAAAATAACACTATTAAATAGAAATAATTTAAAAAAAAACTCCTTTAAAATTTTATTGAAATTGCTTGGTGAATGAGAAATCTTATATTTTTTATGAAGTCAGGTTACTTTTCATAATCGTTAATTCTATTTATACGGAACTCTTTGAAACAGTAAGATGAAACCAATTGGAGATCGTGGCTCGTTTTATCCTCCATAAGCAGATTCAAAAATACATTAGACATCTGTACTAATTCTAATTTTAATATTATTAATGTGATTAATTTAAAGAATAAACAAATTAAAAAAAGTAATCGGTATTGAATATTTTTTAAATTTTTTTCTAAAAACTTCTTCAGATTTTCATTGTTATTTTTATTTTTTATTAACAATGCTTGATATATTAAAAATATAACATATAAAGATATTTATGAAGACAGCTTTTTTGTGTGGTGTTGTGGGTGCAAATTTTACTTTATTTTTTCTCCTTTTTGATCGTCCACCCTAAATTGTTTGATTCAAAAATGTTTCCAAACCAGCTTTTTCAAGAGTTGTATTCTATTGCTGTAACGTATATTCCACTTTCGACGGCCTCCTTTGTTTATTATTATTTAATTGCTCAATTGGTTAAACTTTGCAAAGTTAATCGCATCAACAGATTAAACTCTGGTATAACTCAACTCCTCATATGTTGGAAAACAGGCGTTATAAAAATACCCTACGTCGAGCGAAATAGAACTTGAACATCCATAAAAACTTTTGACATAAGTTTATCATTCTGCGTATTATCTTGAGAAGATAACCGAAGAAAACCATTTTTTTGATTTTATTATTAACGTTTTGATTTTATTATTAACGTAGGCATTATCTTTAGTCTACTCTTTCGTTCCACCCGATTTCAGTATTTCAAAGATAATTTTGTTAGGGTTCCATGCTCAAAGATCTCGAACGGACAACACACAGATATGTGTATATATATGCATGCAATATATTATGTGTACGAGCATCTTAGTGAAGTTTAAACATAGTTTTCAAATTTTTGAAGTTTAATTTGAACTCGTCGTCGTCGAAAATGGAGAAAACGTCGTAATTTTAACAGTTCAATCTCCTAAAGTCGAACTTAATATATCCACATAAATAGTCCGTAGAGAGCAAATAAGTTAAATTTTGATATCTCAAAGAGATTAGGAGACATATTTTTTTATTCCATAAAAAATATTAATACTAGTAACTCTATTCTAAGAAATATTAATACTAGTACAAGGAGAGCACATAAAAATAGGTAAATACTCCGAGTCGGGACAAATATTTGTCTAGTGCGAGCATTAGATCCACGGTCAACATGCGACAATTAATTGATTGAGTTTTATTGTTTGACTTTAGTATTTGGGCATACAACAAGTAAACAAATAAGAAATTTAGGAATTACCTCATATATTTATAACCTGTCTAACAAATTTTAAAATTTAGAAATTATTAGTGTTCATGTAAGCCCACATATAATTCTCTACGTAGGGTAAAATTATTATTTGACTGAATTTTAAAAGTGCTATAATTTTGTATGTACATATGATTATTTCAGGATATTCTTTTGAAAGTTTTTGTTCTGCATAGCCAATTGTTTTAGGATAATTGCACATTTACAATTTAAATCTTAACGTTGAGGTCACTAATAATTCTGGTAAAATAGAGTTACAAGTAGAAAATATACTTTTAATGTTTATATTAGAATGTAAAATTGGAATATGAAATTCTAGCTTTCCTTAGCAAAAGAAAGTTACGTCATATCCATTCGTCCGCCATCTGTTCCTGTCTGTTATATCCTAGTAGTTCCTCTAGTTCTAAACCAGTGTATTTGAAATTTTGTATGTAGATGCTTTATATGGAGACGTCAGTTACATGTAACACAATATTGTAAAAATTATCACCACACCTCCCCTGTTTGTAAAGTGAGCGCGAACATATTCGTATCTTTAACTGGGTCTCAATGGATCATTTACCATTTTTTTATTTTGAAAAATATTTAGGTTCAAGTTGGTATGCAATGTACCCCACCTACCTCCTAATTTTTAAACTGTCGATTTAAAAAACTTGAAAAATTTTAAATACTATTTTTTCATTAGAACTTTCAATTAAATAAATTGTATAAATATATCAACAGATTTAAATAACTACGCAACTCTACTTCGTGTGTACTTGGACACGTACTCGATAGCTTATTTCTAAGCAATCGCATAAATTTATAAAAAAAATGTTTTTTTAAAATTTCAGGTGAAATTATACAGAAATTAGAAAGTTATAAACTAAAGTATGTAGGCAGCTAAGTGCACTGTTTTTAGGTAAAGATCCATTTTAAAGTATGAATTTGTTTTATAATATTGGTGAATACATTTAAACAGGTTTATAACTGATAATGGGGTTTTGTTTTTGCATGTCTTATGGGTGTATTATAGTTAAAGTCTCATAATTAATGCGATTGTTTCTGGTAACAAAAACGTTGTTTTCTAAAAACGATGTTTTACCATGACCAACATTTAGAATATTTTTGGATTTCTTTTTCAAGAAATATTATTCAAAATTTATTTTAATCTTATTGCAAAGTGTTTTTTAAACGAAACATCACTTAATCTTGAACAAATATTTGTCTAATTTTATATAAATTTCATTGCTTCTAAAGGTGTGTATCACCTTAAATCTTTTATTTATCAATTGTTGTATTTTGAAGCCACTGTGAATTAAACGAAGCTCGGAATTAATTTTTTTTCTAAAATATTTCCGTATTTTCTTTCTTTCATTCCATAAATGTTTATAAGATGCTTTCTACTTTTTCCCTGCATCTACTTTTTCCCTGATTATGATCCGAAACTATAATTAAATCACCGTTATTCTTCTTTATTGCTATTTAACGGTCCCGTAATCAATGTACTTGAGCACTTTTCGGAATAAAATACTTGGTTCATAATAGTGTAGTTCAAAGAAACATTTTAATAAAACACATTGTTGTTGGTTTCAAACGTTTTTAACGGTGAGAGCGTGTGGTAAATTTGACAGTGAATATAATACAAGCTTACGTAATCAGATATTAGTTCAAAGATATTAGTCTATATCTTTGTTGTTTTGATTAGATTTTTATTTTAATACCCTTCACAATTTTTTAATGCAATCGTAATTAATCAAGTTAATTTTTTTATGAATTACGAGATCAATCAATTTTATATGATTTTCTTAATATTTTACTTCTTCAACGTTATTACATTGATGCAGAATCGTTTTAAAATATGTTATATTATTTAAAAAAATAATTTAAATAATAAAATTTATTTTGTTTTTTCACAAAATATAAAAGACACATAAGGTAAAAATAATTTTTGTTTGGATTCTTCCGAGTTATATTGTAAAAAAATAAAATTTAGAAAATAACAAAATATTGTTGTTTGCGGCTATTATTTTTAATTAGCCAATTCCATTTATCGCCACTTTAATTTACTAGGGATTGAATTGGGAGTAAATATCTTATCGGCCAGACTATATATATCCATTTTTTTAATCATACGGCCAAAGAAGTACAAGTAATTTTTTTTTATTATAACATTTTAAATAAGTAAATTGAATTCGGCCTAAGTTCAGGTACGATCTTTTTCTTCTTTTTTTAACTGGTAAAGAGTTTTATATCTACTTTATTAAAAAGGACATAGTAAAATATGTCGCATTTCTGTTATATATATGAGACCTATCACTTTACTCGACATTTTTATAGGGCCAACTCAAATTTATATCTGTGTAACTGAAGGAATCATCTCGTAAGACCGTGTTTGAAAACTTTTTACTTTAGTCGTAAATTGTGTTTGTGTAAGTACTGAATTACAGTTTTTGCCGCGGTGAAGCATCAAAGAAAATGTTTTTTTGCAGTTTTTTAATTATTTGGTGTATTATTCAAAGGTCAGGGAAAAATGTAATAATAATGACCCGATGAAGTATTTTTATGTTAATTTTTATCACAAAATAGTGCAAATTAACTAAATTCTACACAGTAAAGCGCCGGTCGCAAAAATCGCCTTCTGACGGCGAGTTCGTTTTCTCGGTCATGTTTCACGTGAAAGTGAAAAACTCTTTTTTTCCGGCACTAGGAAACAACTGTTTTGAGCGTTAAAGAGATAGTATTTATTATATATATTATTTATAAATATTATTTTATAACTACATTTATATATATATATATATATATATATATATATATATATATATATGTGTGCGTGTGTTTTAATTTTGTTCCTTCTCTACTATTCAACTGTATATTACCATCGGTAGTGTAATAATATGCATCGGTATTATACTCACGGTAGATATTCCATTTCTACCTATCTAATTTTTACATTGAACTGCACATCTCAAAATTTGTTATGTTACTAATATTACGTTATATTGATGAAAATTTTGTCAATTGTAAGTGACCTTACGAACATTAGAAATGAAACTGCATTATTTGATTAATAGAAAGACGCAAGTTTATTTTATAAAAGGTTGTTGAAATCTTGATTAAACTTCTTAAATTATAGACAATATTTTTTACATATTACTGTTTCATGCGCCATATTTCCTTAGTTGATTTTAGTACTATAGACTGTATTGCAGATTGTCTTTGATAAATATATTAAGTTTATTGGTATTTCTCTTCTACCAATTTCACTCATCCTATATTGATTTCCAATTGTAAAGTTGTATCGACAAGCTGGCTGTTAATCATTGTAATATTTGTGTTATTACACCTCATGATAATGGTTTCCTTCTAGTATGAACACTATTTGGTTGATGCCATGTAGAGACGTCAATACAGTGCAATATATATACAGACAGCCTAGTGCAGTCGATCTATGTATCATAGCAACCCAATAGTGAGGAAACACGACTCACAATGCGGGTGCTAGTTATTTCTGGTGTTGAGTATAACACACTTATACACTCGATCAATTAAAAAGAGAATTAAAGGAAGCGTGGCGCTATCCGCCCAATCGCATTCATTGTACAAGAGAAAGTTATTTTGTACCGTAGGCTTAGTGGATATATGAATATATATACATATATATATATATATATATATATATATATATATATATATATGGATCTAAGTTTTTATTCCAATCAGAACTCCGTCCATCATTGAACTTGATTTGTGTTTATTTTTATCGACTATCAAAAATAAAAGAAACGTATTGCGATTTTAAACATATCGTGTTTAAGTGTATTGTGTAAATAATGTTTGTAAAAAGAATAAACATTCAATTCAAAGGTATGAATACTTTAATAACTATACGATGTTCGCGTTTATTTTCTCTTGTTATTTGTAATCTTGAACCAAGGAAGAACATGTTTTTACCTTCATTTCATGAACGTTATTTTGTAAATAGAAAAATATATTGTTAAGATGATTTTGTGCTTAAAGTGTGTTCGTGGATGTTTGGTTGATTATGCAAGTGTTATTGTCTTTTTAAATTAAAAAAGATAAAAATATAATAAATACGTTGATGTGATCATTTTCTTCTCATTGAAGTATTCGAAATAGTTAGAAAAGAGACTCGTCGTGCAGACATATTCTCCCGTTTTATTTCTTATTATTTATTTCTATATACAATGTTTTCAAACTACAAATTAATTACGAAGTAACCATATCCCAATGCATACAATATTCGTAAAGCTTTGACAAGGAGCATTGAAAATTGCAGGCTTAACTGTAGAAATAAGAAAATTTATTAGTTACGATAATTACTTTAATTCATCATTTCGTCATTTAATCCTTAATATGAAAGATTTGTATGACTCATCAGAATGTCCATCGGTTGTGAAGGAATGGTTTCGTCATTTAATATAGTACACGTTGTAAGTTGCTTTGCTACTAGAAAAAAAAATTGACACTCGATTTTTTCGGTCAGCCTTTGAATGCCTCTCAGTCAAGCCTAACTTTAAATTAATTTAAAAATATTCATAAATTTGAAAAAAAAGGTAAAGAAGTTTGTAAAAGTATTCTTGTCAAAGTATTCTTTCATATTTATATTTTTGCTGTCCAAAGACCTTCTTAATTTAAAAATGGTAAAAAATTAACCTCTTAACTAACACAAATATAAAATTTAAAAGGGTTTTGAAAGCTATGTAATTGTTGTAAAAAGCATCATTTCAAAAGAGATATGGAATAAAATTACAACTGCAGAAATGAAAAACAATGTCTTTTTAGTTCTTTTTACTTACAAATAAATATTGGTTACATGTCATACACAGATAATTATAGACTTTAGCTGTCATAAACAGATTTCACGCGATGATAGGTGTAATAAAAATATGTAATGGTTTTCTTCGTGGATATAGATAAGTGAGATGGGCACAGCAGCGAACCTACTATATGGCTACGACATTAGTCCTTTTGGGGTGTGAATAGAATTCTGTATATAGAATTTTATACGTCAATTGAAGATACTTATTTTTAATACGTTTTTATTAGATTCACTTACATGTAGGTATGTATGAATTCCGTTACATTCATATTCATATCTTTCAATTAAATGTTCACCAGAGGATCGTTCAGAATTATTTAAAATTTTGCACATGTTTCAAGTACCGATGAAAACACAATAATTAAAAAAAACATAAATTTATGGAACAAAAATATAAAAAAGCTTTTTACAGTTTCTAAAATTGTTATGATAAAAAAATAAAAAAAACACACTTATGTGATGATATAAACTACAAAATAAAAAAACAGATTTTGGTCAAGACTTTTGGTCTTGATCTATCTTCGGGGATGTTTCACAACTTGGTATAATTTTATTCATCATATTTATCAGTTGTTCTAAATTTTTTATCGCGAGTTAGTTGTAAAGGTGGAGTTGTTATAAAAATATAAGTCGAGAACACCTTTTCTTCATTTGTTATTTAGTTTTTTTTACTTTCTTTCAAAATTCTCAGATAAATTATTTATTAAGTTCTTACTGTTTCGAAATATGCGGAGTCAATAAGTTCCATTTTTGTGCCAAACTTCAACTTTCTATGTTAAACGATTTCTTAGAATGACAGTTGTTATACAGATACACAGACTCGTGAGTGTTCCTATAAGTTTTCTATTTTTTAAATTTTTTTTGGAGTCTTTGAAAACAAAAATTGTGTTCTTTACAAAAATGATAAGTGTGGTACGATCAAGGTACGGTATAAATAATTTTTGTTCAAACCTCGACTTTTTCTTCAAAGCTTCTGTTGTGCGATTTTTCCTTGTTCCTTCTTTTTTTCAAAAGCGCTTCAGCGTTCAATAGAAGTTTGCCATCATGATGGACTTGGTATCTTTGTTCTGTTTTTTCACATCTTGATGAAAATTGCCATATTGTTCTTTACTTATATGTTTTGAAATGTTGATGAAATTGTTAAGGTGAGAATAATGGGAATAAAACTTCATTTGACAGTATTGACGGAGATTTTTTTTACTGTGTGGGAAGTTTTCCTGTGTTCCTACATTGATCTCAATATTGTTTGATTGACTTCATCTTCGTCTACAAATAGATCTTTCATAATATTATTGGTTATTTTTTTATCGCTCAAATCAATAGCTATTGTTCAAATTGTAACTAAGCATCAATATTTATGGGGTTGCTTTATGCTTTTTGAGATCCGGACTTTTTGATTTAGAGAGCTTCAAAGTTTAGCTATTTTTTGGCAATATATAGCATGTTGTCAACCCATTTTCGGTTGATATTTTAGAAACCATAAAGTTTATGAAAAAAAATAATGGAAACATAAAATTTCGTTTTTTATTTATTTTAATTATATACATATTCACTAAAATATGAGCAGTTAAAAGTTACACTAGCTTGTCCAGGAGCAAATATTTTACTGTCTTCTTATAATAAAAGAAAATAGAACATTTTTTAAAGTAAATAACATCTCTTTTCTAGTAGTTTAATATTTTTTTAGCGCCTGATATAACTCAATTATGGTGAAAACTAATTCGGAACTCCTTTTTGTTTTGAATTTAAGATGAGAAATCAAATCAAATAATTAAAGTAGATGGAAAATCTTTATATATATATTACTAATTTAACAAAGAACTAATATTTTCAAGAATCTGCTAACTTTTAATAAACAGAATAAGAAATATATCACGAAAAAGTTACATTAACAAAAATGAAAGATTTTTAAACGAAAATTAACTTGCTCTTAATTACATTTTATTTCCATGAACGATCCTGGTGTTATCACCATTTGAAAGTAATAACAATAGCCTTAAGACTTTGGTAAGACTTAATTCCTCCCAGTGTCGACCTTAGTACCTGTACCATAGACTGCATAACAACTATATTGTAGAATATAATATAAAATAAAAAAAAGTATTTTAATGCACAGACTGCAGCTGGCAAGTCAACTACAATATTTTAGTACGGTTAAAAATGTTGAATTTACTTCGTGAGAGGATAAACTAATATTTTACAATTATACGAGGGGCTGCAAATAGTTGCAAAGACCCTTGTTTATTCTGCCCTCCAGTGTATAGCGTACATGTAGTAATGGAATAATTATAAAATTTGTGTTGGTGTATGACGAGACAAAAGATCTGAATAAGCAATCGGAGCTTGATACGAAAAACCGATTTTACATATGACATAGCTTTTTTGGTTCTTACGTTTAACATTTTCTACCTCAACTAAGCGATAATTGAAATCTGTTTCCAGATTTTTAATGGATAAATGTAAAATAACCCATAAATTACGAAGAGTAAATGTATTTTTTAAATTTAATCTTAAAAACATTTATAAGTTGGCTTTTTCTTTGATTTTTTGCGGTAAATTGCCCACTTGAGTCGATCTCCTCTTAGGTTGATAAAAAAATCAGAATACTTTCTCATTAAGAGAAGATGAGTTTTTACAAGGGAGAGTAGCAGGACAATTTATCGTATTGGACAATTCCTCATTTTTTTATTTCATTATGAAATATCTGAAATCATTCAAAAATTACCTATTTCCAACTTTCTTCGCTACTATTCGGTAGAAGACACACAGAGATTGTTTTTAATGTTGATGTTTGAGGGAAAATACACAAAATATATGCGAATCAGGGTATAAAGACCAATCATCATCTCTTGAAAATTATTGGGGTGAATAAAAAAAATCTTTACTCTGAATTCCACAAAAGTTAAATAAAGTTTTATATATTTCCATTAAACCAATAAAATTTTGAAAATTTCACTGCTTTTCCGATTTTGCTTGCTGGACGAAAAAGTTATCAGCAAAAAACTGATGTATGATGCATGGATGCATTCCAGTACAAAATAGCGTATCAACAGGCAATGAATGGATATTGCCGTGTGAAAGGTAATTGCAACGAGCAGTCTTTGCATTGTTAGCGGAGTATCTCACTACGTAGATATGTGCGGTAATTAATTTTAAATTATTTCTGCATATTCAGATGTACACGCAGACGTACTTACACCTAAACAGGCAGTCCTAATTATACATATACATGCAGTGTGCTCGTAGACGCAAACGTGGACATACTTATATATACATACACTTTCACTCACACGCACACCTGCCTATATTTGTTACTGGATGTAATTCGGTAGAGCAGTTCTAATTACGCCATTGCGTTGCATTAAACGATGTGTTGACGGAGGACATTATTTTAATCGTATCAATAAATGTTACATTAATCACATCGAGTAGCTAAAATTATAAAAAAAATTGGAGTATCCTTTTTTCAATAACAAAGGAGAATACTCCAATTTTCAATTATATGAGAATTAAATGAGAATAGGGTTTGTTTTCCATTCCTTTATATTTTTTTCGGTTAATTTCAATCTATTAAATTATATATATATGTAACAAATCCAATATGACAAATTGGCTTGCTACTCGCCCTCTTAAAATGACTGTTTGATTTTCGGAAACAATTCTGATGTTCTTTTCACTGAAACAGATAATTACTCATAGCAATAATCAGGTATTCTAGGTAAACGGCGGGCAAGTCAACTTGAGTAGGCAATTTACCGCAAAAAATCCCAAAAAAGGTCGAAAAAAATAAGTATGGATTATCAAATATTTGGCTGTTTGATATTAATATTCAAGTAATGGCAATTATGTATCGCAATTAATTACTTATAAAGTTGTTAAACAAATGACCAAATTAAACATAATCCTATTACATTGCGTTCATCCGGAAATGAATATATATTCAGACCCAATCAGTAGATCCTATCGCAACTCAGTTATTCTGAATATGTTAAAACTTATAAAATACGACATGGCATACCTTTTTACAGCGTCAAACAGCGACTTCAACCATCTGCGACCTCGGCTGATTAACAATCCGAAGGAGACGTAATATATAATTAATCACCTTATAGACGTACGTAGTGGGGCACCGCCGCGTGGCGCTCTACGCTAAAAATTCAATGACTGCTCTTTGCAATTACTTTTCACAAATTGGAAACGGGCGCACCGCTTCTGATCTGTTCCGAATTAATCCATAAACGGCAATCTGTTCATTGCCCGCCGGCGTGCTATTTTGTACTGCAATGCGTCCGGTTATCTACATCAGTTTATCGCTTATAGCTTTATCGTTCAATAAACAGAATCGGAAATGTAAAATTGTGAAAATTTTAATAGCTTGATGGAAATACATGAAATATTTTGTGTTATATTTAGAATATTGTGAAGTTAGTTTTCTTTCCTTCGCTGATAATTTTCAAGGGTTGAAAACTAGCCTGTAATACTCCAAACTGTGGAAATTGGTATTTATATTAATTTCCATTGAATGTGTTTTGTTTTTCAAGGGTTGTTTTTACTCTACTGATGTTTTCAGACCACGATTTGCATATATTTTGTATATTTTCCCTGAAACTCTAATAACATTCTAACTTTACTCATAACAATAAGCAGATATCCTAGGTAAACCACGAGAGAGGTCGACTCAAGTGGACATGTTTTCATACTTATTCATTAAAAAATCATAAGATAAATTGTGTAGTTTTGAGATATGGGATATTTTCGGTACCGATCGCAGCAATAATTTTGTTTTTCACAGTATCTTTGAGAAATACAAACTTATAAGTTTAATATTGTTTGATGCCACGGGACCGTTCGTGCGCGAGTCCGACCTGCACTTGGCCGGTTTTCGTTATCTAGTATTTTTCTTATTGTTATTATAGCGTATAAAAATATTCTTCTCTTTAGTCCTTTTCATACTAGAGCTGCCATCTATTGCAATACTGTGTAACATTTTATTCACGGTTTAAACTAATAAAAGTATTCATTCTGTGTCGGATAAACAACGTGTTTTAATAGGTTATGGACTTAGTGAACAGTTATAACTTAGTGAAAAGTATTACGTTGCGTTGTTCAAGAATGGCTTCGAATTTCATAGCAAGTAAAAGCTGAAAATGAAAGGTCGAGTCGATTATGATGAGGGGCTTTTGCGGCGGAGAATTTACTCGTATTGGAAGGCATGTCAGGGACCATCAAAATGGAAAATACAGATATAGCAAACGCAGACGTGGACGCAAAAGCAAAGCAAAACTAGTTTTGATACTGGACCCATCAGTAGGTATCCGCTCATATTAAAACAACGAAAATTACTAAGGAGCTATGGACAACATTAAAATTAATATTCCAGAACCGCCGTTTCTCTAGAAGGATAACCTTACTTCGTCATTTAATATCGGTCAGACTAGAGAATTGTGATTTAATGGCTCTGTATGTGACCAAAATCGTTGAAATATCGCAAAGATTACTTGAAATGTGTTCCGAAATAAATAATGTACGGGTCATTGTTGTTAGCAGGATTACCGGAGAGATTCGTCCCAATGATCATGTTGTTAGGATTAGTGTGGATATCATAAAAACGAAATTGTTCGATATGGAATCACCAAGTGAATCGCGGAGTGTAGCGGTGGCTTTGCGATTCAAAGTTGACCGGGAAACAAAACTGGTAACAAAAGTAAAAATTTGTTTATGGACAGAGCGAATGTCAATAAAATGATAGCCGTCAAACAGTAACCTGTTTCAAGTGGAAATAAATAGGTCACTGCAAAAACCGCTGTACAATTATTAATATTACTTCAGATTGATATGTCAATTCAAGGGCCATACGATATTGAACAAGGAATGATTAACGCATATGTCGCTGAAACCTTGAGTTGAATTAATTATAGCTGTTAGATACCGGTTGAAAATAAGATACCGGTTGAATGCAGTTGTAACGTACATATTACAATAGTAATTACATAACTAATTTGTCATCTGTTCGTTCTGACCAAAGCACATAGAGCCTGCTTAATGGATGCGTTGCTGGTTTTAGCGGGTCTTTTGCCTGCTAACCTCGCGATGCTTGGCACGTGGTAAGAGTTTTGAACTGGGCTTGTTGCACTTTGAATTTTTGGCAGATGAATCCCTTGTTGATAGAAAGAGGCGTATTTTAGAAATCGTCGATGCTCATTGGCTTTCTAGGTAGTCCTCCCTCGATGCAAAAGGGAAACGACTAGGTTATATTTCCCCGATATGTCCGAGGGGTGACGTAAGAATTGGCTCGTCACCGATTATTATATTTCCCAGTTTTTAACGGGATATGGCCCATGCTGCACCAGCTTCTACAGATTCGCTTTTAGAGACTGGTCGACATGTACCTGCGGTTCGAAGACGCAGGACAAGAATTACGTTTTGTTTCACTGCACTGAGCACGATGATGTGCGTACAGTTTTGTTAGAGAGCATGCATCATAACATTAGAGGAGAATTACGCAGAGCTTTAGGAGTGTGGTTTCTTTAGTCATGGAGATTTAGTTGAGAATGGATCGATCTTTGAGTCATTTAGAGCATTCGCAAAGTACGTTCTTGAAAAGATGGAGATCCTAAATGATTCATTGAGAAGGGGCAGTCATTAATCTTGTTAGGCGGAAGCACTGAGATTGTAGATACGGGTCCTTTGAAAGTCCTCTCTTTTTCCTTCTTTATGAGATGGAATGTTATGTATCCTAAGGAGGAGCTCTGAGACAACCCAGGTGGAAATGGCGGAAATAGTGTTACTTGCTGACAACTCTAGTCGAATCGCGTTTGTCTATTTCTTAAAAACTAAGGATAAAATTTATGATCGTCTTAAGCAGTTTCAACCATTAACAGAAAATTAAAGAGGCAAGAAAGTCAAGATTTTAAAAAAGAATAATGGTTTAATAATCTGTAATAAGGTATTGGAGGATCACTTGACATATGCGGGGATTATACATGAAAAAACCAGTTCATATATCAGAGCAAAATGGCCCATATGAAAATATTTTGAGGAAAAGGTCAAGAGCTTGTTGTTTACTGCAAATTTAGAAAAAAAATATTTCGGACGGGGAATATTCTGCAGTTTATTTAAATAGGTAATTCGCAATTCATGGAAGCAAGATAACGGTGTAAAAAAATGTTCAAATTTATACAAGTAGTCAAAACAAAGCCTCTTACTTGATTCAGCTGATAATATTAAAATTTATGGACTGTAAAATCCCAACAATAATACGGGCGGGTACTTATCGTCATTGATAAAGGTATCGTCATAGAGGGGATAGTTAATTTTGAGCTGGAGAGTTCCCAGACAGAAGCTGTCAAACGTAAAGTGGATTCATTGGTGGATACTATTGTTAACTCAGAGTTCCAAGTAGAGTCTGAATGTTCTGCAAAAGTTTCTAATGAGTTGATATATCAGTTATAAGGCTTCATAAGTCTGAATAGATTAGTCTTCATAGCAGTGAAATATCAAGGGATATTGAGTATGTTGTTTGCTTTGGGTATACAGTTAAATTTAGAAATTAATCACCTTGCTGATAAGACTACATTTCTTAATGTTTTCTTAAAAGAAAGAGTTATATATCTATTCCTGAAGGTTACGTTTCTGATATCTCATATGTAAATAAATTATTATTGTTAAAAAGGCTATTTATGCTTCTTGGCAAGGTCTGATATTACTTTTGCTGTTATTTGTCTAAGTCAATTCAATAATAGTTATTCAGGTATGCATTGTAGTCATGCGAAACGTATTGTTAAATATATAAAAAAACGAAACAACTGGACGTAATGGAGCATGTTAAAAAAAATGTTGCAGTCAAAACGAAATTGTCCATGCCAAGGAGAAAGTGGAATTAGTAGGTTATGTGGATGCAGATTACGCCAGTGACTTAATAGATTGAAGGTTTTTGTTTTACAATATCTAGTCGTGCTATATTTTTGAGAAGCAAAGAAAAATAATAATAGTTCTTTTTGTATCGAGGCCGAATATATAGCTCTCTCTTTAAAGAAAGTGAAGAAGCAGTAAACGAGCAAAAAATCTGTGTTGAAATAACTGATGATATTTGTATGGCTACAGATATTGTAACAATCAATGTGCGCTTAAATTGGCATCCGATCTTTATTCACATCGAAGGTCTAAATATATAGATGTTAGGAATAACTTTGTTCGCGAGCTTGTTGCAAATATTGTAATAAATACGAGTATTATACATTTGCCTACCAATGATATGCCTGCTGATTTATTAACAAAAAGGTTTGTGTTTGTAATAAGCATTATATATTCATGTCCGAATTAGGCATTGTTGCAGAATAATTTTAATTAATGCTTATGTAATAACTTTATATTTTGGTAAGTGGTGGTGTTATAGCGTATCAAAGTATTCTTTTCTTTATTCCATTTCATATTTGTGCTTCCAATTATTGTAATACTATGTAATATTTTATTAATTTTCCAAACCAATTAAAGTATGAATTTTAAATCAGGTAACCAATGTGTCTTAATAATTATTTTATTATCAGTGAATATAATGAAATAAAAACTTTCTTGGAAAAGTCAATTTTTGTATTATATTTTCTCCCAATTGTATACTGTTTATGGAATCCTGGTTTTTTCAGATTATATTTCAGAATATGGATCTTTATTCCTTTCAGAGAATATTAGCAAAGGTATTGTTTCGTTTACCTTGAAAAATAAATTTTAAAATATAAAACTAATGGAGCTGTCTGAATTTTTAATTTCCTTTCAATGTAGGAGTTACGTAATTTGTTCTTTATAGATTTAAATCTTTTTTCAAGTCTGTGAATAATTACAGCTATAAATAGTGTCTTGTTTATACGTCATTATTTCTGTAGTAAACTAATTAATACATTTATCAAACTTTCCCGTATGAGTGTGATTGTTTCTTCAGTGTGGCAATAAACTATTCAGTTAGGTATCAATTTTATACTCTTCATTAAGGAATAAGCTTAGACATGTAGGTTTTGAGAGGCAATACTAGCTTCGAATACGGAACGTGAAAGGCAATTTCTTATATCTGCGCTTGTTTATAATTTTCTATTTCCCTTGCAACAGTAAAGTCAAGAATATAGAACAAACATTTGTTAAGCATGAGTAGACCTCGAACTATAAGGTTTCCGTACACATTTAGGTACATAAAGCATTTATCTATCGCATCTTAATTTGATAAAATATTACAATTGGAAAGGTAAGGAAAGGTAGAAAATCATACTTATATTCCCCTAATGAAAATATAGTCTAAATTGGTTATTTATTCTTCAAAATACTTTCAGGAAAATTGTGTATGAATTTTTATTTCCGGTTATTGCCGTTACAAATTCATCCACCTGCTGAACATAAAATTATTTAAAAAATGGGCATATGTTTCACTCATTTTCGAGGTTCCGTATCACAAATCCGTATCCGTTCCATATCAAAAGAACGGAAATTATAAGGATCTGTCCATCCGTGTGTCATAAACGTTTTTCTCAGAAACTATTTGACATAGAAACTTAAAATTTCGCATAGTGATAAGTCATATTCACCCATATAGGTATATCTTACCATGTTCTGCCTGTCTCTGATCCTTTTTTTTGTATCTACTCTTATATCAAGCTTAAGAACTTTACCGCAATTTTCAGCTTATTAATTTCATTACTTTTATTGAATCGTCAAATATTATACTCACTATTTCCTACAGGCTATCATAAAATTATATAAAATTAAATCTGTTAAGTAAGAGTAGAATTCACAATACGATGGTTCCGTACAATAGGGTTAAAAAACAAAAGAATAAATTGGAACTCTAGTCAAAGGGAGTATTTTCCGAAAATTAGAAATATCTGATAGTAAACAGACGAATGATACTTTGAGTACAAAACCCTATTATAGCTAAATTTTAAAAATAAAGTCTAAAAGTTGACGAAACGAATGAAATAACCGAAACATTTTTTAAATTTCATTCATCTCGTGGGGTGAAAGAGCATGCTATGAGCATTTAAAAACTTTCTCTTTCAGAATTTTATGTAAGAAAGATCTGGAGATATTGTTCAAAATATTCACAAATATCTGTTACACCCCTTGTTTCCGAAGTCGCTAAAATGAAAATTAGAAACACACAATGTTACTAGAAGTTTATCTAAAGTTTATAAGAAAACTGTAATTATAATAAAGTACCAGGTGACCGAGCGATGCTCGGTATATTTCGTGTTTCCCATAGGAAAGTGAAATTGCTTGTTTCATGGCATTAGATTTAGTATTAGATTTTCTTTTCCATCCCTTTCCCCTTCCCCTTTGTCTTTGTTTTCGGGTTCGGCCTTCGGTCTCGCCTTCCCGTTCACCTTCGCGTTCGCGTTCAACTTCGCATTTTCGCCTTTGCGTTCACGTTTGCTTTCGTATTCGTCTTCGCGTTTCCTTCGTTTTCGTCCTCGCGTTCGCCTTCACGTTCGCCTTCGCGTTCGCCTTTGCCTTGGCATCACGTTCACTCTTCCGTTCGCCTTCCACTTTCCCTTCGCCTTCCCATTCGTCTTCCACTCCACCTTCCCATTTCTCTTCCACTCCCCTCACCTTAACCCCCCCCTCCAACTTTACATACCCTTTCCCTCCCTCTCCCACCCTTCCTCCGTCCCCTTCCCCTTCCCCATGCCCTTCCCTTCACCTTCCTCTCCCCTTCCACTCCTTCTCTATTTTCATTTCCCCTTACCTTCCCGTTCACCTTCTTCTTACCTCCCCCTCCCCGTCCTCCTCCTGCACTTCTCCTTCCCCTTCACCATCACCTTTTCCTTCCCTTTACTTCCCCCTACCCTAATTCTCAACCTTCCCTTCCACTCTTACCTCTCCCTCCCCATCCTTCTCCTTCACTTTTAACCATCACCTTTCCCTTCCCTTTACCTCCCCCTAACCATACCCCTACACCCCACTTCACCTTTCTCTTCACCATGCCCTTCCCCTTCCCCTTCCCCTGCGCTATCACCTATCCCTTGCCTTTATCTCCCCCTACCCCTCCACTTCCCCTTCTCCTTCACCATCCTCTTCCCCTTCCGCTTCCGTTTCCTCCCCTCCTCTTCCCCTTCCCCTTCCCCTTTCACTTTCACTTTCACATACCTTTCCCACCCTACCTTTCTCCACCCGTTTTCTTATGTTTTTTACATCCAAAAGTTATTAAGTCATACAATAGTTTTCATAGTTATTTTGAAAATTTTAAATGGCTGCCATTTCCAAAATAATTAACCGACATTGCTCATCTTTGGATTTCTTCAATATTATTACCCACGCAATATATATATCAAATTTCATAAAAATCGTTAGAGCTGTTTCCGAGAAACAATTTACATATATATATACATACAAGAATTGCTCATTTAATAGTACTAGTGGTCGCCCAGTGGTCAAAATTCGACCATAATAAATTTAAATTATAAATTATTTAATATAAATTATTAAAATATAATGCTCAAACATTATTAAGGTTCTATTGTCAAAGACTATATACTACTATAACCACAGATTTCGCCAACGCTGTTATTTTCCTATTTAAAAAAAATAAATTACATGGAATTCAAAAAGGAGAAAAATAAAGAATACCTATTTTAAAAAAAAATTATTGAAAGAGAACATGCTGTAAGATGATGCGAAATAAAAAAATTATGCGGTAAAAAATGCTCTCCATTGAATAACATTTTTTATCGCATATTGCGATAATATAATTAACGATATAAAACTTCTCTAAAAACAATGTTTTTTGTAAAAAATCTTTCATCGTTTTTACGAAAATTTCACTTTGACCGTTATATTCAGAAATATAAAACCTAGACCATCAAATTTTGACCTTGACCGTTATATTCAGAAATATAAAACCTAGACCATCGAATGAACGGACTCCCATGTGAGAAAACTGGCCGATTCAATAAAATTCCAACCTTTTGGAATGTTTGTCCTTGAGATTTATTTATTGTCATCGCAAATGCAGGTATTATAGGAAAATGTGCTCTTTGAAAGTTAAACGGTAAAATAGTTCCAGAGTACGTTAAATTTGTACGTGGAATCAAAATTCTCTTACTGCGTGCGGTCCCAGTTAAAACTTCGCAATCTATTGAATTTCGATACATCTTATTCCATTGACTAATGCGCCCTCAGTATTTATGTTTCTGATCAATAAAACTATGCAATTACCTTTCAATACTAACTTATGCGGTGGTAAACCACTAATAGACAAAGAATTTAAAAACTCTACCGGATAGTTATTGATGTCATTGTGATTATCACAAATTATTTTATCATAGCCATGATATGTTCGCTGTTCACCAGGAATTTGATTAAGTATATCAGTATTAATCAAAGTACAATCGTCATTTGTAGGTGCTAAAATAACAGAGTTCTATATATTTTCTGAGAGTATGTTATGGGAAATATTTCCATACACCTCATCAATAATATTGTTTTTATCTCCTATTAATTGATGAGGTATTTCAATAACATTTTTACCAAACTGAGGGAATTGTGGGGCCTCATCATTACCAATTTTTTTCAAGAATTCTACAAATTCTATTTCATTTGGTAAAGCTCTCATATTTCGAGTAAATGTAACTTTATGAAAATTCATGCCAACTTGTAACACAATTTTAAATTAAAGTTCCACCTGATCCATGTGAGATTACTGGTAAGATTTGCCGAAAATCACCGCACAGAAGTATAGTTTTTCCTCCAAACACTCTATATTTATCGTTTTCATCACATAGATCACGCAATTATCTATCTATGATTTTCAACTCTTGCAAAGGACACATAGAAACTTCATCAATAATTATCAATGATGATGAATTTATGAAACTACCGTAGCTACTATTTGCAGTAATATTTGATACAGAATTTTCTAAAATGGGTATAGGCAATTTAAACACATTGTGTAAAGTCCTACCTCCAAGTAATAAAGTTGAAGCTATGCCACTGAACGCAATTGGAATACAATGAAGATTAAGCGAATTATATTTGTGAATTAATGCTGTTTGAGTGAATGTTTTGCGACAACCAGCGTGAGCGGTTAAACAAAAAACATTGGATCCAGTATCATGATACAAAATGTAACGAATAACTTGATCAATGAGATTACGCTGTTCAATATTTGCACTTTCATAATACTCACAAAACAGCATCTCTTGTTCTATTATATCAATAGTATTTTCTTCTTCTATTCTCTGCGAGTATGTGGGAACTGGTAAACCAAGAATTTGACAGGACAAATTATGAACATTCAAAATATCATCAATTTCTAATAGAGCTCTATTAAAGGATACTTCTTCGTTGTAAAGTCTTAGAAAATTTTCACTAAGATATACTTTCAATTCATTCCATAACGCTAATGCATTGGCTGGCACATTTATTGCACAAATGTAACCAAATAAATTCCGCAATTGTTTTGGTGAATGTAATTCTTTTGATTCATTTAAACATTCCCGCCATTCATTATAATTTGAAGCTATTTCGCGAGCACGGCACGCTTCAACAAAAAAGGGTATAAAAATTCATTATATGTTCTAACATCCTCGAATGATTTCGGACCACAGACATGTAATAAAAGCAATCGTAAGTGAAAAAGTTCGATATCTTTTGGTGACACTAAAATACTTTTAATGTCACCAAAAGATATCGAATATAAACAAGAAAAGATATCGATAGATTCCTTGTAATTATTTTATCACCTCCACGGCTTCCCTTCTTCCATTTATTTCGGGAATCTTCCCACACATAATGCATAGGAATTTCAGTATATTTATACTCTCGTGCTGATAGACCTGATCGATTCAACTCAAAAAATGCTAATAATTTTGTTTGTCTTTCATTATCAATTACTTGACGTTCTTGCCCTTCTCGGAAGTATACATTCTGTCGACGCGGGAAATGAATATCAAGTCTGATAATAGTATGTGACTGAAAATGCATTGGTAATTCATAGATGCGCCATATGGCTTCTGTTGATCCGACATAACGACCAATGAAAAATTGGTAACTTCATTAATTTCTATATTTTGACCTTGTTCATTTCCACCAGACTCTAGTTCAACAGATGCACTGTCATAGCCTTTATACGCATATTTATAAATGTATTTGTTATTTCTCTTGTAACTGCTCCGCAAATTTTATTAATCAAATAGTATTAATCTCAGTTTGACCATAGACTTCAACCATAAACAAAATAGTACATATGTGTGTCTGTCAAACGCATGTATTTATAATAATATCTATATCTCTTTCTATGTAAAAATATTAGCTTTCAGCACTCTTCTCCATATAATTTTTAACTGTGCCAAATTTCATACTCCTCCGGACGCGTAATTTTCGTAAAAAGGAGTATAAAGGTTTTGCTTCGCATATTAATATTTTGGTTATTATTAACCTTTAAATTATGGTTATTATTAACCTTCAGAAAATTTAATAATATTTTATTAAATCGTAATAACTCTAATTTCAGATAAAAGGTAAATTTTTTTACTACTATATATGGGAAAATAACAAAGTTAAAGCACAATAACTTAGAAATTGTCTGGCAGATAAATTACAATGGAAAGCCAGCGGAAAAATAAAATTATCGACAACTCATATGTCAAATTGTGTGTATATACATGCACAGATCATATACTAAATAGATGGTCAACTGCAAGCAATTGTGCGAGCGAGATAGCACTTTCGCGTTTCCAAGTACTATGTCTCTACATTCCCCTGTTGCCCAATCTAATGAAGTTGCAGCGAGTGCTCATTTGCTGAGCACTCGCTGCAACTTCGTACTTTCGCTGCAACTCCTATTTTTGACAGGTGTACTTTTCTTCCATTTTTGGTTACAATTGAAACAATTCTGAAATTAAAAAACTTTATTAGAAATAAATTCGCCAGTTCGAGCGACATAACTAAAAAGAACTAACAAAAAACCTAGTGGCCACATACAAACACATTGAATGAACGTTTCTATTTTACAAAATATCTGCCGCTTTTACATATCAAGATGTACTTAACTAGCTTCTATCATTAAAATAATATACTAATACTTTAAATTTTAATATGAATTTACATTAAATATATTGTTAACTCTCCTTTTACTGTTTACTGTGTTATAACTGTAAGAGTTTTCAACATCGATTAATTTATTTAATTCGACGTTTACATGATTCGTATAACTCATAACCTTTATAGTGAAAAAAATATCAATATTCTATATCTTACAGCTTTATTCTATATCTTAGTAAAATAAAATTATTATAACCTTGCTACTATTTTCAATTTAAAAATTAATCTATGAAATGAATAAAATATACTCGCTATGGAAATTATTCTTTACGAAGAGAAAAAATGCGGTTATCGTGGCGATTAAACTTCAGTTTTGTGCTACTAAATGTAAGAAAATGCTAAATCAGGGGGTTACATTCTATTTATTTTAAACTATTTCAAAGAAATTGAAACTATGTGCTGAATAAAAAGGATACGATTCTGGCACAATCGTTGATTTAAAGGATTTTTGTACTCATTGTAGGCTAATTTCTATATCCCACTTAACCTAATTTATACATTCAGTTTAATATCCCCAATGTAAATAGTCGACAACACTTAATAAAGAATCAAATACAAAAAGTAGAATATAAGAATGTCATAATTATTCCTGTGATATTTACACAATTACAAAAATTTCTAAAAAACAAATCTAACCTAATACATATGAATAAATTATTTTGTTGAAAATTATTTTCTAAATAATCTTTTATTCATTGGCACATTGGCATACATTGACTACATCTTCAGCTGAACAAATCACTTGGATGCAGTGACAACTTATTTTTATCTTTTAAATCAATATGCTCGTAGTTGTTGTATATTATATGTTAGCATCATTACTAAAAATCTCATTTTCACAATCTTTTGTTTTAATCAGAAGGCTACGCGCAATCTAATACACATATTGTATTAGATTGCGCGTATTACAGTATTTGGTATAAATTAACAAATTTGGCAAATTTTGAAAGCGAATGCAATATACCCATCAATGGTACAGCGAACAACTTTTGTAGGAACTTATAATTCGGAGCTATTCTTAAATATTGACAAACAACTTTGCATCCATACTAAATCTGTGCCATTTCTTCTTCAAGTTCTGATTCAATAATTACCTTTTAACAAATATTCTCTAAATTACTTAAATCTTCCAATCCAATGACTTATAAAAAAAAAATTTAATCTCTTCGTTCAATTTTCGTACCACTTTCTGTTTTGGTTGTTTTTACCACCTCCAACTGCAAATAAAAGAACAAATTATTTAACCAACAATGTACATATATAATATTGTAAATTTATAAATGGATTCTTTTTGGTTTGTAATAATTGCTTCATCATAATTACATAATGTATAGAAAGTTTTTTTCTTTAGAAATCAGTGGGCTATCTATAAAATCTTAAGCTAACCGTCTAATGTAACTTACTTAAATTACTATAAAATTAATTGATTCGCAAAGAGAATGCTTTCAACTTAAAAAATTCATAAGTAAACTTACTAAATGATAATTTTATTAATATTTAGCCTTTATTAGGTGTCGGGCCGTAAGACGGTGATGTTTTTTTGAGAGTGTCGGCGGCTAGGTCTGCTATTCTCCATATGCCGTAACTTCTTAAATCCGCTTGTCTAAAAAGAAAATTAAATTATTAGCAACTTCTTTGTTGTTGATTATTAAAACGCGAATGTAACTTTGATGATGAGTTTGAACAATATTATCAATAAAATGAATAATTGATTCGGTGTTATTTTCAAATTAATAATTTTCCGTGAAATGTTTACTTACCGTGAAATGTTTACGGCTACAACCCAATGTAACGATCTTTAAAATAATTTCCTCTTGTTACGAACAAATGTAACAAATATAACAAAATTTGAATTAAAAGTGAAAATATTACAGATATTATAACCAAATGTAAAACTGAACTATAAAATAATGTTAAGTTACAAATTTGCAGTTTGACAAACCAATTCAAATAAAGTTAACGATTTTAAATTTCGTATCATAGTCTTTTTTTCTTTGATTATATAGCGTTCGTTATCGCTCCTCTATGTTCCATAGACAAAATTTCATGAATTTTGTGTGTGCGAAAGAGATAGGGCTTTCGCGTTCCAAACGAAATATTTGTTTGTAGTAAACCCACCCTGTATACATGTGTGTGTGTGTCAAACGCATGGTAGTATGTGTAATGTTTTTTTTTATTAATTTAATGTGTTTCTAATGCATTATTATATAAAAATTTTAGCTTTCCGTACTCCTCCATACAAACTTTAACTGTGCCAAATTTCATACTCCTCCGTCCGCGTAATTTTCGTAAAAGAGGTATAATGTTTTTGCTTCACGTATTAATATTATGATTATTATTAATAATGTTACATTAAATAATAGCAACTGTAATTCTAGATAAAAGATCAAATTGTTTACTATTATATATGAGAAAATAACAAAGTTGAAGCACAATAACTTGCGAACTGTCTGGCAGATAAACTACAATGGAAAGCCAGCGGAAAAATAAAACTATAGACTACTCATATGTCAATTGTATGTATATACATGTGTGTGTCAAATGCATGGTAGTGTGTGTAATGTTTTATTTATTGATTTAATGTACTTTATTAGCATTATTATTGAAAAATATTCTGCACTTCTCCTACATATAAACTACAAGTATGCCAAATTTCATACTCCAAAGTTTTTGCTTCACGTATTAATATATAGATAAGATAATGACGTTTATATTGGTAAATAACTTAATATAAATACTATGTACTCTTAAATGTCTTCATGTAACTAAATGCGTACAGAACCCTCATGGTGCGAGTCCTACTCGTATTTAACAAGTTTTATTAAAATTGGCAATTGGGTGTAGTCTAAGGTTCGTTCACAGTCAATCTACCTCCACAACCTACCCCATTGACTTCAAGTCTGCGCTGGATAAATTTTCAGCATATATTTTAATTTTTATTGAAAAAATTGTGCCAAGTGCATTATTGCAATTAGTTGGCTGCTTTTTGTGGACATGTTTTAATACGATGTACACGGTAAGCCCAGTTTGTAGATGAAGACATTTTAAAATTATTTAATATTTTTTTTGTTTTGATGAATGTATACGTATAATATGTATACCTTCGCTGCATTTCCCGTTAAAACACAGTTATACTCGAGGTAGGGTGGTTTTAATGTAATTGATCGTAATGCCTTAAACATATTTTCAAGTACAAACGTTATGGACCTTTGTATAAAGGGAGGTTTGAATTATATACGTTTTAAGACTTCTATAATTAATGTAATATGTGGGAATATTAATATAAATAAATATATAGTATATTTAATTGTATATCTTAATTGATATTGTTCAAATCTCATAGTTTCCACGAAATGTACGTTTTCTACAAATCGATCGTCATAATAGTAAAGTTTAAACATAATGATAAAAGTGCTCCTAATAAAATGAAATATTCAGTGTTATTGTGGATGGTTGAGAGAAGGAAGAAAAGTTAATAGAGTTATATTAATAAAGAAATGTTGATAAAAAAAAATAAGTTATACTTATTTTATGCGGATTTACATATTTTGCAGCTGGCAAGAAACTGACATTTTTTATGTTCAGGTTTGAAGAGAAATATTAGAAAATATGGTTAAAATATTTTATCAGCAAGAATATTTACATCAATATAATGAAGAAGTAAAATTTGTGAGTTAGGTAATTGATTTTGAAAATGATGTCATGCTGCGTTCTAAAACAATATTTTATCGGTTTTTATGTTAAGTAAGCAGCTGCAAGAAATCTGAAATAATAAAAACCGAAGAAACAGGTTCGAATTTCATAACAAAACATTCCTTGTCAATGCGGGACAATAAGTCCAAGTTCGCAATCATATTTAAGGGCAACTTAAAAAAAAAGAAAATGAAAGGGCGTATCGTTATTCTAAATTTAGTAGAGTAATTTTAATATGGTAGGTTAAATGTCTCAAAAACAATACTTTGTGTGCATTTTACGTGTGTTTAAAAATAGCTCTCTGTGATGTAAACTAATATAATCGTTCGGTTATGTTAACTAAAGAAATATCCTCCACCTTCCCCTCCCCTGTATCCAACGACGCTAGGTCTACTTGCACTTGCGCATTTTGCGCCACCGGCCGCCACCTTTGTCGGTCGCGATTGCGACTGCTAAGAGGATTAGCAAGTCGGTGCGCTGTACAGAAGCACTTATTCGCGTATGCCAATGATTGCGCACAATCATTTCGCCCGATATGATGACGATGCAGTTTTCGGTGAAAGCATCATTTGAATCCACAATAAATTAATCCCAGGGACAAAACTTTAGAATGATTTGAATTGATTTGAGATCAAAAAGCCACATGGACATATGTATGCATGGACATATATATGTTGGGTTGTCCACTGTGGGAACACTAGGAACTCGAGAAAATCAATATATTTTACTCTCTATAGAGAAGATTATACCAAAAAAAAAAAATTAAATACGAAAAGAAAAGTATATAAAACGTAGCAATGTATAAGATATGTAAAAAAAACATAAGAAAAGAAATAAAAAAAGGCAAAAATTATATCAAAAAAATCAATTATACTATTTCTGCATCCACGCGAACAAAGTTGCAGACAAAATGTAGTCTTTGAAGCTATATCTCTTTAGTTCCAAAGAGCATCGCTGTAAGGGAGATCAGTGGTTAAACATTGGTGGTGTTCCCTTTAAAGCTGGTTATTTATTTTGATCACATTATAAAATACCATCTTCTGTGGTGTCATTGTTTTTTTCTATCAATACACATTACAAGTTGAAATTTTTAAGTTATATTTTTAAGTTAACTTGAAATCTGTTTGTAAAAATCTGTAATGTTGATTAACGATGCAGAGAGATTTATGAGTAAATACAGTTAACGGTATGTTGACGGTTTTTTAACTGTGGATTTGTTTTACTTCTTGAGCTTCACCACCGTAGCTTCTTCGAAACATATTTTAATTTATTAACATTTAATTTTGAAAAAAAGATTGCTTTTTCTTTGTTATTAATATAACTTACTTCTGCCACGGCAGATATCATTTAAAGGTAGTTTTTTAAAACAGGTCACTATGAAAAAGTTGATACTTTTTGTACAATAATTAAAGTTCTACAAACAATTGATATTTCTTTTAGTTTTGGTGATTACTTCCCTTTCTTTCATTAAGAGAATTTTATTCATTAAGACACAGATATCTCATTGATTTCGATTTTAGCTTTCAAAGTACATATATACCTGTAACATTATTCGCATTGTTAAAAATGGAAAACCCTGCTACCAAGTAAATTCAAAACTTTTTAGTGTTCAGCGTACATATAAACACATACTTTGTTTATAGCATTCAAAAATGTGTAACCCAAGAAATATAAAATGTGTACTGTACTTTCATATTAAATGCGTTGTACGCTATGGCCATTATCGATATTGATACTTTGATCGCGTATATCGATAAAAAATTTGAAGCACTCAAACCCAATCTGAATATTCATTTAAATAAAATAGTTGAAAGTTTTGATATTAAACTGCAATTAGACCTATTGATTTTATCTGACCCTCCTGACACCTAGATGGTACTAAAAATAAGGCAGATGCAATTCTAAAATCTCATGGCACCAAGTTGACAGATGTAAATTCTAAATATAATGCACTCGCTATAGAACTGTACCATTTGAATCAACATATGATGAAAAGGATCAGGTTAGCAGACGGTGCAGCAAAGAAATTCGAAACGTCCTTCTAAGAAAAATGAGAATGTGCCTGCAATTTGAGTTTCGCCTTAAAGGTTCCGATTCCCCCTAATTTGGCGCGATTGGTCAATAGGGTGTATGCATGTGCACCCTCTGAACGCCTATGCAACATCGTCGTGAAGCTGAGCACGCGGCTCCTATGCGATGACATTATCACTACAAACCGCATGCACTGCACATTCCCCACCGAAGTTGTTGTGGAACAAACCGAATTGTCGCGGATCGTCGGAGCTGCTCAGGGCGCCTACGTCTCTCGCTACGGAATAAAATCCTTTATACGAAAGTTAGGGAAGATAAATTACAGAAAAAAATACGGTTTTATTTGGGTTAGAAATGAACAATTTGTTCTCATAAAGCAGCAGTTGCAAAGTTTTGCAAATAAAGCGACATCTCTAAATTATGGTTAACGCTTTTTATATTTGCATTATTTATAGTCAATGTTTTAAATCATTGTCAATGTTTCGAAATATTTTTTAATGTGTCTCTATGCTACTTATTCATATTATTTTAGTTGTAGTTTATATTTTACATATGCCAGATCTGTTTACTAGATCAAACATTGCTTCTAAATAGTAATAAACTACAATATTGTGTTAATTATGGCATGCATTTCTTTCTTCTTATGACAATTTCTCGCAATATCAGAACTTATTGGCAGAATATATTCAACATAAATATATTTATTACATTGTATATAAAGAGTAACAATGTTTGTTCAGCTATGCCGCGGGGTTTATTAAGTGACATCGCTCCAAGTAGAAATCTTTTGACATCGTTTACTTTAGACGTGGTGTTTTTTTTCGCTACATATCATTTCTTTTGTGTCCAGATTAGTTAGGTTCACGTACATTTATATATGGCCACTTAAATACAATTGTTAGAGTTCGTGTTTGTGCAACAGGCGAACAGATAGATAATCATACGAACCCGCATTGGTTCTCCTCAAAACAAAAACTAATGAATTAGTTTTACTAGACATACATATCCGAATGGAGAATAGAACTTGATTGCCCGGCAAAATTCATAAGCACAAATCGGAATTTTTTTCTGATAAACTGATGATTTTATGAAAGTCGAACGAAAGTATGGTTTCAAAATAATATTATTAACTAAGTCTCAGGGTGTATTGACCATGAAAATGGGTATTACATTTCTTTTCTTTCTAATATCTATTCAAATATTTTTAATATTTTTAGAGTAGTATAAAAATTAATATAGGTATGTCAATTTCAAATAAATATTATTTATTTGTCGAAGATTTTGAGATTAGGTAAACATTATATTTTTCGCAGCCTTTGACATTTATATATATATATATATATATATATATATATATGTGTATATATATATATATATATATATATATATATATATATATATGTATATAATAATATAACGCAAACGTATATAGATAGATATATGTTTTCTTTTTAGCATAATGTTTCAATTATTTTCCGCTTGCTACATTATGCCGCTCATAATGTGTTTTCTTTTTGTAAGACTATTAAAATACCTCAAAACGAATCACTACGAATGCATTATAATATAAAGAAATCAAGCAATCAAGCCTGCGTTTCCGGGTATTAGCGTAGGATAATCCAGTATGATTGGCCCGTTGGATGAAACAACCAACCAACAAATTTTACTGTCTTTGCTTTAGATGTTATGAGTTAAGATTAGTGAGTGATTGTGACTCCAACCTGTACGTTGCTGTATACATTTTTTCAACCATATTTTAACTGTCAAATTCCATTGTTTATAAATATTCTCCCTTTAAAATTTAATGGACTATAACTATATTATATATAGAAGGACATAACCATCTTGCTTTCATTTTAATGTTATATGTAATGCAAACCTAATGCTGCCTCATACAGGTGTTAATAATTAAAGGTATAACTACAATAGATCGGAACGAGGAATTTAAGGAACTCTCAACGAAATGTGTTAAGACCAAATTTTACGACCTAATCTTCAATATATTGCAATTGACGCTTTTGTACCGCAAAAAGCTATGCATAGCAAAGTAGAAAATATATGGCAGCATTTTTAAATGTAACGATTTTTCCGAACTTCGGTCTTACTTCAAGCGTTTGTATAAACAATATTGTCAGTATTACGTTGCAAACAGTAAAAAAATCATAAAGAAATATCAAAATATTCTGGTCATATTTCTCCAAATTATATCAAATAATTGGATGTCCTTCAACTATGTTACCCAGCGAAAGCAGCAGCATTAACCCGAAAGAAATTGACTCTTATTTCGTGTGGATTACATAAGAACAAAAGCTGGTTAATGCCTATGAAATACCGCTAGACGGTTTTGTGACGTACACAATAAAGAGATGGACGCCATCTCTTTATTGACATTCTTGCTAATTCACACCCTCAGTTGAAGCCAAATATATATAAATGAATGATTTTACTTTTTATTTTAATTGATTTATCACGTGTCTAAATTAATTAACTAGAATACATTACTCAAGTAATTTATAATTCATATTTTAACTTTATTCAGTTGTTTAAATAATTACACTTTTCACTAAATTTATTACTGCTTTAAACAAAATACTGTTTCGTTTGGTTGTGTCAACATTGTCTCATTTATCTTTAAATTTCATTAAATATCTTCTAAATGTATTTATTTTTCTATTCTTTGTGGAAATGTTTATAGGTAATATGTTTCTAATCGATTGTGTTCGATTTTATCCCCTTTATATTAAAAAAAAAATTAATTTTATAATATATATATACATATATATATATATATATATATATGTGTGTATATATATATACATATGTATATATGTATATATATATATACACACATACATATATATATATATATATATATATATATATATATATATATATATATATATATAAATCATCATATCGCAATAACTGTCATTATGAGAGAAAAATTGAACTATCATTTCCTTTTCGATACTTGTGGTATTAGTAAATCGTCATTTTTATAAGCTTAGGTCAGATTTCAGTACTTGTATTAGAAATATGTGTAAGGATACCCTACAGGAACAAACTTTTTTCATTTTTAAAATATTATTTATTGAACATATTTGGCGTTAATTTTGTAGAAATTCATTATTCACAATTAAATGAAACTTGGTGATGTAGTATTATTATTTATTTATGCAACAGCTTCATTATATTTATATATACAACATCTTTAGGTGGGCTATTAGCAAAGATGTTTTGTAATACAACGAAACCTAGGTCGTGGTAAAGAACTTAAAGAAAGTAGAAATAATACTACATCACGTAGTTTCATTTTATTGTGAAAACATTATTCGTTAAATTTACTTACGCATTACACTAAATTTACTTTTATGAATGAGTCATTATATACAACTTTTAAAGAATCAACTTCTATATCAGTATCCTCTAGTCGAATTGATAACCGTGGCTCACAGATCGCGTGCTTCGCGTTTTCTTTTTTTGATACTTAGGATGAAAGCAGTTTAGCATTATTTAAAACAGACACATCTGAAATTTATTGTTACTGAATTAATAATAAGTTACCATTCCATATAAAGTTTACGTTCAGTAAGCGTAATACAAATAAATAAATATTTGAAGTTCATTTCATTTTTTTATTCGATTTTTAAGATTCATAGGTATTAAAACGTATATATGTAAATATATATATATATATATATATATATACATACATATATATATATATATATATATATATATATATATATATGTATATATATATATATATGTATATACATATATGAGCATTTAATACCTAATAATTAATAGCCATTAAATAGGTCTTCGTTTTAAATTTTCTTTGTTCCTTCAATATACTTTTTAATTCAACTCGCAAACCCATCGCTTGCCTTATATAATGCAAAGGAGTGCAAGAAAGTAATGTAAAAAAGAAAATAAATCATTTTAAAACTCGATTATTTTTCCGCCCCTGCTCACCTTTCGAATTTGTGCAATAAATGATGAGTCTCCATAATATGAGATTCATTTATAAACAGGTACCTCGCAAGTATTTCTTTATTCACATTCATCAGAAATATGGAATGAGGCCGTAACTTTTATAATTTCACAAAAGAAAGAATATAAATCAGCACGCCAAATGACAAAAGTTTTCCCGGGTGGGTGTCCGTCCGCGTCGCCGCTCGCCTTCGCACGCGGGTGGAGGAGCACCATCGTTTGAAGATGTCGACACTTTTCTATTTAAACATATATTTCCGTTAATAAAACGACAGTTGTGTTGGTGCATAGTTTTGTTATTGCAATTAGGTGTATTCATAAAGGTGTGTTAGTTAAGATTTCCTTCCTACGGTACTTCATAAAAACTTGTCTTATCAATTAAGGTCAAATCTTCTAATAAATTTATCTCAATATAAAATTATTTTGTCAAGATTATGGACTCAAAGTGAGATCGACGTAAAATACTTGGCTTCCTCTTATTACCACTTCCTTCGGGATTAAAACGATGGTAGCATATATATTCAAGTTCCATTCCCCTTCCTAAAAATTGTCGGGTTTCTGGGATATGGAATGTATTCATCCCTCTCTATCGTGTATTTTGTCAAAGCAACATGTGTTGTGCAGAGAAACCTAGAGTGATTATTATCCGCTTTAGACCACCCATTATAATTTGCGTTTATTCCATGAAGTCACGTGAAATTAACGATAGAAGTAATACAAACGTCCTGCTCAATGTATCCTGTTTTTAATTATCATTGTAGAGAACATCGCCGTCGTATGATAATTCAGTAATACCAATGACGATGTTAATGAAGAGCCGGCTCACATGATAATCCTCTAATACCATCGGTCAGGGATTATTTCAGAAACGGACTATGCTACCGTACCTGATATGCCCATAATATTGGTTTAAATAATATAGATAGATCCCGAGCATACAAAGTATATCCCAATATATTATCTGCGTAACGTTGGCGTGCGTTGTGCTTAAACACTCACACTAAACCAAATGTACGTGTATGCATAGATTAAGTATGTGTATGAAGATATTGGGAATGTGCAACATTTGGCGTGCAGATGCGACACTGACACTCCATACGTATTGTATTATTTCATTATTTATAGAGAGCAATAAACAACCAATTATATACACTCCTTAGTAAAATGTATTCTGTCTATACTGTATAATAATTGTCACTGTATAGTTTCCTGCATAAGTAGGTAGGCATAAGTAGGTCCAGACATCTTGTAACATAAAATCGTCTGAGGCTCTTTATCTCTAAAATCAATTCTCTCTAAAATCAATAATATTATCTAAATCATTAAACTTTGAAAATAGAGAAGTGTAAAACTTCAGGACATTGTAAAACTTGGGAATCTTGCCATTCTCATATAGGTACTTCCTTCTATCCGGCAAATTAAAACTCTTTTCTCGGTCGTTCCATTTATCCTCTCCAAAAAGTTTATATTTCTACCGTCTACTTCCTACATTTGGGTTTTCCTAATTCACCTATCATATAACTTCCGTAAATTAAAACCATCCCCTAAAATTTCCAATTCAGTGTATGTCTATACATAAGTTACATTCCCTCCACATAATTACCATTTAGGAGTAATACTAAATAACCGATAATTTTGTTTGCGCTGAAAGTTTCCCAAATTTAAAAAAAATTAATGAATATATTTTGGAAATAGACTTTGAAGATGATACGTCACGCGAAATACAGTATTTTAATTAAGACATTGATAAAATCCTACATGCAGAGGTCTCTCGATAGTCTGATTTACTTCCCATACTTGGTTAGTACACTAATGTTAAATTACGGCACTTCCCATTCGTCATATACGACTGTGTAAGTGTGTATATATATATATATATATATATATATATATATATATATATATATATATATATATATGTTATGCTAACTAATGTAATAAATATGTTTACGATAGTCCTACTAATAAGTTAACATGCTATTACGAAAAATTAGTTAACGTCAAAACCCCGGTAATCAAACAATAAAACCTTGGTCGACGTTCAGAAGTCCAAAATAGTCTAAGACCGTACCTAAAGTGCAGAATTCTAAAACTGTCCCAAATAGTCTATCACGGAAGACAGGAAGCCGCCGTGACGCCGCCCGCACACCTCCAATTACCATTTCTGTAATAAGAGACCCCACTCGATTTCAGACTCGACTCTACTGCGGAGCACGCTCATTCCGGCATGCATTATTCAAAGACGCGTCGCCGCAACACGCATGCCGGTTATCCAGCTAATTTCAGATTAAGGTAAATAGTATCGCGTTTTGTGATTGTCTAATTATGGGGAATTATTTGCTGTTTAAATTCATTAAACTGTGAAATGACATTGCGACGGGCCGCCCTGTGCGGTGCTGCGACACATGACCGGTGACGATGCGAGGCGGTAGGATAAGGCGAGCACGGATTAATTGAGACGCACTACTCTAGTTATTAGATGTTCGTTTTTGACTCACCTATGTGAGTCAAAATGCGAATTTCTCAAGAAACAATTGTCTACACTTTAAAATATAATGCAGTTTATTTTATTTTTGCTTACGAGTGGTTAATCAAGATATAATTTTTTTTTATATTTTTCCCTTTTCCGCGCCACTAATTGTCCTTTTAAAGAATTTTTTTTCCGCACGTTACATTGTTTGGTGTACTATAATAACAATATCGCTTGAAGTTAATTATTAGGTTAATAAACAGCCATGGAGAACAGTAACTAGAGAAAATATGTGGAATGGACATACTGAGAAGAGAAGACCAACTTTGTTTTTGAATTTTAATAAAAGTACCTTTAAAATCAGAACAATGTACCCTAAAACATTAAAAAACAATTATTTACATAAAATAATCGGTCAAAAAAACTTAATGTGCACCGAAAGTAAAGAATAAACGATGAAAATTGAGGAACAACGCTGTGTAATAATATCCTAAATGATCCTTTGATTCGAAATACGTTTCTTAATTTACTCTTTGCTATATAACATGGTGCTATTGAAAGCTAAACCAAATATTAAAAATTTTGCTAATATTTAAAGGTTTTCAGTGTGATTTTTCTACTGAAGAAAACGGTGATTGATTCTCTGTTAGTGAAAATACCGCCATCTCGATACTAGAATATTTCGATTTGTTAACGTATATAACTTGTTTTAATAAAGTGTTATTTATTTATTTATAAAAAGAAGAAAGATATTATTTGATCGCTGTGATCATAAAGCATAAGCATACATTGCGAAATGAATTGACAAAAGAGAATAGAAATAGAGTCTGTTGAAAAATTCTAAAGGTTTTAAAGGCTGAACCAGCAAAATATTAATAAAATTTATTAATTGGGTAATTGAGTACTCTTAATTGACTTTTTTAGTGAAAACATAGGTTGGTTAACCAGATTAACAAGAGTGGTAAACAAATTCATTTAAAATTAAACGAGCTACGAGCTTTTAAATTTTAAATGAAATGATATAGGATATCTTGATGATAGTTGACATTTCAAAATTTTATCGTAATTTTGATAAACTATCGAATTGTGAAGAATATTACAGGTAAATTAAGCAAATAATAATCGTGATTTCGTGTTTAACCGCAGATGCATTGATAAAATACTAATGTAACGTTAAGTTTTACTGTTGCTACGACCACATAGGACGATAATACTAGACGTGTTGTGGCGACAAAATCTTTGATGCGCAGTAAAAACTTGCAGCTAAATAATTGGCAATCATTGTCACTCGAGTCTAACACGAGGAAACGTGTAACACGAGACGAATCCTTTGGCCACACTTATATGATGTTGTGAACCTTGGATAGTATTAAGATTAACGTTATCATCCGAAGCCTGATAGATTGACTATGGGATGAGCAACATTATTTATCGATGGAACGTTTTTCAGTCTAACTTTTGATTTAGCGTATAATGAAAAAGCATAATTTTATTAAAGAAAAACCAATTTCAGTAATATTCATCCGTGGTGGTAAACTCTCTTTGCTGGTTCTCTCTTCAAAGAATTCCATTTGCGCTATAACGTATTTTAAAAAGTTAGAGAACAAATTCAGATGCAAGTGTCATGTTGGGTTTCCCTAGGAAACATTATACGTTTGACTTAAAATTGCAAATATTTTAAAATCAAAAATTGTTTTCCGCACTTTAAATTAAAAGACCAAATAAGAGCTTAGAAAGCGTTCCAAAACTGAAATAATCATTATTAATTATATTCGGATAAGTATATTGGAGATTATCTGAATTCTAAATGATAATGTTATTTTATTGACGTGTCAGAATTTCCTCATAGGAAATTTAAACATTCTCCATCATTAAAATATTTTCTTTATTTTTCACGGGGGCGCGATTTCATTAATGAAATCAATACTATTTTCAGCATTTTACAATTTAAGTATCAAGAATTTTGTCAATATATCTCCTTTTGTCCCGTGTCCTTTTGTATTTTGTCTAAATATATACATCGCGTACATAAAATATAAGATTTTATGTATTTATCCTGAATATTGTAATTTTTCTAAATATGTTAGTCACAATTTTCCTAATGTAGGTTATATTAGGAAAATTGTGACTGACAAGCTAATTTTCCAAGTCAGTGGATTGAAATTGCTGTTTTCTTTTATACGTGAATTAAGTTTATAAACTTTACATTAGAGATCCAAAAAATACACAAAGACCAAATTAGAACAATGCAGAGAGTTGTTAAAACATGACGCATTTGTTTGTTGCAAACATGTTTTTGTTAAAATAAAAACAAAATTTTGGTTGAACGTAAAGAAACATGTTGCATAATTATTCTCAGACTGATGTTCGCCTTCTTCCTTTGAATAGCTTAGAGAAATGGAAGTAAATAAATAACACTTTATTAAAACAAATTATGTACTATAACAAATGGAAACATTCTAGTATCTAGGCAATATTTCCACTGACAGAGAATTATCACCGTTTTCTCCATCTTCAGTAAAAAAATAGAACTAGAAACCTTTAAAAATTAGTAAAATGCTTAATATTTGATTTTGTTAGATAAATACAATAGCACCGTTTACATAGAAATTAAGAAATGCATTTCGAGTCACCAGATCGTCTATATTATTATATGGCGTTGTCCCTCAATTTTGATCAGTTTATTATTTATTTTCGGTGCACATTGCATTTTTAGATCGATTATTTTATGTAAATAATTAATTTTTAATGGTTTAGGGTGCATTGTTCTTATTTTAAAGATACATTTATTAAACTTCAAAAACAAAGTAGATCTTCTCTTGTCAATATGCCACACATTTTCTTTAGTTACTTTTCTACATGGCCGTTTATTAACTTAATAATTAACTGCAACAGATATTGTTATTACAATACACAAAACAATATAAAATAGTGTGTGGAAGCAAAATTTCTTTAAAAGGACAATTTATGTCACGGGAAAGGAAAAAATATAAAAATATATTTACATTTTGATTACTCAGTCGTAAGCTAAAATAAAATAAATTGCATTTTATTTTAAAGTATCGACAACGGTTTTTTGAGAAACTCGCATTTTGACTCGCACAGGTGAATCAAAAACGAACATCGAATAACTGGAGTAGTGCATCTCAATTAATCCGTACCCGCCTAATCCTGTCGCCTCGCATCGTCACCGGTCATGTGTCGCAGCAGCGAACAGGGCGGCGCGTTGCGATGTTGTTTCACAGTTTAATGAATTCAAACAGTAAGTAATCCCCCGTAATTAGGCAGTCACAAATCGCGATACTGTTTACCTTAATCTGGAATTAGCTGGATAACCGGCATGCGTGTCACGGCGACGCGTCTTTGAATAATGCATGCCGGGGATGAGCGTGCTCCGCAGTAGAGTCGAGTCTGAAATCGAGAGGGGTCTCGTATTAAAGAGATGGTAATTGGAGCTGTGCGGGCGGCGTCGCGGCGGATTCCTCTCTTTCGTAATAAACTATTTGGGACGGCTTCGGCGCACTTCTGAACGTCAACCGAGGTTTTGTTGTTTGATTACCGACCGGGATTTTGACGTTAACTTTCACGTACAAAGCGAACAGCAAGGTTTTTATTCGCCTTTGCATTATTGTAAGACGAACAGTGCTCGCGTGAATCGTTCAGTGGAATTCATTATATGTTACTATTGTTCAATAAAAGCTCCTGTCAGTGATAACATTTTGAGAGATTTATTCTAACCCAAAACTTATAATTGGAATTATGAGTAAAGCAAAATAATATGAACATTTCAGTGATAATCACGTATCGTTATGAAATTAGATTTAATTGCTCTTTTGTAGTCGAGAACGTAATTTCGTTTTTATCTTTTTGTCATCAAATGAAAATCTGAAATAAAAAGGAAGTTTGGCTTGTATTGGAATAATTTAAAAATCGGTTAGAAAATAACAATATACAAAAACAACTTTCTGTATGGTTTTCACTTGAATTATTCTCAATTTTCTTATATATATGTATATATATATAAATATATATATATATATATATATATATATATATATATATATATATATATATATATATATATATATATATATAAACTATAATTATTCTCCAATCTATTTAAAATTACTGTTCAAAAAAGGAATTATCCTCCAGGCTTCAGAAATGTACTTTAAATTTATTTTCATTTGTTCTTTACTCTTCTCTTCTTTATTCTGTAATAATATGTTAACTTATTGGTAGGACTATCTTAAACATATTTATTGTAATAGTCAGCGTATATAATATTTATGGCATTTTTATTTGAAAACAAAAATAAAATAAATCAAAAAATATAAATATTAATTTATTGACTGTGTTTGGTTACACATACATATATATGTATATATATATATATATATATATATATATATTTATACGGCGATACACAGTCATATATGACATATGGGAAGTACCGTAGCCTTAGTGGACTAACCAAACGAAATTAAATCGGAGTATCAGGGAGCCCTCTGCTATTTTGAATTTTTTCAATGTCTTAAATAAGTACTGTATATATATATATATATATATATATATATATATATATATATATATATATATATATATATATATATATATATATAGATTTTGAAGACGACACGTTACGCGAAAACGTGTCATCTTCAAAATCTATTTCTAAAATATATTCATTCAATTTTTTTGATATTTGGGAAACTTTAGTTTTACTCTTTAATAATTTTTTAGAGGAAATATAACTTAGATATAGACATACAAAGTTTAATGATTTAGATAATATTATTAAAGTTTCTTGTTCTAAATTCGTATTTAGAACAAGAATCAACGACAAAAAAATGATACTTCATCCGAAAATGATAAACCAAGAGCTTCAAACGATTTTAAGTTACAAGATGTCTGGACCTACTTATGCCTACCTACTTATGCAGGAAACTATACAGTGACAATTATTATACAGTATAGACAGAATACATTTTACTAAGGAGTGTATATAATTGGTTGTTTATCGCTCTCTATAAATAATGAAATAATACAATATGTATGGAGTATCTTCATACACATACTTAATCTATGCATACACGTACATTTGGTTTAGTTTGAGTGAATAAGCATAAGCGGTAACATTTTGTATATTCGGAATGTGGGCATATCAGGCACGGTACCATCGCCCCTTTCTGAAATAATTCCTGACCGTTGGTGGTATTAGAGGATTATCATGTTAGCCGTCTCTTAATTATCATCGTCATTGGCATTACTGAATTATCATACGACGGCGATGTTCTCTACTATGATAATTAAAAAGAGGATACATTGAGCAGGACGACTTTGTGTTACTTCTACTGTTAATTTCACGTGACTTCATGGAATAAACGCAAATTGTAATGAGTGTTCTAAAGGTGGATAACAATTTTCTGATTAACAAGAAACACGATAGAGGGTGATGAATACATTCTATATCCCAGAAACCCGGCAATTTTTAGGAAGAGGAATGGAACTTGAATATATAAGTTACCATCGTTTTAATCCCGAAGGAAGTGGTAATAAGAGGAAGCCAAGTATTTTACGTCGATCTCACTTTGAGTCCATAATCTTGACAAAATAATTTGATATTGAGATAACTTGATTAGAAGATTTGACCTTAATTGATAAGACAAGTTTTGATGAAGTACCGTAGGAAGGAAATCCTAACTCATTGAACACCTTTATGAATACACCTAATTGCAGTAAGAAAACTATGCACCAACACAGCTGTCGTTATATTAAAGCTTTCATCAGAAAGTTTCTATCTGAAAACGGAAATATCTGTTTAAATAGAAAAACCGGCATCTTCAAAAGACGGTGCTCCTCCACCTGCAGAGGGAAGAGGCGACGCGGATGGACACCCACCCGGGAAAACTTTTGTCATTTGGAGTGCTGATTTATATTCTTTCTTTTGTAAAATTATAAAAGTTACGGCCTCATTCCATATTCCTGACGAATGTGAATAAAGGAATACTTGCGAGGTGCCTGTGTATAAATGAATTTCATATTATGGAGACTTATCATTTATTGCACAAATTCGAAAGGTGAGCAGGGGCGGAAAAATAATCGAGTTTTAAAATGATTTATTTTCTTTTTACATTACTTTCTTGCACTTTTTGTATTATATAAGGCAAGCGATGGGTTTGCGAGTTGAATTAAAAAGTTGATAGAGGGAACAAAGAAAATTTAAAACTAAGGCCTATTTAATGGCTATTAATTAAAAGGTATTAAATGTATATATACATACATACATATATATATATATATATATACATATATATATATATATATATATATATATATATATATATATATATATATATATATATATATAAGAAGAACAGCTTCTTCGCAAGAATATATCGTAAAAACTTTAAGCGTTCTCTACAAAATTTAATTTCTTAACGATTGTTAAAAGAAAATGCAAATAAGTCTAGCGTCTCGCAAAAACTTTACTCAATTTTAATTTTTAAAGGAAAAAAAATTATTCATTAAAATAACATTAACGAGATACAATAGAGTTATTTTAGAATTCTTGAAAAACAATCGGAGTGATTGAACTTAGAAGTGAACTGTGAGAAGTTCAAATGGATTATGTTCTATTTATTATTATATAATTTGTGGCAATAAACCTTGTTGAGCAACGTGATCTTAAAGGCTTTTAATAGCAACCAACTCGTGAGTATCTAAAAAGTATAAATTATTCAGCTGGCAATAAAACTGATTACATAAAGAATCAAAAAGTAGTTTATTGTTATAAGTGATTAGTAAACTCGTATACATTCATATCTTAAAAGCATAATTATGTAAAACGTAAATGTGAATTTCCCATGCGTCCTCTACAGCAACAGGTCGAACTGTAAAAATGAAAGTAAAATTCTTTTATATGGTCTTGAAATAAAATTATTCGGAAGTTAGTGATGACGTTTACTTTAGGTTATGGTTGGAATTGTTTATACCACGTAAGGTTAATGACCGCGGAATATCTAAAGTATAAATAAAAATTGGTACATGTATATTTGTATATAATTTTAATGTAATTGTAATAAACTATTTTATTAATTTACCTTGTCGCGGTGATCCGCCGCGCATTTGAATAGTAAACCAGCTCTATCGCAGCCTTTATTGCCATCCGAAACCGGTTGAGAGTTTACTGAAACAAATTTTTGAACATTTGGTAACTATTTTATTTTCGCATTTGATGTTTATTTAAGAAAACGATCTTAATTAAAACTGGGTAGGGCGATACTTGAGTAAAAAAAAAATTCGACGTATTATTTATTTTAGTGTGCTTTTCTTATTTCTTTTTCTACTATTTTCATTCAAATTATTTAAATTTAGAGGGTAGAGATTTGGCTTAAAATTTTATTGTATCTCTGTATAACGAAAAAAGGAATATGTTAGGAACTCATACTTACTTCCTTTGCATAAACCAATCAGTTCTTTGATTCCGGCCAATTCATCCGCATCGTCAATATAATTTTGTGCTAATGCATATGCCCCTCTTTCGTTCAGCATACCGTCTTTCATCTGGAGATACATCATATTTTACTTTTAATGTAATTTTATTTTCCAGTTTGCAAATATGTAAAGAGAAGTTACACTTTTATTGTGAGGATCATTTCGTATTATCGTCAAACTTGTAGTAAAATAATGAAGAAATGAATTGTTGGATTTGTAACTTTATTAAAATTATTATAATAACTAGTAGCATAAAACAACAAAACCGTTGAAAAATATTCTATTTTAAAACATAATTTTTTTGTTATGTTTATTTTTTATTATTTTATGAGCCTCTAGTAACAAATTATTTTCTACTGAAATACAATTATTGCAGTTTTACGTAAGTTATAAAGACATTTAGGTTCTTAATAACTAAAGAAAACGGTAACTACGCAAGAATACTATATGTTTGTAAGATTTATTAAACAGATTGAATAACAGGAAACTCACAATACCAATAGTGGAAAGGACACAGTAGACTAGACATTTCGCGTTTACACTGTTCGGGAGTTGTTTTTGCTGGAGCTGGGTGAACTCTTCGTCTGAGACAGGGTTGTCCACACGGCATATCGTCGCGATCTCTATAAATACAGCATGCCTCGCCTCTTTGCTTATGGCCTGTGAGAATTAATGTAAATTGTATCTGATGGAAATTCTTATGAGGATACTGATTCTTTGATTCTTCTTTTGCTTGTGCTTTGTTTAAATATTGAGCGTCGCGATCTAGTATGTTCGTAGTTTATAACTAGGAAGTTTATTGTATGCCGCCCGCGGCGCGGGAGCGGTCGCTTAGCAGCGATCGAGGATCAATTTACTTTAGTCGAATTATTCCATATTTCTTTCTTTAATACCTCATCTACGTTCTTTTTATTCTCTGGGTCAATAAAACTTTTAATGGTGTTTCGTGTCAAATTTTATTCTTAAATTTACCAGTAATACAGTATCGAAATTAAATTAAAAGTTGAAATGTTTTTATGGATTTTATTATAGATTATATATTTTTTTCCCTCTTTAATATTGGAGACATGAGGGATATTACACACGAGTTATGGCTTTGTATGTAATGGTTTTTTGATGTAGATCTGATAATAAAATTAACCTAAGTTTAACGCTGGTATTGCACCAAATCGTTGTTTTTCTGTGAAAAAAAACCGACCAAGCATGGGCCGGACACGCATTTCGAAGGCTTAGAAGTATAGGTATTAGATAAAAATGCCCCTACACGACAACGCCATCTCTTCACCTCGATAAAATTTTATTCTTGTATGCAATGGTTTTTTTTAAATTACAACAGTAAGTTAGCATAGGTACAGTCGACGGTATATTAAGGTTTACACTGAACTATAAATATTATGTTGATGTCGATAAGGTCGAATCAAAGTTTAAAAACTAAAGTGTTGTGAACTGTACCGATATACTAAATATAATACTAAATATAATGTACATATTTTTCTTTGTCGTGTACATCACAAGTAGCGCAATTAGCAAATGGTAGTATTTAGATTTTTCAAATGATGATTGCAAAATTGGAGGGGATCGGGGATACATTGTACGTCATTTGAAATTTATTATTCAGGAAACGGGGCGTGTAAATGAAAAGTAATTGTAATTGAACCTACTTTTCATTTCAAAAGACCTATCCAAAAATAAAACAATTTCGTTCCCTTTTTAATTTACAATAGTAAACATTTTTTAAATATATTGATCGAGATATCTGTACAAAAACGGACTTGCAAAATTTCACGTATATTTAAAAGTGCAAGTCTTGGACTGAGGGTCGAGTGGATATAAAAAATTATAAGGATTCTTGTTTCGCCACAGGACTCTACAAAACAACCCTTGGCATGCCTACAGTGTAGTACCTAGCTTCTCACATAACAGAAATACGGACTCGGCCCAAATCGGATTAAGCCAGTGACGAGGAAGAAGGCGATGTAAAAATATCAAGAGAATCAGGTCGTTACTCCAATATATTCACGTTTAAAGATAAATTTACGTTTTAAAACATCAAGTTTTTACAGTTGACTTAAGTAATTTGTAGGGAGTTTCTATGAACTTATTATAGACTATTGGTCGTGAGTTAGTAGAGCCTACTTAGTTGAAATAATTTTCATATTTTCAGATATTGAAAAATAGCAGTTTAGTTGGTAGTAGTGGGTGGGGAAACGTAACTTTATAACAAAACTGATCACTTTGGAGCTTAATGTTTGGATGGAGTTTGCAATGGAGTATACAAATGAACAAAATTAAAAAATATATTTCATAAATTTTTAGGAGTTATAAATATGTATAACCATCCAAATTTCAGCTTTATAGCGCTAATAACCCACAAGTAAAACGGATGTGACATACAGACAGACAGATTGACAAGACGAGACTATAAGTGTTTCTCTTGTGGCCGTACTAAAAACAGATCTATGTTCAACAACGCCTCACAAGCCTATTTAGGGGAAATATTTTTTAGCCCCCCGTTACATGGATACGAGTCCACTCAATATATCATTTAAAGTATACTAATAAGTAATGTATGTACTGTTTTTATCAATCAATTATTATTTTTATTAAAGTTATTTGAAATACCATAATACCTTTTCTAGTTTTAGGTCAAGGAGTAACATATTATGTGTGTCTTTTAATACTCTAATTCTATAAAGGAAGAGCTGGTTATTAATGTTACCACAATATAGTGTTACTATAATTAAAAAAGTGGAGCTTTAAAAGTGAGATAAATTCACTTGATATTTCAAAAGAAAACAAATGTGTATACGGATTTAAAAAGTATATTCATATCGAAACGACACTTGGTTTTATATTAAATATTGCAAATAAGTTTTGGTAAGAAATTGTACGGAAGAGTGCGATAGAGGTACGGGGTATAGAATGCAAAATGCTTCGGTTCTGAGTATTGTGTATTTGACATTTGAGACACAATATGAAAAGTGATAAAACATTTGTATTGTGCTAGACTATAAATAAATAGAAAATAAAAATTGTGTACATAGATATATTTCCGAGATGTACATAAACACTTTACAAATTTAAGTTACAGATAATAGGATCAGCGATACGCTGACGGAAGATGGAAAAGCATGACAGGAATACAATGAGGGATGTCCTTTCAGTCAACTTTCAGAGACACAATTCATAAGTTTAAATTTATTTTATAACATAGTATTTTTGCCTGTATTAAGATTATTTGTAAAATGTTGATTTGTGTTTAGTGAGAGTTTTCATATCAAAATATAGCATAGTTGAAATTCGTAAGCTGACAGTGTGAGTTGATAATGATGTAAATACTAAGACATTAAAGAAGTAGATGATCCCAATAACGTTAATAATGGTAATCAAAACAATTTAAGAATATAAACAGTATAGTGTTTCTTGTTTTCTCTTAGCAGAATTTCGTATTGTATATATTTTATCTCAAGGGAACATAGTGATGTTATAATATTTACAAGGATTATCAATATCGTTTGGTACAAACTGTATTAATAGAATACGGAGAAATTCGGACTCACCTGAATTTGGATGCATAGAGCTAAAAAGAGCACTGGTGCTAAGTATTTCACCATTTTGTTTAAACGATTATGTACAGTGCTGAGATAATTGAATGTGTTGTCGGCGTTAGAAGCGAGTAGAATGCGTAAGAAAACAACGGCACGTATTTTATATAGAAAATTACAAAGAAAACCACCAGATTGGTCACTGTGTTTACTTGCTTCGTTATCTTTTCCTCGATGATACCGGTGTCAGATATAAATTCATATATTCAATCGCAGCTGGGAGTTAGTACTTGTACTCATAAAGAATAACAAATAGCTATTAACATTTCAAATATTCAGTTGGCTAATAAGTTTGTAACTCCAACTTACAAAAAAGCATTTTACAATCTGAATGCTACAAATAGATCAAACTATATTAGATTTTTACCTTTATGATATGCATCTTCTTACTGGATGATTTGTCGCTTCTAGGTAAATGGTGATACGCAGCGTGTTCCGATACGATGTTTTTGAATTAAATAGAACTATTTTTTTACATTAAATAGGATAATACATTGGCTTCTTTAGAATGAGTAAAGATGAGTTCTATATGATGTGCACATGTTGAACATGTCGTGCTATAATAGAGGTTTGCAAATTGTGCGTAAAACCGTTTGAACTCCAAGTAGATTCCATAAAGCCTTGCAGTGTAAATAGTCAAATAATGTTTCACAAAATTTTGTTTCAAATTTTATTTTGAGAATGTTTCAGAATATTAGTTACGGTTCATCGGATCCGATTTCGGTTACCTTATGAAGCAAGAATTTTAATGTTTCATGAACCGTAACTAATATTCTGGAACATTTCCGGAAATGTTCTTCGAGCCAGGATTTTATAGGAATTTTAAAATCGAAAATAATATTCCGATGAAACATAAATTTTGTTGTTATAATATGAAAGTAAAGGTGATGTAATTAAAGACGTGCCACGGGTACACTCACTATTGATATTGTTTTGAGAGAAGTAACTTTTAAAATTGTTTAATTTTTTATACAAATAATTTTAAAAATTTATTAATATGACAACGATCGGCATCTGTGATTTCTTTTTATCAAGATGGTTGTTTCCCTCTTCTGTTTTTCGTTCAGTAATTTGAATTGCGCTTGTTAAGAAATCTTATTAGTGAGTCCAGTTTTTAGTTTAACATAAGCCAATTGTACACTGGAAGTTTCCGGTAGAATTTATAAAAAAAATTACTATAAAACTTATAAGAAACTGATGATTCGGGGAATTTTAAATGTTTTATAAAATGTGTCCTTTTTCAATTCTGGCCTAAGGTGTCCTTTTTCTGATCCACCTCTACCATAATGGCTTTTAATTCTTGGAAATAGATCTATATGAGATCTTATGTTGTGTATGTCGGTTTTTAAAAACTTTTTAAACTTATTTTTGTTAACACTTTTTGTTTCTTCCTACCTAGTAAACCTTGTTTACTTCTCAATCAAAATTAAACTTTTTTTCTTGCTATAAAGCGAATGTATTACAAAGTGTAACTCTGTATATCTTTATAACATTATCTTTTACATCGGGAACCACATAATTGGCAATACACTGTTTTCGATTTAAAGCTGTAATATCATAATTTCCGTGTGTTCTTGTTTTTATTTATATTGGCTGAATAGGTTCTATTACAAAACTTTATTGTTTTTCGTTGCCAGATAAATAACAACACTCTGTAAACAATTTTAATTTATGATCAGGAGAAAATTCCTTGAATTTTTCACGTCATTGATAATATACAAAAAAAAACTATTATTATTCGCAAATAAAATACCAACTGTGAAAGATGTCTCGAAGACTTATCATACTGTTATGGCATTTAAAAACCAGTATGTATATACTATATTAAAATTATATAGAAGTAAAAAAATGCTATTACTTGGCTGAGGAACTCTTAAATCATTCATACTATTGTCGTCAAATAAGTTATTTGATACACTCGAGTAAAGCTATTGGCGAGATTGAGAAGATATCTGAAACTCCTATAAATGATAAATATAATTATTTTAAATTAATTGTAAATAAAAAAAGATTAAATGGAAAGTGTCTAACTTTAAAAACATTTGACGTATATAGTTAAACAATAATATAACAACCGAGATAAGTCATGATACTCATTATACATTTTAGATTCGTTATCGAGTAACCATCGTCACAGATTATGGGACATCACTACTACATGATATGGTAGTACACGTAGCTTGTACATCATTGGTATACACGGTTACAGGCATGGTTAATTTAAATACAAACTACTTATTGCTTCATTTGGCAGTTTCGAAGGATTGTTTATCTCATTTCACGGTGTATATTCTTAGTATCTACCTTTACATTTTTTCTCATTGTTTGAACACTTCGTTCCGCCTTTTTTCATTTTTTACTAATGATTTCTTAAATGACAAGTGCCTAGTTGTTAGATATTTTCATAGAATTGACGAATGAGATGGGTTGCATTTAGAACCTTTTAAATAGATTCATGTACCATTTCTCATAATCGACGCCATATATCGGATATTTGAAAACAATACTTAGAATTAGTTTTTGACATTCAGAACCTGTTTAAGAGAATGACGTAGATACATGAAACTTTTTGGGGGAAAAAACCATTTTGTAACTTTAAGGAGTTGCATTGTTCATCTCCAGTACCCATCATCACTCCCTGACCTCACGATGGTGTAGTTATTTCACAAATTAACATCTACTAGTACGAAATATGTTGAATTACTATCATCGATTTAGCAATTCCATGTTTAATTTCATCATCACATATATTCACGAAATTCCATGGTCAGTCAGTGATTTAAAACAGAGGAAAGTAAGTAAACTATAGACCTTATTGAAAGTTATTTCCATCCGAAAAAATCTGAGTAGCTATGAAATTACGGCTAAAAAAGTTTTACTTCAATATTGTCTAGCTAAAAATATAATATGCATGTGTTCAAAGACATGGTGAGCTAGATTGTTTTTTATGATTCACATGCAAAAATCACTCTTGGTTTTCCTTCTGATGATTCACAAATAAAAAAAAACAACCGCTATTTTCCCTCATGCGTTTCTTTTGCGATAGTAGGTTTGTTACAAAATAACAAGTGGAGTTGACGCATAAATCATGTGATTATTTTGGATGCTCGCGCTTTGTTGTGCTCCCGTAACAAAATGGTTGTGCATTAATTTTTGTACGTCAACATCTTTCTGTCTGTCTTTTTGCCTCTTTGTTTATATATTATTAACTTGAGGTTATCAAACGTTTAGTATTTTGTTGCGGTTTTCATTATCATATTTTTACTGCAAAGTTGTCTCGTGAAAAAATTATTGTAGTTGAATTATGGCAGTTATTGAGATTATGGAGTTATGTTAATATTTTTGAAGTCCATGTTAGAATGTGAATAAGCACAAAGCGTTAAGTATGGCGCGATGATTGCGGTGGTACTGGTGAGGAGGAGGAGAAACCATTTTGTCAGAGGTATTTAAGTATTTTTTTATACTATGTAATATATTAATAAGATAGCTATAATTACTGACATTTTCTTACGATGTACGCACCAAAATGAGCTGTGTCTTGTGCAACAATTTTTTTTACAGTATATTTGAATATAACTAGAAAACCGTTACTAGAGTAGGGATTCCACACAACTAGTAAATTACGTCCATTTACTTAACGTAATGGACCGACAAAATTATTATCGCCTTCAGCAGGTAAATTTTGAGCTGCCTACCTCATTGAATGATCTTTAGATATTCCAAATTATATAGACTTTGAAATTACATAACTGTTTCATGTCTCATTGTTTTTCACTGATTGTATAAAAAGTTGTTAGGTGGTATAAATTTCATTTTATATGGTTGATAAAATATTTTGAAGTAGTATGCAGATGATATCGTATTACAGGGGGTGTGACGCATAACTTCAACATTAGTGAACGAGTTTACATTTTACTTCCTGAAACATCAATGTGAACAGAACCTATCACTAGTTTCCACATTTCATCAAATTATTCTATTCTATTTTTGAATAGTTTATATTTTTTCAATGATTCATCGTAATGACAATTTAAAATCGTTCGCAAAATAAATTCGTTTTTATAATTAGTCCATCTGCAGCATATTAAAATATTTGTTAGAAATTACATTAGAATTGAGATTTTGGCACACATTTTCTGATTATTAATTTACATAATAAAAGAACAAATTACCAATGCAACGAGTACTGAGAAAACTTGCCATTTAAAATATTCTACGTCAAGTTAATTATTTTATATTTACGTGTACAGAAATTATATATAAATTAAATCTAGAATTAATATATATATATATATATATATATATATATATATATATATATATATATATATATATAATGCATATAATTTAGAAATTATATGCATTTACTTCTATTTATAAATTAATATTAATACATTTTTGAAGTTACTTAATTGTTAAGTGATAATGATTGCAGTTTTAGCCAAAAAGATAAATTTGTTTACTGCTCCGTATAAGAATAAATATTTTCATTAATTATTTGCGTGCTAAATAAAGTTTTCCTTGTATTATATCAAAGAAGTATAACTTTTAACACGCGTACGTAAGTACACGCACTATTTTTTTATTTTACAGGTGACGGATCTTTTTAAATCTTTCCAATGGTTGCCTTTCCAAAATTTAATGAAACCTTATATCTGATTAAGTAGAAATACGCCTAAGTTCACTTCATAAAATGTGGAAATTTTATTAAATTTGTTTATTTATTGACTCTATTGAATGAATACTCGTAGTTCATGAATTAGGATTATAGATTAAAGACAATCTAAAATAATCATATTAATTTTAGTGGCATTCTTCTTCTTCCACTTTCAATTTTCTTTTACTTGTTTCTAATTGTTTTCCAAAGTTGGTTTTTGCCAAGCCAATATAATTAATTTCAGAAACAAAAATCTTGATATTGCATTGTAGAGGAAATGGGAGCAAAATGGAATTAAGCAGGGTTAGGATTAAGGGATTGCGAGAGAAAGGACTTTTTAAAACAGCCTTTGAAAACATATACAAAGGACGGGTTTCTAATGTCAGGATTCATTTCGTTACAATATTTTGTAGTTTGGAATTTTATTTTTGAAAAATGGGACTGAGATAGTTTTTATAGCGTAATTCTAGATGGCGGGCAGATAATCAACTTAATTATATAAGATATGTTGTACAATTTGGATCGTACAAACTAATATAATGAAGTGTAAGACTACGTAGATTGCGTCAATCAAAGAGAAATATATTCATATTTTCTGTAAACCAAAATTTAATAATCGCATAGAGTTTAGTCGTTAGAGTAGTGAGAAGTCTTTTCGTATTTTTAAGACCATTTTCGGTAACAGACGTCTTCGTAAGCAAACAGAACCAGTAAGAATGACAGAGGTGAGATTTGGTTTTAACAGCTAGAAAATTTTGAATATACTTGAGGCAGTGAATTCTGATGAAAATGTTACGACTAACGACAATAAGAAATGCAGACTCATTTCCCCGAAATTGTCAGCTAAGATTTTGATCTATCAATAGGCTTACTTAATTTAATCAGATTTATACATTAGATGGTGTAAATCTGATTAAAATTAAGTAAGCCTTATTTTAGAAAGCATTTTTTGACCATCAGTGACGGTCAGTTGGTACTTCATTAACTAAGAGATCCATTTTACGAACCCACTGATTGATTGAAGCGAAGTCGTCGTTGAAGTTGTTAGTGCCGATTTTTATGGAATGTACATCAATATGGACATATATTCATTAGTCAATAGCGTGAAGATGTTATATACCACATATATTTCCATTACCAATGGATATTGAACAGAAGTATGGACAAAGAACTCCTCTTTGAGTGTTATGAACACCACCTAACAAACCAATCCAGTTAGAATACGTCTTTGAGGATTTCACAAATAGTCTACGCTATTAGAAACTTGTACTAATTCATCCTAATGAAAGATGAGATACATTAAAGGACTTAAAGCAACTTAGCTGGCGAGTCGAATTTTATTTGTAGCTAAGCGTATATAATCTGTAATTTCTGGTCACGCTATTGAGATTTATCGGTTAACCAGCATTACGGTAAATCGGGTATGATCTATAGTCTCAAAGACTTTAAAAAAGTTGTAGAATGGAAATAGTTCTATAGACGGTTTAAAGTCTTTAGAGTATACAAACGACAATGCTTATATAACTAAGGTATATTTAAGGGCTTTGATACTTCGTCATAGTATGCCATGGAATTATATTTAATCGCTGGAAGGTTGGTTTTAAATTTGGAATCACAGATATTATATAAATTTAAATTCATTATTGAAGAGATAGGATGAATGCTTTTCAAAGTTTCCAACTCAACAACCCGGTCAAAATAAGGAGGGCAACGAGGTATTTTTTAGCAAAAAAAGAGTTTAAAATATTAAGATTAAGCTGGCAATATGAATCAGTGTCTTTTGTCTCTGATAATGCAAATGATTTTAAAAATACGGAACAAATGCGGTTTAGTATACATATTAGGAACGATATATTTAAAACAAAACTCTGTTGCTGACTACATTCTGATATATAAATATATATATATATATATATATTTATATATATATATATATATATATATATATATACAGGAAATAGACTGTATTGTTTCCTGAATGTTGGTACTATGTAAGCAAAATATAATAGTTGAAATTGACAGGTTACAAAATATTAAAATTTGATAATTAAACATATCATATATTTTTACTATAAAAACTTAATAATTTATAAGAAATTATGCCTATGAACGTAATAAGTACTTAATGATAAAAGAAAAAGTGAAATAACTGGAAAAAGGTTAAAACATATTCCATCGCAAACAAAATAATCAGTTACAAAATTTATCAAATATATTTTTTTATAATAAATGTATATCGTTTCATATGATATCAAATGAATGTATATCGTTTCATATGATATCAAAAAGATTGCCAAAACGTTCCTTGTACCAAACCGAATTTATACCAAAAATTCTTGTTCTGAACGTGACCCCAAAGGAGAAAATGATCCATTAAACGTAAATGATGCTCCAAGACCTCGAACGATGACATTACATATACAAGATATTGAGACATCTCCCTATGCATAAAAGTAAGGAAAGTGTGATTACTGTACCATTAGTATTATTACTTACTTAATATTTTTTTACCAGCAAAACATGAAATACACACAATATACCGATTTTATATTAATATTAATAAAGCATTTTAGAATTTTTTTCGTATGAATTTTAGTCAAAAATTATACGCATTTCAGAATTTTCAGTTTTATCTTATTAAATGATTTTATTAAATGTGCATATTTTTATTTTAAATTATAGGCAGAAATCATTTTACTGGTAAGTGTATATAATCGTTTGTTAATTGGTTGCTGTAAATAATTAAGAGCCGCGCTTGCATGCTAAATATCGATACTGATATATGATTTAGTGCGAGTGATGACGCACAAGTAGATAACGTATTTAGACACATTTCGTACCCTCGGGATTTAAGTGTATTATTTAAATCAATGTTGTGGGCATACAGTATCACATACGTTAACATCTTCGATTCCATAGAAAGCCAGTTATCGTTATTGGTATTACAGGATTATTTTGTGAGTCGATTCTTCATTACTGTTGTCATTAGTGTAACAGAAATATCATGCGGCGGAGATGTCGCGTACGACAAAGATTAAATATAGAACACTTTGTGCAGGATGACTTTGTCTTATTTCTAATGGTCATTGTATTGTGATAAACGCGAATTCATGGAATAAACGCGAAATGTAATGATTTTGTCATCTTGACAATGTGTAAAATCTTACTGTGATGGACCGAATTTAAGTGTATCTACAACGTCAAAAATGTCTTAAAGTTCTTCAAATTAATTAAATTAAGGAAGGCATTGTGCTTTTATGGTCTTATATATATATATATATATATATATATATATATATATATATATATTTATATATATAGATATAAATATATATATATATATATATATATATATATACATATATATATATGTATATATATATATATATATATATATATTAGCAGACTACGGACATTGATGAGATTCACTTGAAATATGATTAGTGAGCGTGGTGCAGTTTTTTTGTATAAATTAAAAAAGGCCTAAAAGTGTCATGAATTTTTAAAAAAAATACTTGATTTTGATTAGTTATAACTTTTTCGCTTTAAGATATTCAGCTGTTTTTATACTCATTGTGTAAATACAAGGGTTACAATTATTTGTGTTGAAGTACATTGAAATACAAACTTATAATTGTTTACTATTACGACCACTCATTTATACCATTCAAGTTTGAATTATAGATTAGAATTCTATCTATGGTGCGATATATGTCCTCTGTATTACCTCACCTTTAGTGAATTAGTAGCTGAAATATTCCCTTCAAATTAAATTACTGGTATAAATTATTATTTTGCATTGCATGAAAATTACTTGAAATCGATATGTGTATATGAGCATTGTGTGAGTCTAACGACTATAGCGTGCGTTATTCATTTTGCAATTTAATTATTAACGTTATTTAGATACCGAAAGCAATAAGTAGACCCACGCTCGCGCTTCTGTTCTAAAGGCGGATATCAGTCTCTTTGGCCCAGAATCTCAAAAAATATCGCGATGAGAATATAACTTGAGTATATCTTTTACCAGATTTTACCTTGAAGTAAACGTACGAAGGCAAAGACATGAAATTTTCATTGAGACACGATCTAGGTCAAAGCTCATAGTTCCGACAAAATTTGATATCGGGAAAACAATAGTTAACTAATTAGAAGATGTTATTGTAACATACAAAACAAGTTTAGGTTAAGCTCTGTAAACAGGAAACCGATCTAGTTAAACATTTTTTGAAAGTTCCTAATTACATTTCAAAAACTTTGCTTTAGCTCAACTATCGTTATGTAAAAGCTTTCTTTAGAATCTTTCTATATGAATACGGAGACATCTGTTTAAATAGAAAAGTGTCGACATCTTCAAAAGATGGTGCTCCTCCCGCAGAGGCGAGCGGCGACGCGGACGGACACCCGCCCGGGAAAACTTTCGGCATTTGGCGTGCTGATTTATATTCTTATTTTTGTGAAACTATAAAAGTTACGACCTCATTCCATATTCGTGATGAAAGCGAACAAAAGAATACTTGCGAGGTACCTGTATATAAATTAATCTAATGTTCTGGAGACTCATTATTTATTGCCCAAACTCGAAAGGTCAGCAAGGGCGGAAGAGTAATTGAGTTTTAAAATGATTTACTTTCTTTTTCACATTACTTTCTTACAACAAGCTAGTGATGGATTTGCGAGTTGAATTAAAAAGTTGATTAAAGCGACAAAGAAAATTGGACCAAATTTAGAAAGTTTAAAACAAAGTGTCATTTCGAACAATGGATGTAGAAAAATAATGAATCTCATTGAAATGAATAGAAATGAAAATTGATTGAACTGCAAACATTTAGTTATTTATGTAAAATTTTGTACCTTGTATGTAATGAAATGCAAATTTTGATATCAAATAGTACCTAAAAGCCATTAATCCGTTAACAACAAACTTAAGACTTGTATGATATTCTACTAATTTTGTACGTGAGTGAGTACCAGAGAAATAAATGCAAAGGAAAAATAAATAATCTATGGAGCCATGGTTCCATCTATAAGAAAAGTTTTTCAGATGGACTAAAGATTATTGGTGTAATTAAAAGTTACTGCTTTGAAAATAGTACATAATGGTTCATTTAAAGAAGCAAATTTGATTATCTAGTCGTAAGAACATAAATTTACGGAGTGACATTGAAAATAAAAATGTTTGATCTTATTGAAAATTCTCATTTATTGATTTATCTTATACTGATACTGAAATGTGTTCATTTTAGTATAGTTTGAAAAGTGAAAGGTAATCGCTGACATGAGTGTATAAAAGACAAAAAACCCTGAAAAGATGACACGATAACCTCTTTCATTTTACAAGACTGAAAAGTAAAAAACCTATATGATTTAATTTCTTTTGTTTATTCAAATAGAACACCAATGTAAACCCAAGTGTATCCTTGTAGAAATGTTGCTTAATTTATTTAAAATATAAAAAAATGCTTGCTTAAGGTATGTTAACTGGATCCAATAAAATTATTTTAAACCTCTTGGAAAACATTTAAATGGCTACATTTAGAAGGGAACTCAATATTTTAAAAATAGCGATTTTGGGAAGTCATAAATGGATTTTATCATAAATATTACATAATTTCTGTAAATAAACTGTTTCACGTATTTATTGCATATGTTTCATTTATTTATTTCAATTTTTAACGTTCACATACAATTATTTGTTATTTATAACTTAGCATTGATCATGTAACAATCTTTATGAATTTTGCACATATACATATATATATATATATATATATATACATATATATATATATATATATATATTTATATGCATATATATATACATATATATATATATATATATATATATATATATATATATATATATATATATATATATTTATAAATATCGTATTTTAGGGAAAATATTAAAACCTTTTTTTCTTTCTAATATATTGCACATATATCAGACCCACATGTCTGTATATTTTATATTTTGTATTGTCTATTTTACTCTTTAGTCAACTTCTTCGTACTGTTTTTAATAAGTGAATAAGTCCATATACAAATATTTAATGTAAATTATCTCTTCACCTCCTATTAAACGGCTTCAAAAAGTTGAACATTTCCGCTTTCATAATTTTTACACACATTTACACCCATACCCATACACACACACACACAAATACACGCACATATGTATATATATATATATATATATATATATATATATGTATTATATATATATATATATATATATATATATATAAATACATAAATACATATATATGTAGATATGTATTTTAGTTTGATACTGAGGGCAGAATTAATTTTACTAACTACTATATAACTATTTGCCTATATAAATAACGAAATAATACAATACATATGGAGTGTCAGTGTCACATCTGCATGCCAAATGTTGCACATTCTCAAAATATTCATAGTTATATTTAATTTATGCATACACGTACATATGGTTTAGTGTGAGTGATGACGTACACGCTCGTAACATATTTGTGCTCATTTTATATGCTCGGGATCCATCTACAGTATTTATATTGTAAGTATATATACCATATTGACCGCCAGGTTGTAGTCCACCACAGCCTGTAGTCCACCCAGTACCCCTTGCAGGTTGTAGTCCATCATAACCTGCAAGGGGTCCATATTAGCGAAAATAAGTTAGGGGTTCATGAGATGTAAACCCACGTGTGTGAGTCCACGATGTATGAGTCCGCGATAGAGGGTCTCATCTAAGTAGGCTGATATTAATTTTGGCTTGGAATAATCCGCATACAGTGTATGTATGACGTACATATTAGTAGCAAAGTAGGGATTTTATAGTGCACTATTTTATTTTATTTACTACTTACACTCAATTACATATTAGTATATGTCATAAAATTTCTCAAGGAGTAGGCGAATCGCTTTGAGGTCCCACTTTGAAATTGTAAAAACTTGCACATGATACCAGTATCACCATGTTACACTGTAACATGACTGGTGATTGCTTCAACACTGTAACATGATGCGGGTAACTGTAACTGTTACAGTTACACCGTTCTTGTCGCAGAGTTTCACAAAAACCGCGCAGGAAGGCCCGTATTTGTAATAACTAATTCAATTTGTCAATTAATAAATATGAATATGAGAGACAAATACATTCATTTGTCTCCGGAGTTTTGAATAGAAAAGTGTTAATAAAATATTATCAAAAAAAATAAAGTAATAGTTAGGTACACACTTACAAATTAAAGTAAATGAAAGTTTAAGTGAATCAATGTCCTTTTATTTGGGAGTGCCGGAGAAAAGTAAGTACCAATTAAATGAAACTACGTGATGTAGTATTATTTCTACTTTCTTTAAGTTCTTTACCACGACCTAGGTTTCGTTGTATTACAACATCTTCACCTGAAGATGTTGTAATACAACGAAACCTAGGTAGCATCTTAATTGGTACTTTATTGGTACTTACAATATAAATACTGTAGATAGATCCCGAGCATATAAAATGAGCACAAATATGTTACGAGCGTGTACGTCATCACTCACACTAAACCATATGTACGTGTATGCATAAATTAAGTATAACTATGAATATTTTGAGAATGTGCAACATTTGGCATGCAAATGTGACACTGACACTCCATAGGTATTGTATTATTTCGTTATTTATATAGGCAAATAATTATATAGTCGTTAGTAAAATTAATTCTGCCCTCAGTATGAAACTAAAATACATATTTGTATATAGACTTATTCACTCATTAAAAACAGTAAGAGGAAGTTGACTATAGAGTAAAATAGACAATACAAAATATACAGACATGCGGGTTTGATATATGTGCAATATATTAGAAAGAAAAAAAGGTTTTAATCGTTTCCCTAAAATACGATTAGTTTTTCTGAGATAAAAGCTATCCTGTATATTAAATAATATCACAGTTACACATACACACACACATACACACACACATATATATATATATATATATATATATATATATATATATATATATATATATATATATATCTATATGTGCAAAATTCATAAAGATTGGTACATGATCAATGCTAAGTTATTAAATAACAACTAACTGTATGTGAACGTTAAAAATTGAAATAAATAAATGAAACATATGCAATAAATATATACATAACATTAACTACTTATGCTATAAATATGAGCGCGTTATAAAATAAATTAAATAAGTTAAATTTGTCAGTTCTGGATTTTTGAATTCACATAAATATTTTGAAAATTCATAGCGACAGAAATAAATTTCATTATTCGACATAAAAAATATAAAGTTCTCATCATTAATCATAAATTGCTGTAATTTTTTCATATATACACGATAACAGTCTTCAGAATATTGTGAATAGAAAGTATACACCGATTAGTTGTAGATTAACGTCTAAAAAACTAAATAATTGTTAAAATATACTGGAAATATTAGATATTTTAAAGCATAATTTCATCTTTATTTAAATTTGATTCCGTAAATAAAATGAGTATACAAATTACAGTGCCACATAGTGCATTGCTTTTCTGACAAATAAATACTAAGATAGTTTTAATTGCATAATACATGTATGCCGCATTTTTATTTGCATGTTTTGTGGCAAAAAAAAAATAAATAAATAATGAAACTATGGCATAATAATCACTCTATTACTTTTCTGCATAGGCAGATGTGTAGACTACTTGTAGCATAAAGTCATTTGAGGCTCTTGCTGTATCATTTTCAGCAAAGTATCATTTTTTTTCGTTGATTCTTATTCTGAAAGATTCGGAAGAAGAATTTTTCAAATTATTAATATTTTCTAAATCATTAAACTTTGAAAATGCGAACGCGTAAGACTTTAGGATAAAATACGTAAAGTGTGGTAATGTTACCATTCTTATATACTACCCTCTATCAGATAAATTATCACTCATTTCTCGGCCGTTCCATTTATCTTTCTTACCATTCTTATATCCTTTACTACCCTTTATCCGGTAAAGCACCACTCCTTCCTCGGTATTTCCATTTATCCTCTCTAAAAAGTTTATATTTCAACCATCTACTCCCTGTACTTGGGTTTTCCTATTCACCTATCATATAAGTTGCATAGTCCTAAGTAAGAACCGTAGTGTAAGCCAGTTGCGTAGACTGACGCTGTCCCCTGAAATTTCGAAGTGTTTATGATTAAGTTATATTCCGTCTATGTAATTATAATTTAGAAGTAAAACCAAGTATCCCAAAGTTTAGTTTGCGCTGGAAGTTTCCCAAAGATTAAAGAAAAATAATAAATATATTTTACAAATAATCCTTGAAGATGACACGACACGGAAAATATAGTATTCTATTCAAGAAATTGATTAAATTCAAAATTGCAGAGGTTTCCCAGACACTAATGTTTACTTGCAGGACGTCCCATATGTCAAATATGACTGGATGTCGCCGTATAAAAATACTGCAAAAACCTAGAAATAATAAATAATTATATAACATAATTTACCTAAAACCTTGAATAATTTAATGTATAAAGAAACATAAAATATTCTTTTTATAAGCAAGCACAAGTAAAAGAAGTTTTTATTAAATTAAATGAGAATAAATAGTAAATAAAAACAAATTTGAAGTACATTTCTAAAATTTGGGGATAATTCTATTTTATAACAGTAATTTATATATAAGAGTGTAATTATAGTTTTTTTCTGAAATATATATAGTGAAAAAGCGGATAGAAAGTTTCGTTTTTTTGTATTTTTATTTTCTAATCGATTTTTAATTTATTCTAATATAAGCCAAATTTAATTTTTATTTTAGATTTTCATTCCATGACAAAAAATAAAACGAAATTACGTTGCCGTTTCCAAAGGAGCAGTCAATTCTAATTTTACTACGATATTTGATTCGTAATGAACTGCCAGTATTATCTTGCTTTACCTATAAATCCAATTATAAGTTTTGGATTAGAATAAATCTCATAAAATTTTATCATTGACGGCGGTTTTAATGAACAAAAATATAATAAATATCAAATTCCTCCTGAACGATTCACGCAAGTTTCTTCGCACTATCACTCTGGTAATAATACAAAGGCGAATAAAAGCCCTCCCGTTCGCTTTGCACGTCAACTTTCATGAACCAACAAAACCCCGATCGACGTTCAGAAGTGCGCCGAAGCCGTCCCAAATAATCTATCGCGCGTCTTTTTAATATGAGACCCCACTCCATTTCAGACCCTAATAGCCCACATGAAGATGTTGTAATACAACGAAACCTGGGTCGTGATAAAGAACTTAAAGAAAGTAGAAATAATACTACTATAATGTATTTCTGCAAAATTAATGCCAAATATATTCAAAAGTAAGTACATTATTTTCTACAAAATTTTAGTTTTGTTCTCGTAGCTAACAAAGATGGATAAATTACGCCGATAATGAATTGAGTTATTAGTAATATTAGAATCATGCATAATTAACAAGCGTACTCCTGAATAGTTTCCTTTTTTTAATCTCTAAAAACATTTTTTGGTATCTACACGATTCCTCTCTTTCTTCATATGATTGAATAATGTCGTTCATTCATTGTTGTTTGTCTTTAATTATTTAGCCCAAACGTTCGCAACCTGATAATAAATTTTTATACCCAGAATATTTACTGCATTGGTGTTCTTCAGTTTATTTTTTTTTAAATTTCGGCAAATAGTTTTTATGTTCAAAGAACCGCAAACATATTTGTGGATAAATAATTATTCAATTAGATATTATAAATATTTCATTTCATTAAACCAAAAATATATAATGTATGTAAATATATAAATATTCAGTTTATTACATTTTTAATATTAAGCCGTTCGACGGTTTAGTCAGTGCCTTTACTTCCATCTGCATGTGCATAGCTAATTCAAACATAGGCACGGCACGCGAAAAGATAACTTTACGATATTTCTATTACTTTTTCTCGCAAGTTTGTTGAAACATGATAGGTTTGGTCATTACACACTGGGTTCCGTTACGCTCTCGCTGTCGGCTGGGACTACAATCGAGCCTTGCATAATGACCAACGGTTTGGTAATTACACACTGGGTTCCATTACGCTCTCGCTGTCGGCTGGGGCTACAATCGAGTTTCGCATAATGACAATCTTAGCTCACTTGTATCATAATGTACTATTATTGCTGTTTTATTTAAATAGCTTAATTTTGTCCACAGATAACTGATAGTAACATGACCAAATCTAAAAAGAAATGTAGACAGTACAGAGCTGATTATTTGAATCTTAGTTTCATTCCATCATTGTCGGACTATTTGCATGTTTTATGCAAAAAAGTTTTAAGCAATGACGCTGTGAAATCACATAAGCTGGAAGATCATTTAAGAAAGTGTCACTCTGATGAAACAGGTAAAGATTTGAAATAATATCAAACGTTTAAAGATAAACACTAGAAGAAACCAACGATGGACAGAATGTTTGCTTCGACATTACAAAGAGAAGAAGATGGTTTGCGGGAATTTTACAATATCTCACTACTCACAGCAGAATCCGCAAAACAGTATACTACCGGAAAAAAGTATATATTAATTTTGCCAGGTGTTTTAAAAACTATTGTACATAAACCTGCATCGGTAAAAAAATTCTTTAAGGAAAAATGCTGTTCGAAGACGTATTGATGAAATGAATTATTAAATTGAGAGCTCCTTATTTAATTATTTGCAAACAACCCATTTCAACTGGACGAATTAACTTTACCTGGTAATGAACCATTATTATTGGTATATATTTGTTTTATTATGTATCAAGAAACCCACGAAGAATTGATTTTCGCTAGACTTTGACAACCGACACTAAAGGCTAATCAACAGTTAATGTTTTGAAGGACTGCTTAATGGAGAAAAACAATCCCTTTATCAAATATAATATGTATAAAATGTATGTAGTAGCAAGAGATGGAGCATCTGCCATACTTGGGCGCTATAGTGGACTAATAAACCATTTAAAACAAAATGTACCGGGAGTATTAGCAATACATTTAGTTGTTAAAAATATATATGGTAGATTGCGTTGAATATACATATTTTGACTATGGTAATTCCACAATAGGTAATCACTCTGTATAACAGTCACTAACTATGTGACATTGAAGAAACGGATGTCATGTTTAAAAAGGAACTGATCATAAAAGGAACTGATCGGAATAAGCACTAACAAGAATTTAAGGTACAGTTTAGGAACAGGTGTCAGTAATTCTGGCTTCAGAAAGATATCCCTGTGATTTATTCCATATTATGGAATACTTAGAAAAAGTTTTTAATCGATTTTCAATCTTTACACCCGACGGAAATGGATTTTAGCACGGTTACTAATTTCCGACTAATAAAAAAAGAAACAAATTGGACATCACTGACCGAGGAGATTTGAGATGAATCCTAACGGAATTGATGCCAAAGTTTGAAGATTGGTTACAACAACAGGTTCATCCCTCCGACTAAAAGCATTTATTTTTGATTAATTATTTTATGTAATAGATACTAAATTTTAATTTGGTGCGTTTGAATTTGAACTAATTAACAAACGTACAAAACTTAGCACATGTTTTTTATATTTTTCACGCTACTCTTAGAAACTTAAAACTTTCAAAGTGATTAGAACTAAGGTACTAGATAAAAATAAAGTCCATTTACCCAAAAAACAAGAAGAATATACCAAACTTCCAAATTACAATTTCCAAATTCCAAATTAGATACCGGACATATAAATGCCTTATAACTTGCCCGACTGTGCGAGGGCAAAAGACTCCTAGTAGTTAAAACATATTTGAATTTGACAGATTTGCAAAAATATCGGTCTAAATAAAACTGAAAAACCATGGCAAGTGGTCCATGAGACAAAAAAGTTTGGGGGACCTCTGATCTATTATTTAAACCAATGTTGTGAGCATATCAGACACGGTGCCATCTTTCGTTTTAGAAATACCCGTGATCGTTATTGGTATTAGAGAAACACTACGTGAGTCGATTCTTCATTAATATCGTCATTTTATTACAGAATGATCATGTCACGGCGATATCCTTTACGATAATAATTTAAAATATGACACATTGATCAGGACGACTTTGTATTTACTTATACTGTTAATTTTATGTGACTTCATACAATACAAATGTAATGAGGGTTCTAAAGGTGGATAGCTATCCCTCTATCTTTCTTTGGTCATTTAGATTTCACACAAATCACAATAATGACGATGAATACACTCCACTTTGTAGAAACTAGAAACATTTCGGGAATAGGAATGGAACTTGAATATATCTTACCAGCGTTTTCACCTTGATGTAATGGTAACAAGGGAAAGCCACGTACTTGTTTGTCAATCTCGCTCTTAGTCTATAATTCCAAAAAAAAAAAATTTTATATTTAGATAATAAAAAGATGAAATAAAGATGATAGCTTTTTATGATAAATAAAAAGAATTGTCCTTAATCAATGAAACAAGTTTAGTTAACGTGCGGCAGGAAGGAATTCCACACTCATTAAAACACTTTTATGGATATCACTTTTATGAATATACCTAATCAGAGTAACAAAACTCTTCTGTAAAACAATTATCGTTATATCAACGTTTTCTTCAGAAAGTTTCTGTCTGAATACGGAGACATCTGTTTAAATACAAAAGTCGACATCTCCAAAAGATGATGCTCCTCCACCTGCAGAGGCGAGGGGCGACACGGACGGACGCCCGCCCGGGAAAACTTTCGGCATTTGGCGTGCTGATTTATATTCTTACTTTCGCGAAATTATAAAAGTTACGACCCCATTTCATATTCTGGTTGAATACGAACAAAGGAATACTTAGGAGGTTCCTGTTCATCAATGAATCTCATATTACGGAGACTCATTATTTATTGCCCAAACTCGAAAGATCAGTGGGGGCCGAAAAGTAATTGAGTTTTAAAATAATTTATCTTCTTTTTTACATTACTTACATCATGCAAGTGATAGGATTGCGAGTTGAATTAAGATGTCGATTAAAAGAGCAAAGAAAATTGGCATTTCGAATAGTTATGGAAAAATATTGAGCCTTATGAATCAAATAAAAAAATGATTAAACTTCAAAAATGTATTTATTTATTTTTCGCCTACGGAATTTAAACTTTGATATAGGATGGTAAGCTATTAATTCATTGAAAATAAATTGAAGACGTGCCTTCATGAATGTTCCACTGTTTTTACCACAAGTGCCTGAAAAATAAACGTAAAAGGACAATATATTGGAAAAATAAATAACATATAAGGCTATGCATTCATGATTCCTATGAGATATGGTTATCAGATCGGCTAGAGGACACTGAGGTAAGGGTTGTTACTTTGAAAATAATATGTTATGACTTATACACACAAGTAAATTTAATCTAAAGTTAATAATCGGAAGCATCCTCATTAATTGACAGGACATAAAATGAAGTTATTTATAGTATGTCAGTAAAAACAATTACAGCTTGAAAGTGGTATTTTTTATAGAATCTCACGGTTTCAGGCCAGCTTCGAAAGTCGGTCACACTTGTAATTAAAAAGTGGGCCGATTTCAATGTTTAATTTCAAGGTTACATTTGAAATACAGTTATAATCATAATTTAAAAAAAAAATAATTGTAACTAAAAAAATGTTTTCTGTTCTGAACGGGATTTGAACCAGTGCATTCTTGGTTATGGTTTTTACATTGCAAACGATTCAAAGTCAAAATTACGAGAGAGTATTCCTGATTTTTTTAATAAATAATATTCGTATTGTAATAAAGTGGTTTGTAGTTAAATACGAGAAGGATATTTTACGAAGAATTATTCATATATATTATAACAAATGTACTAATAAGTTCATATAAAACGGCTGGGTTGTTTCTAAGTAGTTTTGTTACCGGGACCGCAACTTTTTCCTCTCAGTTTCAATTGAAAAAAATCAAACGTGTTTTTTCATTTTATTTGAATTAATATATACTATTTAATAGATTTTCCTGATAGTACACTCTGGAATTGCGTACAGTCTTTTTCATTTGGTTTGGTTAGGAATAAAATGCTCTATGTGCCAACATGAATAAATTTATTAGGTTCCTATATAGCCACAACGAATTTAAAAAAAAAAAAAAGAAATATACTAAGTCTATGCATACATCAAAAGTATTTGGTAACCTTATTTGACACTTTTATAGAAAGTCTAATGTCACAAAGTTTGGAACCTTGAATAATCCCTGTGTGCCATGCTTTGTTTTCAGTCTTATAACGTACTATAATTTGCTTTTTGAAAACAGTCAATTGTATATCAATTTCAAACGTAGCTTATTTAATAGTAATTACATGGAATGGTTATTTATCCCGCGAAATAAGAATATCCAAAATATGTAAAATTTGTACCCTATGGATAAGGAGATTTTTTCATGCAGGTAAGGAAATCGTCATATTATATTTTAGTCACACTAATTGTCGTCCTATGTAATTAACCTGTTTTTTGGTCGTAGAATTAATAGTAAAATATTCTATAAACGAGTGATAACATTTTGTTGCCTCCTTTTCCTGTAATGCTTTTATGCGACAGCAACATATCCATCACCACTATTTTCGATACGAACACCAAAACTGAAGTTAGACTATTGACAGGAATAATACGTTTGAGTGTGGGATAAAGTTGGCGTTGATAGGACTTGCTTGCTAAATCCATGGCGACAGCTAATGTGACGCCGTTTGGCATCTGTGATTTATTTTGCTGTATTATTAACGAAAAAATAGAACCATGTCCTTAGTATGCTGGACTGTTCAGCATATGTATTAATCGTTGCCTCGGTATTGACATCGATCAATAAATACAAATATAAATTTAGAAGGTCAAAAAACTATTAATTGCGTTGTCTGGTTCATTTTTTGAGGCCATGAATTAGGGACTGAATAGACTATATACGGACAGAGTGACTCCATTTTTCAGAAATAGCGCTGAAGGTGGGGTACAACAGATAACGAAGTATTAGAAAAAAAATATCTTTCCCCTAAAGAACAAGTAGATTTTCTGAGATAAAAGCCATCGGTATTTTATCAATGCTGAGTTATTAGACACGAAATGAATTAGCAAATACAATTGTACATTTATGGAATTAAGTAGGAATTATTATTATTTATTTAACATCCACATCCATAAATCCACATGCCCGTGTTGGGCATAAATATTATGGTGCTTTATTAAAATATAAATATTGACGTAATATCTGTATATGTTATCTCTATTCGTATGTTTCTTGGAAAAAAATATTAAATAAATAATAAAACCAGTGGTATAGTAATCACACTTTATTTATTTTTCTGCATAAGGAGATGTCTCAATATAATGAAACGCGGTTGTTTCCGAATCGACTGACTTTTTGTTTTATTACTTTCACAAGTTAGTACATAGATGGCGCTACTTGTTGTCTGGTTATTCATAGTTGTCAACAGATGGTGCTACGTGTTAGATTTATTTTAATACATTAACACAATATCTTGTAATATAAAATCGTTTGAGGTTCTTGGAGTATCATTGGCGTACGTATCATTGTCTTCTTTGAGATCTTATTCAAAATAAGAATTTTTAAAATTATTAACATTATCAGTGACAACAGATATTGATTCCTACCGCCAGCTTAATATTAAATTCAAAATATGAAAAATTTTTTTGCTAAAACCCCTGTCTCACTTACACCCGGCTGTTAATTTGGAGGCTTTGAAGAGTATTCATCCTGTCTCCTTTAACTACAAATATATATTTCATAATACCTGTCTATGTGATTGAAACTAGACTTCTCACGTAATAAAATATGTACTAAATGCATACTCTCGACACGGAAATATTTTTATACTAACGCGTCTTAACTAGATGAATTTAACGTCGGTACATGAGAAGTAGCCTATGGATATTCTGATGAGTCATTCAAATTTATGATCTCATGAGTGAAAAGCAAAACACAAAAAATGTAAAAATTTATGCCAGAGCCATCGCGAAATAAAAATGTGTCATACGAAAGATGATGGATAAAATATTACATCAAAGTAATTAATACTTTCTTTTTTATTTTACAATCGAACCTGAATTTTAATCGATCTTGCAGATGATCTGCGGATATTATAGGTTTAATGAAATGTATATATAGATATATATATATATATATATATATATATAATATATATATATATATATATATATATATATATATATATATATATATATATAACCAAATTGTAATTTGAAAACTTTGTACGTATGAATAAATACCAAGTAATAAAATAAAAGAATTTATCTGCATGATGATTTTTTTAAATTATTTCGAACACCTCAATGAGATTTAAATGATCAGATTACTCTTTTAGTATTTTCTGTCTTTACAATTTAAAAAAAAATAAATAACAGTCGCATAGTCTAATGAAAAACCATAATTTTTTTAACAATTTAGTACAAGATTATACTAATGAAATATTCTACTATTTATAAAAAAAACTAATATAAACTTCTTTTACTCTTGAAAATTACAAATAACAAGAGAAAATAATCACAATTCTCGCCAAATTATTTAAACATTCATACATTTTAAGTGAAATTTTATTTATTTATAAACCTTTGTCGTAACTACAGTGTTTTCAGATCAATGTTTTTCATTACCCTTATAGTGTTTTCTCTCTTTACAATTTAAAAAAGAAAATTAATAACTGTCGCATAGTCTATCGAAAAACTATATAGTACTCTTGAAAGTCTCTAAATTAACAGTCGGGTCAAGTATAACGAGCGGGTGTGAGGGGGTATTTTGCAAAAAATGAGTTCATATTTTGAACTTAAGATTAAGCTGGCGGTACAAATTAGTGTTATTGTCAATGATGATGTTAATAATTTTAAAGATTATTGTTCTAAATATGAGTTCAAAGAAGAAAATGACACATTATACGCAAATGATGCTCCCAGGGCTTCAAACGATTTTATGTCACAAAGATATTGAGACATCTCCCTTTGCAGAATAGTAAATAATGTGCGATTTCTATTCCACTAGTTTTATTATTTATAACATATTTTTTTGTTAAGAAATATGCGAATACAGATAACATCTAAAAACATTACGTTAATATTTATATATTAAGAAAACACTATGATATTTATGACCATGTTATTTATGGAAGCGGATGTCGAATAAATAATAATTATTTTTTCTTAATATCATAAATGTAAAAGTGCATTTGCTAATTTATTTCTTACCTAATAACTTGCTATTGATAATAGCTTTATCTCGGAAAATACTTGTTCTTTAGAGGAAAGATATTTTTTATTGTTTTACTACTTCGTTGTGTGTTCTACTCCATATTCAGTAGTATTTCTGAATAATGGAGTCACTCTTTCTGGATATAGTCTATTCATCTCCTAATAAATGGCCTCACCATATAAAACGATTGACATGTTAATAGTTTTTGAACTTCTAAATTTATATTTGTATTTATTGATCGATGTCAATATCGAGGCAACGATTTGCACATATGCTGAATAGTGCAGGAGACAAAGGATATGACTCTATTTTTTGATAATAAAGGGAAAACGATAAGAGTTTCCAAGACCTTTTCCCTGAAAATGTCTTAAGTATCGGATGGGTGAGTAAGCAGACTTATGAGACAAAGAATTTCTAACCAAGCACTTCGTTTAAATCGAAGAGGAAAAGTTGTATCTATAAATAAATGTTGTAAACAGAAAATAAGGAAGTTGGATTTTAAAAGTAAATTTTACGCCCATAAATGTTATTTTGAAATGAAACGCATAAGTGTATATAATTGTTTGTTCGTTGGTTGCTATAAATAATTAAAAATTATTACTCTACATACCGAGTAGCAGTGCCGCATTTGAAACTAAATGTACACAAGGATATATAATTTAGTGTGAGTGATTATGACGCATATGCACGTGACATTTTGGATATATTTCATATATTCGGAGTTTAATTATATTATTTAAATCAATATATTGCGGGTATATAGTATAAGACACATTACCACACATTCAGTTTTAGAGAAAGTCAGTGATCGTTTTTGGTATTACAGGATTTTCACGTGAGTCGATTCTTTATTAATATCGTCATTGGTATAATATAATTATTATGCGCCGGAGGTATCGTCTACGACGAAGAACAAATACAGAACACTTGTATTACTTGTAATGGTAATTTATTGTGAGTTGAGGGAATAAATGCTAAATGTAACGATTGTATCATCTCAAACATGTTCAGTGTATAGTGTTAGGTATGCAAAATCTGATTGTGTTGGTGTCGAATTTAAGTGTATCCACAACATAAAGAATCTAAAGTTCTTCAAATGTATCCCATCGGGGAAGGCGAATACAACATTTTGGCGTTGTGGTCTTAATGAATTGCTGACTAGTTTGATAGCAAACCTCGGTTTCACTTGGAATATGATTAGTGACCATGCTGAAGTTTTTTTTGTATAAATTAAACTAAATACTAATAATATTATACTGTAAATCGTTTACTTTTTCTTTAATGTTAGTAATATCATACAGTAAAAGGTTTTATCATGTATAGGTTTTTCTTAAGTTATATGATAGGTGTAAGTTTGTTTTATCCTACGTACGAATAGAATTCTTACTGAGTTCCGCATACACTTAGGCATATAGAAATATTTAATAATATATAGTAATTTTTCAAAGGCGTAAAAGTATCATGCATTTCTTAAAAATACTTGAATTTGATAAGTTATACCTTTTTTGATTTTAGATATTTAGCTGATTTTAGACTTACTGGGTACATACAGGTTGTTAGAATTATTTGACTTGAATTACAGCTTCCTATATAATAACAATTTTCAGTTAGATCCAGTACTAAATAAATATTACAAGTTATGACTAAATTTGGTACTAAGATATTATAAGCACTCTTTCATACAATTAACGTTTGAAATATAGATTAGAATTCTATATTTGGTGGGATTTTTTCTTTTATGTTATGTCATCTCTAGGGAATTGGTAGCCGAAATATATTTTTTAATTGAACTCCTGATATAAGTTATTATTTTTCATTGCATGAAAATTGTTTGAATTGGGTATATGTATTTTTTGATTGATAATTTTTAAGTGTCTGATATGAGCATTGTGTGAGTGTAATGATTATAGCGTGAGTTATTCCTTTTTCAATTTAATTATTAACATTATATATAAATCGGGACCAATAGGTAGACCCATGTTTGCGCCTCTGTTTTAAAGGTGGATTGTAATCACATTTTTGTAAAAATAAGTGTAAAAATGACAAATACACTCCATACCGCAGAAACCCAAAAATTTTCGAGACGACAATAAAACTTGAGTATATATTTTACAAAATTTTATTCGGAAGTAAAGGTAACAAGGCAAAGACATGTAATTTTTGTTTAGACACCATATCTATCGAAGTTCATAATTTCGAGAAAATAATTCAATATTGAGAAATCGATGATTTTATAATACATTGAAAAAGTGTATATAAAGTGCGGTAAAAGAACCCGTCTAATTAAAGCACTTTTATGAACAGTTCTAATTACAGTAATAAAACTCTGCTCTAACATAACTACTGTTGTATCAAAGGATTCTCAGGAAGTTTGTCTGTCTGAATACGGAGACATCTGTTTAAATAGAAAAGTCGACATCTTCAAAAGATGCTCTTGCTTCACTTGCAGAGGCTAGCTGCGACGCGGACGGTCACTCGCCCGGGAAAACTTTTGGCATTTGGCGTGCTGATTTATATTCTTTCTTTTGTGAAATTATAAAAGTTACGGCCCCATTCCATATTCTTGATGAATGCGAACAAGGGAATACTTGCGAGGCGCCTGATTGTAAATGAATCTTTTTACACTACTTTCTTACTTACGTCACGCAAGTGATGGGTTTACTAGTTGTATTAAAAAGTTGATGAAAGGGACAAAGAAAATTGGACCAAATTTAGAAAGTTTAAAACAAAGTGCCATTTTGAACAGCTGTGGAAAAATACTGAATCTCATTGAAACTAATAAAACAATTTATTAAACTTCAAAAATTTTGTTATTTATGTAAATGTTGTATTTTCTATGTAATGGAATGCAAATTTTGATATCAAATAGTACCTATAAGCCATTAATTCATTAAAAACAAACTTAAGACCTGTATGATGTTCTACTACTTTTGTAAGTGAGTACCAGGGAAATAAACGCTATGGGTATGAGATTGGAAAAATGAATAATCTACAGAGCCATGGTTCCAGTTATGAGAAACTTTTTTCAAACGGACTAGAGACTACTGATATAGAAGTTATCGGTTTGAAAATAGTACATAATGGTTCATTTACAAACACGATAACCTCTTTTATTTTAAAGGGAAAATGAAATTTTTTTTGTTTATTAACATTAAACACCAATATAAATCAAATCATGCCTAATTTTATTTAAAAAATAAAAAAAATTGAAAAATTGGAGTGGCTACATTCAGAAATGAACTCAATCTTTAAAAAAAAGAGTGATTTCGGAAAGTCCTAAATGGATATATATATATATATATATAAATATATATATATATATATATATATATATATATATATATATATATATATATATATATATATGTATATGTATATATATATATATATATATATATATATATATATATATATATATATATATATTAGGGTGATTCATAAAATTCAAGTTTTAATTGTTTTAACTCTCAACCCTTAATATTCTACCTACCAAAATAATAATTTGTTTTAAATTTCGGATTTTTTAATTAATATTTAAGGGACGCTAACCTTCCCATAAGGTTTTTAAGAATTACCTTAAAATTTGCACTTATTGCGATGTTGGCTATGGTTTACTTATACAACTTTGATGAAGGTATTTAAGTGCTAATGTAAACAGTTCTTTATTTACTCACTTCGTCGGTCCCTCACTGCCCTCTGTAGACACCCACAATTTAGTTAATATAAACAATCCATTGCTCTTTTATACACTTATCCAGTGACGCCATCGTTGCGAGTCAAAGTGAGTATGTATGATTGTAAATGTCATATGACATATAAGAATGTAAATGACATATAAGACATCGAATATTATAAAAACGTAAAAATATGGTTAATTGGACAATCTCGAGTGATGTGTTTATTTTTTCATCTTAAAAACGTAATGACCGACACAGATAGAGAATCGGCGTCATTAACAGCAAGTGATAACAACATGTTATGCCAAAAATACTTAAATATTTCAAAGAATGGCAGAATTTAAAAAAATAAAGAAAATAAAGCAAAACGCTCAGCAGCAATAAAAGAAAAAGAAAACAAATGACAATCAAATTTAAATGTTTTGTTTGATATTACTCACTCAAATGCCGTTAATATGATAACTATGAAGAATATAAGCAATTTCTTTTAAAACAAAGAGAAATTAGTCGTCCAGAGAATATTGGTAATATTGATAGAAGCCATGCGAGAAAACATAATCGGAGATGAAATAGTAGATCGTCTACCAATCTTGGTATCTGGAAATAGAGTCGACCAGCTCTTGGCTGTTCCGAAGCTTAATAATGGCTTCTGCTATTTTCGAGACTATTTTATCATGAAATTTATATGATAAAATAAAATGTATGTTTTGATACAACAGTATCTAATACAGGGCGAATAAACGGAGTATGTGTTCTTCTAGAACAGAAAATGCAAAAGGAACTGATTTGGTTTGCATGTCGGCATCACATACTAGAAATTTTACTCAAAAGTGTTGTTGTAACAGCTGTAGGGCCTTCTAGTGGTCCTGAAATTATGATTTTTAAAAGATTTAAAAGCTACTGGCCAAAAATAAATCAAAAAGACTTCAAAACCGCAATGTCCGAACCATCTACATGGAATTGTGTTCGAACTGTCGCGAAAGATATCATCGCTTTTGCTGAGAATCAGTTGGAACAATTTCAGCCTCGTGACGATTATAAAGAGCTCCTTCATTTGATAATTATCTTTTTGGGAGGGATTCCTGAAAAGGGTATCTCATTCAAAGCCCCTGCTGGAATGCACCGTGCGCGATGGATGAAAAAGCTGAAACTGCACGCACTGAAAATGTTTTTGTTTAAGCATCAGCTTAAAATCACAATTAAGTAAGCTAAGGGCGTTATAAATATTTGTATATTTGTTGTAGTTTTCTACGCAAAATACTGGTTTACAGCGCCAGTGGCTGATATGACCTCAGTGAATGGCTTACAGATATTAAACCATTTGGTTGATTTCGAAAAATATAACACAGTTGTAGCCAAAGTTGCCATAAAAAAAATGTTGGTTCATCTTTGGTATCTTTCCGAAGAGCTAATTGCTTTAGCTTTTTTTGACAAACGAGTTTCTATCGAAAAAAAAGTAATATGATTTTGGCTCGGAAAACTGAAGGAACGAAAAAAAATCCGAAAAAGTCATCCTTGGAATATGATGCAGTCGTAAACAGAAACATCGAAGATTTCATATCAACAAACACTATGATTTCTTTTCAAAATTACTGGAATTTTTTGTGAGTTCATTCAGGAAGATCCTGAGCTATGGGAAGAGGAAGAAAGCTTCAAATCGGCTAAAGAAATTGTACAAAATATGAGAGTCGTTAACGATACAGCTGAGAGGAGTGTTGCACTGATGGAAGAATACAATAAATTACATATTAATGACGAAGAGCAGAAGCAATACTTAATGTTGTTAGTTAAGAATTATAGGCAGAAAAACTAAAATTGTAATAAGGCAAATCTACTACATTTTTTTATTTTTACTTAATAATTTAGAGGAACGATAGTTATTGTTATTTAGTATAATATTTTCCCTAAAACCTATGTATAACACTCACATCTGGTATTAACAAACTCTTAAAAATAAATGCTTTTTTTTCGAATTTCAAAAGTGGGTAGCGACCCTTAAACACAGATTTAAAAAAAAATAAAAAATCCTAGTATGTTTTCTAGTGGAATAGATACAATTAAGGGGTTGAGAGTGAAGAAAATGTCAAAAAAAAATTTTTCGGTCTTTTAATACATATATATAAATATATATATATATATATATATATATATATATATATATATATATATATGTATATATATATATATACATACATATATATATATATATAATATATATATATATATATATATATATATATATATATATATATATATATATAATATATAATTTGTGTAGGTAAACTTTGTTATGTGACGTGGTTTTAAGATTTTCATGGCAATCAGCTGGTGAGGGTCTATTAATTATTCAGATGGCAATAAAACTATTAAAATAAAGATTCGAAAAGTAGTTTATTTTGGTAACTTTTAGTTAGCACAAAACTTTTAATAAACACACAATTATATAACTATATAAATGATAAATACGAATTTTACATGCGTCCTCTACAGCTCCAGGCCAAACTGTAAAATTGAAAATAAAGTTCTTTTATACAATTCTGAAATGAAATATTTCGAAAGTTAGTGATGACGTTTTTTAGCTTTTGGTTAGACTTGTATTTATATCACAAGCGAGAGGGGATTGATTTAATTTTATTTGTGAATTCGGAATACCTGAAGTTTAAATCAAAATTTATATGTAAATATTTGTAATTAAAATTTTAATTTAAACATTATAAAATATTTTACTGTTTTACCTTGGTATGGTTATCCACCATGCAATTGTATAGTAAGCCAGCTCTATCGCAACCTTTATTGCCATCGGATACCGGTTGATCGTTTACTGAAACAAAGTATTAAACTTTTCGATACTATTTTATTTTCATACTTGGTATTTAAGAAAAAGACGATATCTATTAAACGATGTAACACTTCAACGAGAAACCTGTCCTATTATTTTTCTGCGATAGTTTTTTATTTTTTTTCTATTTAAGGGTATATACAATTCACAGGGTATTTGGTTTAAACAAGTTTTTATCTCTGCGGAATAAAAATAGAAATATGTTGTAAACTATTACTTACTCCCTTTACATAGACTGATCAGCTCTTTGATTCCACCTAATTCATCAGCGTCTTCAATATGCTTTTCTGCTAATGAATGTGCTGCATCTTTGTTTAGCATACCGTTTTCCATCTGGAGATACGTTATATTTGATATAATGTTAATATTCGTTTTAAAAAAAACATACAATATATAGAAGTTAAAGTTGTAATATAAGATCGTTTTATGTTACCAAACATAATTCCGTAAAGGTAAAATAATAATTCGTGTACCTTTTGGCAAAATAATAAAGAGATAGATTACCAAAGATATTTAAAATAAATTGTCAAAATTTTTAATGGCATTAAATAAAAAAAAGTTATATTTTATTTTGGTTATATGATTATATTAGTTACTAGTTGATTAAAAATGGTAACAAGAACTGCTGAATTTTTAAGTTTATTGAATTTATTTTAATAACTCATAAAACTAAATAAAAAAGTGATGAAAAAATGTTCTATTGCGAAAATTTTTTTTACATTTTTCATCGTGCATTTGATAAGCCTCTTTTAACAATTTTCTAATGAAATAAAATTATTGCAGTTTTGCGTAAGTTATAAAAATATACTTAAAATAAATATACTTTTGTTCTAAATAACTAAAGTAAATTGTAACTCTACAATAAGACTACCGTTTAGTCTAAAAAGATAATATGTATTAAATACATCAAATAACAGATTTCTTACAATACCAATGGTGGAGACGACACAATTGAGTAGACATTTCGCGTTGATACTGTTCGGGAGTTGCTTTTGTTTGAGTTGGGCTACTTCTTCGTCCGTGATGGGGTTGTCTGCACGGCAGCCAGTCGCAATCTCCATGAACATAGCATGCCTTTCTTCCTTACTCGTGGCCTATAAGAATTAAACGTAATATTACGTTTGATAGAAATGCAAATGAGGGTACTGACTCTTTGATTCTTCTATTTCACATGCTTTCTTTATATATTGAGGATTATATCTAGCACGCTCCATATTAATGACCAAGAAGTTAAGGGTATGCCGTCAGTGGCATTGGAGCTGTCGATTAACAGCAATTGAGGATCAACTTAATTTGGTTGAATTAATTTCATGTTTACTTTCTTTACTAGATGACCTTTGTTTTTTGATGTTTCGGAAAACTAATACTTTTAGTAGTATCCTCTCTAATTTTACTCTTAAGGCTAACAATAATGTTGCAATTAAAATTAAATTATAAATTCAAACATATTTTAGATCCGTTAATATTAGAGATTGGAGAAATATTGGAGCCGAATCACAGTTTCCTGCGTTATGGTGTCTATCTTGTTTCCCCACCGTAAGTCTCTGTCTTATTTCGTTTAGAAGTAAGAAGCTCGTGATACAGACAGAGAAACGGATTTACGAATAAACGGACGACGTTACTGTAAAATTGGGGTTTAGTTCGAACTCTTGGGATATGGAAATCTAAAAAAGCAGACCAAATTATTAAGTGAGATGAGTGGCAATTGTTTCATTTGTTTAGTAATTTTATAATCTGTAACGTTTATGATAATTAAATATTACTTTAAATAAGATATCTACACATTATATGGATATTTTTCAAAACTGGGGACTTAACATTTAGGATAATCCAGGTATTTCAAAATTAAAAGGGATTAGGGTGTAGGGATTGTAAAATTATACTAATAACGAAACAAAAACTTTGTTCCTATAAAACATTGCAAATCAGTTTTGGTACAGACTATACGGTAGAACGCGATGGCCGTACGTAGTATGGGATAAAGAAAGTGTTGGAACTGAATATTTGATATTTTAGACACAATGCGATAAGCGTGATGTATTTGTATCGTGTGGGACTTTAAGTGATTTTGAAGGCCAGTTAATTAATTAAAATAAATAGAAGGCAGTGACTATTACAAAGCGATTTATTACCGAGATGTAAATTCTATGAATTAAACTTAATTAAAAGAAGACCAGCCCCACCTCGGGGAGAGGAAAACGCAATAAGAAAATAGGGGGGATACGATTTCATACGACGTCTTGCTTACAGAGCGTAGTCTAAAATCGTAAGTTATCATGTGTGACTTTATAATGAGGTAACGCTGAAAAAAATTACTGAAGTATAACATTAAAATAACGGTAATTATGGAAGTCAATAAAATAGAAGAATACGAAAAATTTAGATTGTTATTATCAGTCCTTACTATGTCTTGGTAGAGTTTTGTTCTTTTAATATCTTGTCTCAAAGGAATAGATGGATCTTATTATAAATATAATGAATTATCAACATCGGTTATTAGAAGCGTATTGATAGATGATAGAGATATTATGTACCATTCTGATCATATCATCTAATTATATAATATCAACCTCACCTTAACTTGGATGCACAGAATTAAAAGAAGCATCAATGCTAAGTATTTTGCCATTGTATTTCAATAACTGTCTATTGTCTGTAGTATTTAGATAACTGTATGTGGTGCCGTCATTGGACGCGAGTTGATTGTTTAACGTAACAAGCGGCGCATATTTTATATAGAAAATTGGGAGAAAAACTATGAATATGAAGCACTAGATTGGTCACTGTGTTTATTTACTTCGTTATCTTTTCCTCGATGAAACTGATATTATTGTAATACAACGAAAACTAGGTCGTGCTAAAGAACTTAAAGAAAGTAGAAATAATACTACATCACCTAGTTTCATTTAATTGTGAAACTGATATTGGTTATTAAGTCATCAATTCGCTCGTAGCGGAAAATTTGTACTCATAAAGAATGTAAAATAACTATTACCAATTAAAATATTCAGTTAGTAAATGATTTTTTTAAGCCCGAGTTTTTCTTACAAAAAGATTTTAAAATTGAAGCGCGGGTTACTATTAAGAATTATAGATATATTCTTAGTAGATATAGAATAGTATTACAAATTGTTTGTAAATCGTTCGATTTCTAAATAGAGTCTTTATAGTTTCACAGTACAAATAGTCGAATCATGCGTAAAAGAATTTTATTTCAAACTCTAACAGATGACTATCAGATGTTAAAACCTCTACTTTATCAGGTAACAGATGATGAAATAACAATCGAGTTCAGATTGAGGTAATATTTGTACCGTTTTTTTTTCTTTTCTGTATTGGTGTTGATACTAAAATAAAGAATAGTATTTTTGGTGAATTATCAGCTCTGTGATTCCGGATTTGAGAGATTAACCCATTTAGGCCGACGTTGAATATCGGTCGCCATCGCAATCGTATGGTAGGATGATTTAAAATTTACTGTTAAATTTGTAAAGAGAGAACCTTTACAGTTTCTTAATAAATATTTTTTGTATTATAAAAATGTGGTTTGTATTCCTATGTTATTATAACAATTATACGAATAACTTTTTATAAAACAACTGTGTCACATCTAAATAGTTTCGTGGACGCGATCACAAGCTGTTCCTCTCTATTTCAATTCACACAAATCAAACTTAATTCGTATGAATTAAAAACTGATTATTTAATAAATATTCATCAAAACACACTTAGGAATTGTGCACGCCCTTTCTCATTTAGTCACATTTCATGGAAGCAGACTGTCCCACGGCAATGATGAGGACATCCGCAGACTCAAAAATAACAGTCATTAGAAGTGACCAAAGTCTCTGGCCGCCATTGTTTCATAATATTTTTAAGCCGAAAATATACAGGTGCTCAAGGGCATGGCGAGTTAGTCATGCTTCTGCTTCATGATAATGACTCACAAATAAAAGTCACCGCTGGTTTTACTCAAGTGCCTCGGTTTTTGTAGATAACAAGTGGAGTTGACATATTCAGTGCATTATTATTTTAAATCATCGCGCTTTGTTGTGAATTGGTTATGTGCGCTTTGCTATTATTCTGTAATGCAATTGTTGAAGAACCATAAAACGCAAGAACTGCCTGTCTGCATGTTTCCCATTTCTTTGCATATTGTTTGTCTGATTCTTATTATCGTATTTATTTCTGAAAGTCATTATGTAAAAAAAATGTGTAAATAGATTAGATTTGGTTAGTTACTACAGAGTTACTAAGGTTTTGGAGTTTTCATTATGTTAATATTAAGGAGTGCCTCAGAATGTAGGCAAGCATAAAACGCTATGAATGGCATGCCGATTGCGACGGTTCTGAGGAGCGGGAGGAGAAGTCATTTTGTCAGAGATAGGTTTCACGCAGCTCACGCGTGCGGTGGATTCAACTTCACACTTTCCACGTCAGTGAAGCTGCAGATAAAAGCTGGTTGGTATTACAATTTTATCTTGCTATGTTCTGCACTATGTGGTGGCTGTCGCTGGATCGACCTGGACCGGAGTCGGAACTGACAAAACCCACTGGAGGATGATCGAGGAGGCCTTGCCCGAAAATAAGCACCGAAATAACATTAATTTAAAGCATAAATGGTATAAATTTACTTTTCATTTTAAGGAATAACTATTTTTAAATTTGGTTTCAAACCCTGCGAACTCTCTCGGAAATGACTTATTATTATAATTATTATTAAGTTCTGCGCTAAGTAGTTTGTGCTTAACATAGCAGTATAAAATTATGTATCTTTCGTCAAGTATTAACACTATTTTCATTTATTATGTGAAATGTTTCGTCGCTACTTATTGACATGTAATTTAATGTATATATTATTTTTCTATTACAGAGTAATTTTTAATAGCCCAGTTGGAATGTAATGTTATTTGCTTAGCATATGTGTATCAAGATTATAAATACACAGTATAAAAAATATACTTAAAGTTATTCCGAATATATGTAATTATCCGTTACTGGAGTATTTTTAATATAAAAACTGATGAAATGACTAATGCATCCAGCAGAAACTACTTCATTCGATTTTTGGAATAATTTAAATTTGTTTAATGATTCATCGCGATCAGTAAAAAATTTTTTTTCTAATATTTTAAATGATTTACATTCTGTAGTTAGTTTATCTGCAGCATAAGTAAATATTTTTTAGTAAAATGTACTGGAATTAAGAGTCTGTTTCACATTTTTTTTCGTACCAGTTTACTAAATAAAAGACAAATTACAAATGCAATAAGTACTGAGAATTTATGAAGGTTAATATATTCTGAACATTGTTAATGGTTTTACATTTACGAGTAGATTCTTGCAAGGACTCAAAAATTTAAAGTTAGATTATTATATTAAAACATTATTTAACAAATTATATTATGTGTAATCAAATCGGTAGCAAAGTAAGTAAATAGGTAAAATAAACAAAAAATTGGGTAGTTTTTTGAGTAAATAAAAAGAAATGTTGTGTTGTATTATATTATAAGCAAATATCATATTTTTAAAAACTTGAGTTTAAACACGGCTGGTAACAATATTCCGAGTATTCTGAAGCTGAAAGGAAAGGAAAATTGTAATAAATGGGGTTTTACTGCAGGCATCTTATCGATATTTGAGAGCATGATTCACTATGCCAAGATCGTTAAAAGTACCGAAAAAAGTCTAAAGGTCAAACAAAAAGAAAGGCAAAGTTAATTTTAACGATTGACCCTGAATTGTGCGTTCATACCAAGGAAACAATCAGCTTGATGGAGTTGTGAAAAAAAACTGAAGGAAATCTTTGATGACTCGTGTTTTCCGAAAAAATACCTTTTTTTTGGCTTTTAATCTGGATACGACAAGAAAATTGTGGTTCGATGACTGTATATGTAAAAAAAGTTGTCGAGACATCGCAGAGATGGAAGGATTATTATTAGCAGTTTGCCGGAAAAATTATTTTTAATGATCATGGCAATCGAATATTCAGGAGTTCAGATTACAAGTAAAGTACAAACTAATCGATATGGATTTTCTTAAAAACTAAACCGACACGGATTCCAGTGGGGTTGCATTGCCCGCGAAGAAACCGTATTCAGAGACACAAAACAACATTAACAGACAATATGGCAGCACGAGCACGAAAAATATCGTCCCGGGACTACAAGAAATGTAAAGATTTTAAAGCAATGGCTGAAAGTAAGTTGGAAATATTTCGTTTAGATAAAAGTGACGAGTTTTGTAATAAATGGTATAAATACTTGAACAAAGAAGGTATCGAAATATAAATGTGTACCTGCCTGAACAGCACGGTGATAGAGAGCGAATAGAACTCGTGTTGGAAAGGTTAGGTGCTTACTATTTGACGAGAAGCTAGATGATACAATTTTGTGCTGAGGCGTTAAATATATGAAAAACAGGTCTGTTATTACAAGTTTGAAAAATAAAGCCATTACAACGTGTGGCACAAGAAGAAATTAGACATGAGTAATATTCGTCTGTTTGGAAGTTCTGCGATGGTTCACATTCCTAAGAAACGGAGATTAAAATGGAATAGAAAAACTGAGCAGTGTATTCTTATTGGAATTTTAGACAAATGTGAAAAGGATATTTAGACAATGTGAAAAGAAATTATGTTTATGAAGCGGGAAAAATATTGCCACAATCAAAAGATATAACATAGTGATGGAAGGAAAAACAAATAGAGAACATGCTCGAGAAGAAAACGCAATTTGGATTCAGGAGGTAGAAAAAGCGAATTTGGTTCGGAAAGAAGAAAACCAAGTAACACATGATGAGATGTAAGATATAAATATGGAGAGCAAAGATTCAGTGAGGGAGTTTACAGGGAACGAATCTCTGAGCAGTTCAAGTTTGAATTCATCCGTACATACATATTTAAATGATGAGAATGGCTATGATTCTCTAATTGATTCAAATATCGAGACAGATATTTCACCGAATGAGCTTCAAGAAGCTGGTGTAATTTTGAAAGGCAATAGAATGTGGAATTCTCCAAATCGTAATGATTACAATGTGTGTTTTTCAAGTAGCTTGCCGGAAGCCGAGGAAATTGTCTTCTCAGTGGCGCTGAATAAACCAAAGCTGGACAATGGAAGCTTTGTGAGGAGTTGCATTTATTTAAGTACGATGATGCGTGAATGCTCGTTGATAGTGTAGTGTAAGTGGGTATTAAAAAAATTTGAAGTTAATGGCAAAGTGCGATATCGTGCCAGGCTTGTGACAAAAGGTTTTTCACACCGACGTGATATTGATTATGTGGACACCTTTTCTCTTGTTGTGAAGCACTTAATATTGAGAACGTTTGCTCTTAGTTTGCAATGGAGTATGGACTTTGCACACTTGGATGTGACGACTGTCACATCCAAGTGTATTGCCTAGTATTGTATTGCCTAGTATCCGACTGTATTGCCTAGTATCCGACGTAAGTGTATTGCCTAGTATCCGACTGTATTGCCTAGTGTCCATTTAAGACACTTAAAAGAAAACATCAACTTATCTATTCCTGAGGGTTTTAAAAATAACATAATGGGAAGGTTCTAAATCTTAAGAGTTATTTATGGGTTGAAACAGTTTTCTTTAGTTTGGCATAAAAGAGTGATAAATTGTTTATGTAAATTCGGCTTTAAAATTGTAAGTTCGAATCATGTTTATTCTCAAACAATAACGGCAATGTTAAATATTGAATATATTTGGCGTTAATTTTGTAGAAATTCATTATTCACAATTAAATGAAACTACGTGATGTAGTATTATTTCTACTTTCTTTAAGTTCTTTACCATGACCTAGGTTTCGTTGTATTACAACATCTTCAGGTGGGATACTAGCAAAGATTCGATCTTTGCTAATATTCCACCTGAAGATGTAATACAACGAAATCTAGGTCGTGGTAAAGAAATTAAAGAAAGTAGAAATAATACTACATCACGTAGTTTCATTTAAGTGTGGGCAATGTTAAAATAATAGTTATGATTTCTTAATTTTTTTTTCAATGACAACAAATTTGAAAATTGTATAGGTTCTGAACTGAAATTATTTAGGTATGAGAATAAATATGGGTAAAAATTGTAGTATCAAAACAATAGATCAATAACCATACATAGACTAATTATTGTCTAGATTTGACATGTCCCATTATAAATCCATAGATAATCAAATCGAATGTAAATTAAACATTGAAAAATCTTAAGAATGTATTAAAAATATTTCACATTAAAGACTTGTAGACAGTCTAATGTATGTAGCTGTTTTGGCAAGACCTGATATAGCGTATTCTGTAAATTACCTTAGCAAATTTAATAATTATTTTAATGAAACTCATTAAATGTTTGTGAATTTAATATTAACAATTTGAGGAATATGTTACAAATGTTCCTTATCAAAGACATACGTAGTCTAATGTATTTAATTGTGTTGGTTAGACATGATACAGCATATTCCATAAGTTACCTTAAAAAAATAAAATTAATTAATTTCTACAATGAAACTCATTAAAGTTACCCTAAAAGATTTGTGAAGTATTTGCAAAAGACTAAACATCATTATTTAAAATATAGCAAGGAAAATGTAGAGCTAAAAAGTCTTGTTGACGCTGATTGATCTAGTCACAGCTTAGACGGAAAGTCTTATTCTGGTTACTAATTTACAATGTGTGGTTCTGTGGTTTCATGGTAGAACAGGAAACAAAAGACTGTTTCTTTATCTAGTACCAAAGTAGAGTATATAGTACTAGAGGTATCTAGGGATGCTATTTATTTAAGAAATTTGATGTATGAAATTACTCGTAAAATGTGTATCGTCATGTTACATTGTGATAATCAAAGAGCTTCAGGATTGGTAACAAGTCATCGATTGCACAATAAACCGAACGGTACTGATATACTTTATCACTACATTAGATATGCAACAGGAAATAATTTAATTGAAGTTAAGTATATTTCAACTCGATAGACGCCTGCTAACTTGTTAACTAAGAGCTTATTGTTAATTAAACATTATACATTTATGAGGATGCAGGATTTTATTCCAAATTAGAGTGTAGAGATAATGTTTAAAATTTATTTTTGTGTTGATTCCACATAATTTTAAATGGATTTACGCCAATTTTGTTAAATAACATCCTCATGTTATAATTTTATATTGAAATACTGTGTAACGAAATAAGATCCGTAACGCCATCTGTATAAGATAGCCATAAAAAGCCAACCAAAGAAAAAGAATGTCAGTTGTTAACCGAAACTCATCGCGGTGTATCGATGGTTTCAATGTCCTGAATAAGTTGATATTAAAATATCGAGAGTTTTCACGACTTCTTAATGAAAAATACATTTATTTTTCATATATGGTATTAATGTATTTTTCATTAAGAAGTCGTGTATATGGTAAGTATGCTGCGTACGCATTTTATAAAGTTTTATCTGGCTGCACGGTATTGCAATACTAAGTTCCGGGACCGCACTGTTGGCTACTTCACTCCTCGATAACTTTTAAATCAAAGCGGCAGTGAGGTAAATTAGTAGGTAAGTACATATAATGTACTTAATTATAATGCAAATTCCAACAACATAATGGCAATAACGATTATATTGTATAATAACAACATAAATCCACATAGAATTATTTTTAGTTCAGAAGGGGAGACCATCTCATATTAGATATTTTTGAATCTATTCGCCGTAAAATTTAAAAACAAACATACGTACATTCATATTGTGAACAATAGTAAGTGCTTGGCCAGAAGCAAAAGTACGTATATTGTAAGTAAGAGACCGGCAAAAGTCCACATGATGTTGGGCCTTGGTGTTGCTAGAGTAAAAATGACACTGATAAATAGATAGGATGATAAATAAATTCCTTAAAAGTTTTATTTAAATCGTTAGACCAATGAGAAATCGTGTATTTTATTATGAAATAAGGTCACTTTCATATTCGTTTGCAAATGCTATTTCCATGGAACTTTTGGGAGCAGCAATATAAAACAAAGTGCGGACTATGGCTCGTTGTATATTCCTAAACAGATGAAATTCTCAAGTCCGGCGGGATCATCGAAAAAAGTCATGTAAAAATCGACGAGACATTCATTTTGATAATAACAATATGGACATCAATGCCAGTTAATAGTTTATTTGTAGTTATTTTAAGAAATGATACAAATTAAAAAAGCAATCGGTATTGACTATTTTTCTAATTGTTTCTAAAAAGTTATTATCTATTTCGTAAGATTTCAACTGTAATTTTATTTCTTATTAAAAATTCTTGATATATTAAAAATATGATATGTACGCGTATTTATTATTTTGTCTTATGGTTACCAGTTAAACTTTATTTTTTTCTCTTTTTGGATCGTCCAGTCTAAAAAATATCAGTGTTTTCAAAAATTATTTTCTATTTCTGTAACGCCTCTTCCGTTTTCAACGATGTCCTTTGTAGATTGTGATTTGCCCATTTAGATAAATTTTGAAAGGTCGACTTCTAATTAAATTTTAGTATAACTTAACTCCTCATATGTTGGGAAACAGGCGTTATAAAAATGCTCTACGTCAAGCGATGTAGAAATCGAATATACATAGAAACTTTTGGGACACATGTTTCATACTCTGTGTGTTATTTGTTATTTTAGATTAGTGCTTGAATAGTGTTACCAGAAATAGTAAGACAACTGGGAAAGATAAGATATTCTTATTAATGTAGTAATTACTTTTGGCCTGACCTTTCATTCCATCCGATTTCAGAATGTGACAAAATTGTCTTCACAGATAATTTTTTTAAGGTTCTCCACTTAAGGGCAAATACGAAGATATTTAAGTGCTCAGAGTTAGGAATGCTTAAAATTGACATATATTACTGAAAAAGAGAACGGAAAGCCAGACGTTTTTAAGAAATTATAAGAGAAATTGTAGATGACTATACAAAAAAGACTATAGAATACATATGTATATATGCATGCATTATATTATTTGAAAAAATTATCTTAAGTGAATTTGGAATATATTTTTAAGTTATGTGTAGATGTCACATATGGAGATGTCAGTTATGTGTAGCACAATATTGTAAAAAATTGTTTGTTTGAAAAGTGGGTTAGAATTTTTTTTTGTGCATTCCATTAAAAGGGTTTTCATTGGGTAGATTTATTAAAATAAAATTTAAATTTCGTTTACAATTTTTCTTCTTTTTTATTTCTCTTATTTTTAAGCGTCGATTTAAAAAAATACGAAAAATTTTAATTTTAATTCTAAATTTTATTTAGAACTTTCAATTGACATTATGTCGACTAATTTGTATAAAAATTTCAAGAGATTTAGACAACTACGGAACTTTACTTTGTGCAGACTCCGACATGTACTTGACCGTTTGTTTCCAAGTATAGCTTTATAAATTAAAAAATCGTTTTTGCAATTAAATTTGTCTTCTCTTTCGTATCATGTTACGAAGATAGAATTACGATTTTACATTATTTTGACGAAAATTATATCAACTGTAAGTAGTTTTGAATATTTGAAATGAAATTATATTATTTGATTAAATAAAAAGATACCTAAATTCACTTTATATAAGGTACAAGGTTCTGGGAATTTCCTTAGTCGATTTTAGGATTGCAGACTGTATTGTAGATTGTCTTTGATAAAAATATTAATTTTATTGACATAAGTCTTCTCTCGGTTTCAGTCTTCTTACATTAATTTCTAATTATTTTCCTAAATTAGTTTTTATCAAGCCAATATAATTCTAGAAACAAAATAAGTGTTGACTGAAGTGAACACTATTTGGTTGATATCATGTAGAGACGTCAATACTGTGTAATACACATACGTACATCCCAGTGAAGTTAATCTATATATCATAGCATGCCAATAGTGGGGAGTCCCACAATGCAGGTGCTAGTTAAGCCTGGTGTTAGCGTAACTCACTTATCCACTCGACCTATTAAAAGAGAATTAAAGGAAGCGTGGTGCTATACGCCCATATAAATACATACATACACACACACATACATATATCCATATATATATATATATATATATATATATTTATTTATTTATGTATTTATTTATCATCTATGGAGAAAAAACAGATACAAGTCATAGTGAAATACAAAATAAGAGTTTTTTGACAATAAGGTTAACTTATATCCTAACATTCCCATATGAAAGTAATATTCTACATGCATATATCCTCAGTCTTTTCTAGATATTTCCATGATACATTAAATATTCAGAAATTTTATAAAATATCAAATTAAATTTTAAAAAACTAATATTGTTAACAATCAAGCAATAACTTTTGAAATTATTGAAATCAGCCTTTCATTTAAAGTTCACTGTAACAGTTATCAATAATAGAATTAATAGTAATCGCTATACCACCTATAATAATATCGATTAAATAAAAAGAAAAACAACAGAATATCACGTCGATTTGAATAAATGAAAATGTAGTGTCAATGCTTTCAAAGGACTAATGGTTGTATAGTATCCGTTTAACTGACTGTTTGTATTGAAGTACTGAGCTGGCAAATATATCTAGAGAATGAAATTTTCATCACAAAGCCTGCGTAGTGGTACACGAGCACCAGCATTAGTGCGAGCGGTAGGTAGATGGAACAGTGCGATGCTACGGGTCGCTCTCCCTGGCACACGAAACTGCTATGACTTAACTGTGGCTTAATTGTATCTTGTTTATTCTGCAATACGCATCTAGTCTTTTAAGATCTTCTGGTAACTTCGAATGATCAGAAGAATCTCTTATTTTGGAGAAAATCTTTAGGTCGTCAGCATATAACAGGAACTTGCTGTGTTTAAAACAATTGCTGATATCATTTATAAAGATGATAAACAAAAAGGGACCCAATATGAACCTTGAGGTACCCCTGAAGTCACTGGAACATGAGGTAATATAAAACCCTTAATTTTAACTGCTTGTTGCCTGTTGCTGAGATAGGAGACGAACCAACGAAGTAAATTGCCCTTTATACCGTTAAAAGAGAGTTTTTTCAGCAAGATGAGACGATCAACCTTGTCGAAAGCTTTTTTAAAATCTGTGTAGATGGAATCAACCTGTGCCTTATTAGGGCCTTAGGCCGGGCCTAACTAAGCTGTGGTTGGGCGGGCGGACTCGGTACCGCCCGTTGGGCCAAGCGAGGGTCTGGGTTTTTGCCGCCTCTTTGCTGGCTGACGACATGAAGGGGCGGATTTTTCCCAGACTGGGTTAAATCGTCAGATCAGAAGGTCAAATACCCGTTGAAATTGCTGTACACGGGCATTTTTTAAATTTTTTTAAATTTTTTTTTTGACCGGTTCCGTACGAATCCATGCTGCTCCTCAATAATATGCCGATGCAATGTCGTATAAATCCTATTGTGAACCACTTTTTCAAATACCTTAGACACTGCTGACAAAATGGATATAAGCCGATAATTTTCGACAGATTGTTTACTTCCAGATTTATATACTGGTATTATATGTGCATCTTTCCAGCACCCGGGAAACGTACTCTGCGCAATACACATGTTAAATATTATAGTGAGTGGAGCAGAAATCGTATCGTGTGTGCTTTTAATTAATATAGGTTCAATGTTGTCTGGACTTGCTCCCTTATTGGGATTGATTTTCTTGAGGGCATTAGTTATTTCATCTCTTTGGAAGCGGATGGAGGTGATATTAATATCCATCTGAAGTGCTAAATTGTGATGAGGAGGTAGGTTTTTTCGAAGGATTCACAAATATTATTTGGATCTAGAGGTGGGTTCCATTCAAAGGTAGATTTGAAGAACTTAGAAAACATTTGGCATATCATTTGAATGTCATTCGATTCATAACCTTCGAAATTCATCGACGGTGGGTATCCTTCTGACTTCTTTAGTGATGACACGTATGGCCAGAAACCTTTTACGTTGTTATTAATAAGTTTCTCAGTATTGTGGACATAGTCACGAAAACAAGACCGGGATATTTTCTTAAATTGACTTCTTAATTTAGGGAAATTTAAGTAATCGGAGAAGTTACCGTATAATTTCCATTTTATCCAGAATTTTTCTTTACGTTTACTTACCTGTATCAATTTAGGAGTGCACCAAGTTGGACGTTTCCTGGATTTTTGTGCTTTCTTTGTAACTAATTTATTGATAATATCAAAAATAATAACATAAAATCTATCCACAGCGCAGGTGGCTGAAAGCTGGTGGAACTCCTTTTCCCAGTTTATGGATTCTAGCGCTTTATTGATTGCAGTATAGTCGCACTTGTATTGTATTTTGAGTTGTCAGCCTTTTTCATCGCGACCTCTGGACAGCAATCAATTGTGAGGAGGAAAGTAGGATGATGGCGGTCCTCACGAAGTAATGATTCCGCAGAAGAGAGTTTACATTTACAATTACTCAGTGCGAGATCGAGAGTCCTGTTATTACAATTTTTAAGGTAATTAAACTGTTGCAATTTCATGAACGAGGTGACGCCAGTAACAAGGGCAACTAAGGGGTCAGAACTGTCATTTATGATGCCATAGGGACAATTTTCCATAAACTGATAATTAAGGTTGGAATATTGTAATCACCAACAATTAATATGTGGTTACTAAAATTATCAGTATATAAATTTTGTAAATTGCAGAAATGCTTTTTATAGATATTTAACGAAAATTTCGGTGGAATATAAACAGCACATAATATAAGGGAGAAATTCTTCATTCGCAAAGAAATAAATAGTTCCTCCAAAGCAACGCTTTGCAATAAGTTTTGTCATAACCGCAACAACAATTCCACCTCCATACGATTTAATGCTACTGGATAGATTTCGATCACGTCGAAACACCATATATATATATATATATGTATATATATATATATATATATATATATATATATATGTGTGTGTATATATATATATATATAAAAATTCTGGATAAAATGGAAATTATACGGTAACTTCTCCGATTACTTAAATTTCCCTAAATTAAGAAGTCAATTTAAGAAAATATCCCGGTCTTGTTTTCGTGACTATGTCCACAATACTGAGAAACTTCTTATTCTTCCCTTTATTTCTTGAACGTTATTTTATATACAGAAAAACAATTTATTAAGATGATGTTGCACTCAATGTATTTCAATAAGTAGTGTTTGTTTGGTTGTCTATGCGACTGTTATTCTATTTTTTACATTAAAAAGATGACAATGTAAGTGTAATGAAAAATACTTATCTGATTATTTTCTTCTCATTGAGGTATTCGAAATTTGAAAAGAAACTCATCGTGCAGACGAATTGACCTGTTTTATTTCGTATTATTTATTCATATGTACAATGTTTTCAAATTACAAATTAATTATGAAGTAATATATATGTATACTCATAACCATTTCCTAATGCTTGTAACATCCGTGGAACATTTGTTACGAGCATTTAAAATTTCAGGCCAAACTGTAAAAATAAGATAATTTATTAGTTACAACAATTAATTTAATGCAACATTTCGTAAGTTAATCTTTTATATGAAACATTTTTATGTCAACATGATTTTGTTTGAATTTTTTTTATATCATCGTATTATTTGGTTTTCACTCATAAGGTTATAAATGCATGACTCATCAGAATATCCTTCGGTTGCCGAAGTAATGGCTCCGTTATTTAATATAATGTACCACATAAATTTCTTCGCTGTTGGAAAACAAATTCATTCGATTTTCTTCGGTTCGCCACTGAAAGCTATTGCGGAGGGTTATTATAGGTAACTTAAAAGAGTTTAATAATATTTGTTAATTTAAAAAAGATAAAAGATTTTTATAATTTTTTATAGTTCTGTTTACTAAACTTCATAGCGAAGTCGCTGTTAGCAGCAGCACACGTATTACTCTGTAGGAAAACGTATTGTGTATGCTCATTTTCAATATTTGGTCAGGAAAATTGCAATAAGGGGTTTTCAATTTAGAGTCTTGACTAAGTTTAAATTCCAGTGGCGTCTGAAATATGTAACGTGGGATTATTTGAATAACAGCTGCGCCGAGTATATTAATATCTTACGGAAAAGTCATATTAAAAAAAATGCCCATTGGATTTAAGAGGCACAAAAATGTTTCTTTCTGCATTATATATATATATATATATATATATATATATATATATATATATATATATATATATATATGTATATATATTTAAGAAAAATGACAATTTTTGCAGCGATAAATATCTTTTCTTACCTGGGTGTGATTATCCATCATGCAATTGAACAGTAAGCCAGCTCTATCGCACCCTTTGTTGCCATCGGATACAGATTTATCATTTACTGAAATCACATACGTTTATGTTTTAGTGTTTGGTAAACCAGATATTATTCTATTCATCATAATATCTAACTTTAGCAACAGAAAAGATAGTAACTGAAGTTCTTTATTATTTAAAACAGTATGTTTATTTGTCGTCGAGTCATAATTCTGGACTATGGGCTATTGATGTATAAATCTGTATACAGAAATATCAAATAAAAATTATATAATTATTATGTACGAATTATTGCATTAACTACAGTACACTTTTTATATCATTTTTTAAGCGATAAATTAATGTTTAATGACAAAAAATAATAAAAGGCCTAAATATATCTACGCCCGGTATTATTTTTTTTTCTTTTTAAACTCGATATTTTCTTGATCTGGGAGAATGAAGGTGAAATGTGACATGAATTTAATCGAATTTTGATCGTCGCCCGATTCAAAATAAAGTAAAATAAAGAAATGTTATGCGTTTTATTACCGTTGTTATTAAAATCTTATTTTAACTATGCTTTTTTAAAACCTATAAAAAGTATTTGTGATCTAAACGAAAAAAAATCTGTCTTGTACTAGATATACTTGCACAATTAGTGTTTCGTGCCATTAGCCCCCTATTTAAATATTAATAGTAACGCATTTTGATCATATGTTTTAAAGGGGTCGCACTATCTGTTGCGCTATCTGTAGCCGAATGTATCGATGTCGTATCACATCGTTTATGAGCGGAGTTGAGTTGGAGGCGTGAACCGAATTAAAAATTTGTAATAAGGTGCTAGAACAAAAGTTGTTCCTTCTATGGTGAGAAGTATTTTTTGTCGAAAACTTTTTTTTTCAACTTTTTTAGAAAATAAACAATTATATTGTTCATAAAAATTAATCGCGCTAGAATTTTCCAATAAAGTGATAAGGGTGACGACAGTAATTTTTTTGCGTTTTTCTCAAAAAATGTTCAAACAGTACATTTTTACAGTTTCATTAAAAAAGTACATCATACGTATAATTGATAAATTTTCATTTGATACCCTATACGATGTACTTAAAAATATATATTTTTTTTTCATTATTTCCCAATTTACCCCCAAAACTTAACCCCTAGAATTAAAATTGATGTTTTTATACTTCAAGTCTATAATTAGGCCATCATAGTGTACTGTGTTAAAATTCGAATGTTTATGACCAGTAGTTTTCGACAGACGGATGAACGGACACCGAAGTGCTTTCATTGGTGTTCCTAATTTTGCCATAAAATACTAAAAGTTTCGAGCATATAAATTACACACTAATAATATTTTAAATATCTAAAACATCATAATAACCCAATTGAATTCTCTTTTCAAGCTATATACCGTATGACACAGAAAGTTATGTAAATTTATTTTTTGAAACTCAAATTGGACCCCTATAAGATTTTCATATAAATATATTAATATACTTTATAACAATGTCAAATTTGATGTATTTACATAGAATCGTTTTTGAGAAAAACGAATGTGATTCACAAGCTTAGGAATATATGAATGTTCGTTCCAAAAACGTAGCTTTTCAGAATTTTTATTATTTACAAACAAGCCGAGTTTCATTTCCTTGGCTACATTCTATTATTTGAATTATGTGGAAATATGTTATAATTATTGTGAACTTTTCTTAAGTTAAGGTTAATTTACGTTCTTTATTGTGACGTAACTTTGTGTAAGTGAGCTGTGGGTTTCTAAACACGAGTCTTAGTAAAGTATCTGTGCTTGATGTTGGCAGTTCGTTTTTGTGCGGATGCTGCTGATAAAAGGTTTATTTCTCAGATTGCTGTGGAGATAAGGTTTAAACAAGTCGAATTTCTCTTTTTAACGGCTTTAAATTATATTCGGAGCAAATGCTTCTTCAATCGATTTCCAGCATTGAAACTAATTAATTTTTTATTATGATTTTATGAGTATCCATATTTGTGTAATACATGCATTCCGATTGTAAGAAAATGTAAAAGCAGAGGATATTCTAAAATTGTTCTCATTTTATTGATTTAATATGACCTTCATAATAACCCATTTCATTAGTTGCAAGTTTACTCCTATAAGAGATAATAAATTGTTTTTCTTCTTTTCATTAATATACTTAAACTTTATAATAAAAGGGTAGTGTTCGTTTTTAATTGTAGATTTTATAGAAATTTTAAAAAGTAGGTGGGATACAGGATTTGATATTGAGATAACATCCATTTATATTTTGTTATTCTAAATTGGTGTATTCCGAGGTAAATTTTTTGTAATGGAGATTCCGACATATAATTTGCATTCTATTCCATTAAATTCTACTCTGCGCCATTTGCTTTTGTTTCAAGTGAATTATGATACAGCGAAAACTCTATAATAAGAAACTGGATGTGTATTCAAATTAAATCGAGACTCTAAGCCAGACATTGTGACAAACATGAACAAAAAAACCTTAGTTTAAAATAGTTGAAAACTTTACGCACTTTCTTTGCACAAACTAATCAACTCCTTGACGGCGCTCATCTCTGCAGGGTCGTCAATGTGCTTCTCGGCCAATGAATGTGCTGCATCCACACTCAGCATTCCGTTCTCCATCTAAAAATGCAGGCCAATGTTGGCCAAATATGTAATAAAATATTAAGTACAGTCGTTTGTCAATTCAAATTTGAACTATGCCAATTTTTCTGTTTGAAAAAAGAAACAAAAAATATTTTCTTATTTTGGAAATGAAATATTCCTATTTTTATTGAGTGGATTTCGCAAATGCCCGTATTCTAATTTCTGAATTTCGTGGAAAGTTTGGTATATTTTTGTCCATCATAGAGCCTACATCATAAAAACCATAAAAAATCAACTAATCAACTACATCAAACATATAATTTAAAAGGAATTGGGAAACTCTGCAAATTTTGGCGAAACACGTCATTACAAAAGAGGTACGCAATAAAAATAAAGCTGATAAAATTGTTAAATGTGATTTTTAGTTTTTTTTACTTAAAATTAAATATTTGTTTCATATGACACACAGATAATAATATTTGTTGTTGTTGATGTTTGGTATTCTTCAAATAAAATAACATTAAGCATTCCGATCTCATTGATTAAGCCAGTTTAGAGTTGAGCACGATTTGCGATGCTATTGAGCTACGCAGGGCTGCCACTCATGTGTACATCTTCACTTAACACGTCCAATGCGGAGCAACAAGTAAATAAGTTTACAATTTTGGTGGGTGAGGAGAAACTCAGTTGAAAACCAAGTGATGCATGTTATATTATAGATATATGATATTTTTTAAGGTCATTATAATTTAATATAAAACAATATATCGTAAATCTGGCTTTTAAATCGGCGGTACAATGAGCTTTTTGAATGTTATATATAACTAGAATAAATCGAAAACAAAAATATAATTTCCTGTGTGCAGACGGTCTTGATATTTATATAGTCGTAAGTGGTAAATCGTGGCGTTTGGGACGTAAAACTCGAACTGGTTCCATCGTCTAAAAAAACCGGTGAGTAATATCAAATATTATGTCAATTATAAGGAATTTTTTTTAATTAAAAGTTATAGGTTTATATTCGTATATTATTGAAAACGCTGTAAATATTTTTGACGATATCTAGACAGCGGTTTTATTTCTTTCCAGTGCGGATCTCTTTGCACATCTAGAAGAAAATAATAGAAAAAAAATATATTATTTGAATACCTGCCCATAACTGGATAAAGTTTCTTATCTAATTCTTCGAATTAGCTTTTCTGCTTAATAATTGCCAAATTATATTATTTTCTGGTTTGCTGTTGAATATATAGGTTAGATTTAGTAAACATTTTTTGTTACAATCGGTTGTAATCGGTATAAAGCATAAAATTTGTTCAAAAATATTCTACTCACAATACCAACAGTAGAGAGTACGCAGTGCAGCAGACACTTGGCGTTGGCACTGTCCGGGAGTTTTCCTGACTTGAGCTGATCAATTTCCTCATCCGTAGCGGGGTTATCGGCGCGGCACTCGTTGGCGATTTCCATAAACATGGCATCAATTTCATCACTATTCATCGCCTGCAAAGGTTAACGTTAGTGTAAAATGCTGATTATTATCATGGTTCTTGACTATATGCGACACTTAGTTATACGCCACAGCAATGATAATCAGACGACCGGTCAGGGTTAATGCAATTGGAGCGCATGAGGTATCCGAATTTTAGATTCATTTTGAACTATTGTTACATTAAAAAACTATCAAGCACCAATAGAACTTGCATTATGCGTATTGCGTATATATTTAGGTACTTATAAATATTCAAGGGTACATAGTATTTCTGCCAAACTATTTACAAATATAAATTTTTCAAAAAGTGTACATACTGTTTACTGCATCTTTCATAGGCATAAAACCATGATGAATATTTCAATAATTGTGACGTCTAGACTAGAGCTTACAGAACTGGTTTGGTTCCTAAAATTTTGATTCCCGGTGCTGAGCTCAGCTGGGTATGGGTACCCCCTGTATTCACGGTACTTTTTGAAAAGCCTAAACCCAGTAAGTTTTTTCGAGTTTTTCGTATCTATTCAATTATTTACATAATTATGATACCATAAATAATAAATAAAACTTCATTCTTTAATAAAAAAAAAGGTTCATTTTTCAAAATATCTACTTAAAATATGCAGAAAACAGTAATTACTATTTTAATAAGTTTTCTTTCACATATGGCTTAGAACTTTAAATTTTAATCAAACAATACAATTAACATTTTTGGTCAAATATTCACAGCTCTAAGATAATGTAAGACGGTTCCATTGGTAAGGCTTTGTTTTTTAATTACTGAGAAAATATCACAATTTAGGGAATTCAAAAGTTTAAGTAGCATTATAATGGCATTAGGAATTATTATCAATCTTAAAAACGATTACGAATCACATAATAACATTAACAATATGAAAAAGAAACGAAACGGAACTATTTTTTAGAATTTAAACGGTAAAATAATCTTTTAGAGTTGTAAATCAAAATAAAAATAAATAAGATTTATTCCTTTTGTCTTTTTTCGAAGTGGAATGAACGTATAAAGCTAACGCTACCTAAGTTTGGTCACTCAGTGAGCTGCGCAAAATATTATAAATAGAGCTCGACGCTTGTTGGAGATGTGGCACAAATATATTTGTACGCCAGCGATAAATTATGCCCTCGATTACCATCATTCTCAAAAAGACCCATTTCGATTTTAACGGTAGTAATCATGTCATCATTACATTCAAGAATTCGAGTTTTATTTTGTAAGGTAGTAACTTGTTTTAGTTATTCATTCAATTCATATTTTTTTGTCAGATTTTGAGTATTCGGACGCTGAAGAGCCTCTATTTATACCCCTTGATCTCCTTCTTGCTGACTTAAGAATTCGTCCCGCGCTTAGGTATTTTGATCTAATGTGCGTGTGCAATGCATAAGTTGGGCAATATCATTGGATATTTCTATGCAATCGGGACGCGGAAAAACAGAACAATCTTCATCACCTAGTGAGATTCTATAGATAACCAGTCTTTCTTCAATTTACTCTATTTATTTCATTGCTGGTAGAGAGATAAAACATACCATAGACTGTAATAAACGCCAAATTTTTGAATTGTTATCGCCGCGGAGATAGGAGGCTATAAAATAAAATTTATTTAACTATCTACGGTTTTGATTTGATGTCTATTCATCAAAAGACAGCAAATTTTTCGTCTTTAGAGAAAACTTTTTAAATTTTATGTCTTAGCTCTTCCTTTTTTCAGCCATAATATTTAATTGCAATTTGTCGTAAAGTATTTCCAGATTTAAGTATTTTTTGTTATCTAAATTTGATAGCATGTGAAATTATATTTCCCCACGAAGTGAGAAACTATTGTTTCCATAGCAGGGTTTGAATCCGATTGGTAATAGTCGGTTTATAATAGTCGGTAATATTTGCCCCTTTTGCTCGAAGACGGGGTCGAGAACTCCTGTATCTTGGAACGATTTTTCTTCTGCGAATTATATGAAGCTGTAGCAACATTTTAATGAATACTTTTTATATGTTTTTGTAGTCCGCTAGTAGTTCTGTCCACTGATTTTAATATCTTGGTACATATTTTATATTTTGCCCAGTTTTTGTCATTGGCGCGATGAAAGTGTCGCCAAATGGATTTACTGTCAGCGAGGTAGAGCTAATCTTTTCGAAATGAATTTTATCATTGGAGTGAAGAAAGTGTCGCCAAACGGATTATCTGTCATTGGAGCTAGAGCTAACCTCTTCGAAGTCTATTGCAAACTTACTGTTAACTCAGAACTGTAATGGAAGAAATAAAACAATTTTTACGTTCACCATTTACATTGTAGGTGCATTTCGTCACATATTCTTCATTTACTTAATATTATTGTAAGAATTGTATTTAATTATACTTATACAAAGTTATAAGTAAAGAAATCAATGCAAATTTCAAAATTTACATTGGTACTTACTTTTTTATTATTATTTGTAGCTTCGTATGATATGATCACTCGCAATCCCGTCATTTGATAAATTATTATAAAACAATGATGCACCGCACGCACTTATAAAGTTATCCATTATACGAGATTTCACGCGAGTAACATGACACGAATGAATGCGTAGAGCATTAAACAGGCCGTGCACGGTGGGTGCGAGTGGCTGTTTCGCGGGCGCCAACCGTCAACGGATTCAGCGAGTGAGCTGAATAACGCGCAACGTTGCTCGTTTGCCCGTGCGAACATGAGATTATTACTTAGAGTTGCAGCTCAGTAGGGAGGTTTCTTACTATAACCGGGAATCTACAATCGCGGTACCGGGACTGTGAGCTCCTCGCCAGTACCGGGATTTCCTGTATATTGAAGAACCGGGAATTGCCGTAAGCAAGCCCTAGTTCTGACATCGCAATAAATTTTTCACTAATTTTAAGAAAGACCAATCAAGCTACATACCACACTACATATTGCATTGAAAACAATATTTTCGAGTACTTAATTTGCCTTCCTTAACATTTTCGTGTGCATATTTTTTGTGTGATATACGACAGACAGACTTTATTCTTTACGGACACCATCGAGCGGAGTATCTTCAAAGAGCGCTTTTAAAACGTGTCGTAATATTTTTGATAATGCTTGCATGGCATTTCTTTCGCGATATATGTCTTAATAGTATTTCGCCTTTTATTTCCCCTTCAACGATTTAACCGCATTGTGAAGTACCGAGTGATGCCTCGATAAAATCATTTTGATATAAAATCACAATTTGTATTCGTGAATTCTTAAACTCGTATAATAAAAAATACACTTTTCAAGCGAAGAAAAAGATATTTGAGATATTAATTAAGGGCAACAAATTGAAGAAGATTATGATTAGCAATAAGAAATGATACCCTTCGAATAAGGAGAGAATGGAAATTTACTATATTAGAAAAATAAAAAAGTAGGTAATATTAAAAATAAATGCACCTTTCTACAAACGTATTTAGATTTGATTGTAATAGATTTACTTTAAGGATAAAATAAATTATTTACCTCACCACTGGCTAACAGGACCAGGATTACAACCGTCAAATATTTCAACATCGCAGCCAAGAGTTGTCACGGAATACTGAGTAACTTCAGTTAAGTGTTTGGTATGGCATAGCTAATGGCTCATGTTTTATATGAAAACTTTAACTGAAGACAATGAATAGCAAAAACTAGATCCGACATTTAAAATGTTCGCTTCGCTGCTTAATCTGTGTGTAAATAAAGACATTTATCAAAAACACGAAAAGTAATGTCTTCAAAATGAAGAAACTAGTAGAAAAAGTACTTATTTTAAATCTAGAAGTTGCAATTACTAGAGATGTCAATATTTTTTTTGGATTGCGTTATCCTAACTCATATATAATAACTTTTAGCGATCACAAGCAGTTATGTGGTAGTAACGATAATATCATTATTTTTTTTTAATTACCATTTAAATTGCATCGTAATAAAGGAAATATATTGCTAAACTGATGCGTATAAATTGATGAAAAGAGCATAAAATTGCTGGAAAAAAGTGTAGCTAATATTATTTTAATACAAAAAATTAAAAGATGAATAAACGATTTTATTATTGCGTAGGATAGACGTAGAGTGGGAATAGCGTGGCATACAACAGCGTGGCATACAAAATGGCGGGGTGGAAAACGATATACGACAAATGGAGAGGTAGGACACGACGTGTGATAATACGATGGTAATTGTGGTAAATAGTAGTAGTGGCCGTAGTCTGATGGTGGTTATATTAAATAACTTAAAGTTCAAAATGGCGGACAAATCACTACCAATAAAAGTTGCGTATCTACTTAGGGGACTTCCATAAAGTATCTGACCTGTAATTGTTAAAATCAAGTTATTTATTTTGGTTCACTTTATTTGTGAGTAATTAAAACTAATTTTGATACGTGTTTACATGTTTATTAATAAAATATAGTGCAAATGCAGTCTAGAAATAAAAGAAAACAACTACCTTCTATAAATATTACGACTAAAAGTTACTGCTAGGTACATGAGGAAAGGGAGTTATCAAAAACGATCTTAACGGAATCACCCAGTTTACAGAAGCCTATTACACTATCGTTTTCAAATAAGGGAGGAATCTAGTTATATTCCCGGTTTATCGTCGTGCAAAGCCAAAATTTCGTGGGATACCGCTTGAGGAGTAAATATATAAGCTTCTTCGCTACTAATTGAACATATGTGATTTATTGAAAATATTTGGCGTTAATTTTGTAGAAATTCATTATTGACAATTAAATGAAACTACGTGATGTAGTATTATGTCTACTTTCTTTAAGTTCTTTACCACGACCTAGTTTTCATTGTATTGCAAAGATTGAGGTGGCTATTAGCAAAGATTCAGGTGGGCTATTAGCAAAGAATGCTAATAGCCCATCTGAAGATGTTGTAATACAATGAAACCTAAGTCGTGGTAAAGAACTTAAAGAAAGTAGAAATAATACTACATCACGTAGTTTCATTTAATTGTCAATATGTGGTTTATACAAAACATATCGTTAACATAAAATTCTTTAATATTTTTTTTGATAGTGTCTCATCGAGAGCCTGCTCTCGCAATGATCGTTTTTCTATCAAGTCTTAATACACAGGAATTAAACGTAATTCGTATGAATTAAAATGTAATTTGTAAAAACGGTCTATTCGGGCACAACACACGTCCTGTCCGATTCGTGGAATCGTGTCACGACCGTGTATGTGATTTGCGTAACATCTGTTCGTGGTTCGCTAAAGGATATGGCACTGGACATTGATCCAGTATAACGTGCGTCTTCGTTAGCTTCAATTAAGACAATGTATGTCTTCGTTGCAATATGTGGGATAAACTAATTGTTGATAGTAATTTTCTTTCACTTTAGAAAAATTTATTCAATTCGTGATGTGCCCAAGCGTGCATTAAAATGAAATGAAAAGCGGCCAATTTAAATAAGCGATTATGTAATGTGCCGATAATGGCATAATAAAAGTAAAAATATTTTAAAAGGTCGTTGAAAAGCAGGCACTGTTACACTCAAATTTTTTTTAAATTTTCCACTGTTTAATGTATTACTATGCTAAAAATATCTCAGTTGGATGTTACAAAATGATGTATATATGCTTAAAACATTTCAATAGGATTTTTGTTATTTATATTTCTTTTATTTTGTAGTATAACGTATTTTGAAATAATAAAGCATTATGTGAAGAAAGGGTGGAAACCCTTGTGCTTGTAAATCGTTTTGTATATTCTTATCTGCTATATAATATATCGAATTCCGATTTCTTCGCCATTATGTTCAGAATAAACACAATAAAAACCGATCAAGTGCGTGTCCGAACACACATTAAGTAGCTTTACTTAGTTGTCTATATCCTTGAATTTGTTTACCCAAGTTAATGCAAATAATTTTATATGAATTCAGATGTGTAAAGTATAGCATATTTACTTAGTAGCTGGAGATAAAATTGTTCGATAAACAAATAGGAAATGAGAAAAGGAGTCATAAGGTTTAAAATTATTTAATGGTTTTTTTCGATCTATTTTATAGTTACGGTATTTTATAGGATTTGTACGATACATCCATACCACCACTTACCAGTGGTTTCGGTGTTAAGCACTCGCCGCTACTTAATAATTGCGGAATTCGTCATCATCAATATTGACACTTTGTGTATATGGATAAAAAGTTTGAAGCACTCAAAGCCGATCTGAATATTCATTTAAATAAAATATTTTAAAGTCTTGACACTAAACTGCAATCAGTCCTATTAACTATAAGTAATCCATCCGACGCCTAGATGATTCTAAAAATAAGATATAAGCAATTACAAAATCTTATGATAGCAATTTACTGACGTAAGTACTAAATACAATGCATTTGTGACAGAACTAGATCTATATAAGTGAAAATGTGACGAAAAGTATCAGGTTAATCGACAGTGCAATTTGGAAATCCAAAATGTCCTTGAAAGTAAAAATGGGAATGTGCCTGTAATTTGAATTCCGCCTGAAAGGTTCCAACGCCCGCTGAATTGGGACGTTTGGCGCACTGGGTGCGTGTATACGTATACTTTCAACGCAAATGCAATATCGTCGTGAAGGTGAACACGCGACGTCTTCGCGATGACATCATCACTACAACGTGCATACGGTGTGCACTCCACACCAAAGTTGTGGCGGAAGAAATCGGATTATTGCGGATCGTCGGGGACAGTCAGCGCGTCTACGTCAATAAGCATCTGAGGCTACGGAACAAAATGCTCTATAGAGGAAAGTTAAATTATAGCAAAAAATACTATTTATTTGGGTTAGAAACTGACTATTTACCCTGCTAAGGCAACAGTCGTAGAGTTTTTGTAATTAAAATAAATAAATATATATTATCCAATTGAAATCGGCTCTGTTTGTATTTATATTTAAATTAGTTACAATTGTCAATGTTTCGAATTACTTTACACATTGTTTATTAGTATTATATTAGATGTAGTTTATACTTTACAAGTCCCAGATACTTTTACTAGATTAAGCGTTGCTTCTAAATAGTAATAATCTACGACATTATGTAACTTATGGTACGTATCTGTATCTTTCTATGACAATCTCTTACAATAAATCATGATAAATTATCCGTTTATTATCAAAGTTTTAATTTGTGGAAACGTGGCTTTTACCAAATACATTTACTTAAGAACTTATTGACAATAGAGATCGCAGAGATACAAAGGCTCACACGAGAGATGAAAGGAGTAGATGTGGTCTTGCGGTCTGGATATGTGGCGTAGCAACGCATGAACTGTGAAAGTATTGATGTAGAAGAAATAATAAGTTTAACCCCGGATAAATAAAAAAAAATATCCTCAGTGCAGTCTGATCTACTTCTGAATAAAGATAAAATGCATTTCCGCAATCTACAGAAAACGTAAGCAGAACGAAGAGATAGTAAGTTTTGCATTGTAGGTGGCTATGATACATCTTCACTTATACTCTGGCAACGTGAGGAAGGATACCACCCCTCGTTATTCACATGTATATTTATAATAGCGTATACTGATATGAGTACATTATATTTCATGAGTCTTAAGCAAAATAACTATATCTAGAATTAAGAACACTTGGTGTTTACTGATACAGACTGCACGCTTATCGCAAGTGACGAATTTTTAAATGACGGTTGCAACCATCTTGCTTTCATTTTACTGTTATGTGCAATCCAGATATAATACGGAATTTTATGAATGTTTATATGAGCTAATAAATAAAAATATAACTACAATACATTGGAACGAATAATTTATTAAACTTTCAACGTTATGCTGTTATCAGATTTTATGATCTAATCTTAAATGTAATTGACGCTTTTGTGCTGCAAAAGGTATTCATAACACCATGTATCTTGTTTAGTTTACTCGTGAACTCACACAACTTTCGAAAAATAAGGAAAGGGCATGGAAACAATATTGTCAGTATTACGTTGCAGACAGAGAAAAAATTATTAAAAAGATATCAAAAGATTTGGGTCATACGTCTTGGAATTATATGAAACAATTGGATATCCTTCATGTTACTCAGCAAAAGCAACAACATTTACCCGAACAAAATTTGTGAAGGATTCCCAGCTTTTTCAGTCTACTTACGAGGCCACTGAGCCACACTAAATAATGGATAATTTAGTCGAAAATATTTAAAATATATGTATGAGCTATGCTAGTGTTAACTTATCTTTAATATCGGTTGATATTGCAGAAATTTAAAAATATATAATTTGTTAAAACTTTTTTTATTATAAGATTCATTAAGATTATTATAAGATAGAATTTAATCTGTTTTCATTAAATTCATGCCATATACGTGATTTTAACTCTCTTTTTTAACATATGTAAAGTGCAAAGTATTTCTTACATGTTGGGAAACCACGCTAAACTCCAGTGTGTAAACGTAGGCCCAAACAACATGTTATAAACCGATTTCTATTTCATCCATAATTCTCAAAACTTCCGATAGTCGCCTACCTATATTATTTCAGAACAATGAGGCTTTCTACACAGTACCACATTAACCTATTAATTTATTCTCAGCACTTGTTCATGTCATTTAATTTCGGATAGCAGGTCGACGTGATATACACGGAATTTAAGAAAGGGTTTGACGTTGGTGCATACTCTGGTACTCAACGATATCAGAAGTCATTTGCTTCAATGTTTTATTGCATACTCTAAATGTAAACAAATCACTCACACAAGAAATTTAGCCACTTACATGAATTTGGTATCATTTTCTTTAGTAAACTGTATTTTAGATTGCAAATTACACAGATTCCACTTAAGGCCTACAGAGAATGCTTGTGTTTGTATTAAAAACGGTCAAGGTCTTTAAAAATGTTTAAACATATTTAATCTTATCTAATGCTTTTGTAAGATCGCAACTTACATACGTTGTCGTTGTACGAAATCGATTTTACATGACTAGATCTAACAATATTGTGAGCATACGGAAACAAATTTAAAATATGTTTATAGTATTATTATCTTATCTTCTAAAATAGTAATTAACGAATATAAAGGTGATATCACCGATCATAGATTTTCATTATTAAAGTTAATGGACTTATTTGATATCTGTCAAAGTAATTAAGACTGTGAATCTTTGCTGATCAAGATACATATTAGATCTGTTAAACTTGTAACTCGTATCTGTCTCTTATTTCGTGGCAATTACGGAATAACAAAAGCGTACGAAACACCGCAGCGATGGTTTTGTGACCTATGACATAAAGAGATGTCATCTTTCGACATTCTTGCGAATTTATGCCCCCAGTTTTAAGTCGGGTATGGATAAACGAGTGATTTTCACTTTTTATTTTATATATTTTATCATATGTCCAAATTACTTAAATACTCGTTAGAATACTTTCCATAGTGAACTTATAATTTATATTTACAACTTTATTGATTTCTTTACTTAATTATCTTTATTCTTATATTATTTATCCTATTATATTATTTTCTAATTCATTTTATGTCTATTTGAAACAAAATACCTTTGTTTTGTTAATACTGTCTCATTTATGTTTCTATTTTATGAATATCTTACAAATATATTTATTTTTCAGCTCTTTGTGGAAATGTTAGAATACCGGCTTATTTACATCTTGCTTATAGATAGCAATAAGTGTCTAATGGATTGTATTTGATTTTACCTCCTTTAAATAAAAAAAAAAATTGAATTAAATTTTTAGTCACTTCGGTGTGGGCCATCAGGTTAAACGGTATATATAATTTAGGTCTCAAAGAAATCATCTTTTGTTATACTTTATTTATGTACCTCCAGCAGTTGTTATTAATTTAAATTTCTAACTTTCAGAGAAATTAAGAAGTCCACATATAGTGGGTGAATTTATGATATATGGAAGCTCCATCCACTGCTTAATATTTTCTGAAAGAAAAAATAATGTGAAAATATAAATGATTAATTAATTAAAGTTTTAGTCGAAAAGCTAGTCCGACGATTATATTATTGATCCTTTGGTTTCTCTGTTTTCGGATCAAAGGAAATTTAATCGGCACATTCCTTTTAATTGAACTATTCAATCCATTTACATTTTTAAAAATATTTGATTATAAAATTAAATAATCCGATTATATTTTTAAATACCTATCCACTTTACTCTGAAATTTGTTTTCATTGCCGAATAAATTGAAATAGTTATCACTTTACTTTTCATGATAACGTGCATCTTCCCTAGTGTTAAGATTCACGTTATTCATCCGAAGCCCGACAGTGTACGTGTGAGGAATATTATTTATCGATAGAACGTTGTTCAGTGGAACTTAAGATTTAGCAGTCCACCGAGCCGTATAATAAATATGCATAATTTTATCATAGGAAAACCAAATTAAATAATATTCACCTATGGTGGCATACTCTCTATGCTGGCCCTCCCTACTAAGAATTCCATTCACGCTAAAATGGAATTTAGAAAATTGGGGAAAGTTCATATGCATATACAACGTTGAGTTTACCTAAGTAACACTTGAAAATATTAAATGTTTAAGTTAAAATATATGTAAATTGAAAATATTCTGAAATTATAAAATGTTTTCCGTGCTTTACATTAAAAGACCAAATAAGAGATTTGAAATCGTTCCAACACTGGAATAACCATTATTAAGTATATTTAGACAAATGTATTGCATAGTATCTGAATTCTAAACGATTACATAATTTTTTGTACGTCTGAGACTATTCTCACGGGAAATTTGAATATTCTCGTTCATGAAAATATTTTACTTATATATAAACAAAAGAAAAATCTTTTGTCATTTTCATTAATGAAATCATTGATATTGTCAAAATTTCAAAATAGTAGTAATAACAAGTTTGCAAATATATTTTCTTTTGTCATATGTATTTTATTTTATACATTATGTACAATAAAAGTAAAAAGATACATGTAAATATATTCATCGCTCTCATAAAATATAAGATTTTCTATATTTATTGTGAATATTGCAATATTTTTAAACATGTTAGTCTTAATTTTTTTAACACAGCTATGTAAATATAAAGTTATAAATTTATAATTTTACAATAGAGGACCAGAAAATCCACATACATAAATTAGAAAAAATTCAGAGAGTTGCTAAAGAGAAATGCGCTGGATCCTTGCAAATATGTTTATTGATTAAATATGTCGAGATATGTTTTTGCATAATTATTTTCAGAGTGATATTCAATTTCTTATTTTAAATAACTTATAGAAATAAAAATGAATAAAATAAATCTTTATTAAACTTTAAACGAATGGAAACACTTTAGTAGTAACTTTAGTGGTGGTGACACTTCTACTGACAAGGTATTAACGACAGTTTTCTCCATCTTCAGTAAAAAAAATGCATTGAAAACGTTTAAAAATTTACAAAATGTTAAATATTTGATTTTATTTTTAGTACAACTATGTTTACTCGCTGATAACAAATTAGGAAAGGAAATAGCGCTCCTCAATTTATCCGCGCCCGCTTAATCCCGTCGTCCCACACCGTCGTTCGTCATATGTCTCACCACCGAGTAGCGCGGTGTGTCGCGATGTTATATCACATTATAATCAATTTAAGCAGCAAATAATATTCCGTACTTAGGCAGTCACAGAACGCGATACTGTTTAGATTAATGCGGAAATAGCTGGATAATGGTGCTGCGGCGGCGCACTCTTGAATAATGCACGCCGGGGATGAACGCGCTTCGCATTAGAGTGGAGCGTGAAATCGAGAGGCGTCTCGTATTAAAGAGATGGTAATTGGAGGTGGCCGGATGGCATCGTGGCGGCTTCCTCTCTTCGAGCGACAGAAAATTTGGGGCGGCTTCTGACTGCGGAGAAGCTCGCCTGAATCAACTAGTGGGAACTCGATATTTGTTATGTTCAATTGTTCAGTAAAAGCCGCAGTCAATGATAGCATTTTATGAGATTTATTCTAACCCAAAACTTGTAATTATAGTGATTTGATTGCTCTTTTGCTAATCTGAAAATGTATACATAAAATAAAAAGGAAATTTGGGTTAGTTGGAATACAATAAAATTCGATTAGCTAATAAAAATACAAAAAAAATTTTATAATATTTTACATGAAATATTATTATTTTCTAACCTATTTAAAGTTAATCTACCAAAAATGAATTATCCTCCAGGTTTTAAAAATACGCTTTAAATTTGTTTTCATTTACTCTTTATCCTTTTTTATTTTTAATAATAACATATTAACTCATTGGTAGTACTGTCATAAATATATTTAATGTATCAGCCAGTATAATTGTTTATTGAATATTTTATTTAGTTACACATATAAAATAAAGCAAAAAATTATAAAAATACGTTTTTTTTTTGTTTGTGTTTGGTTATAAAAAGAATGTTTATTATGATTTTCTTACATTAGATTATGATATGTTTTCAGTAGATTAAGTTATGCAATTATTTATAATTTTAAAATTTGAATGTTTTGTGTTACATTTATTATCATACTACTTTATTATAGTCTGTAGGATGACTTGCAGTCATATTTGTTATAAAGGAAATATCATAAACTAAACATTAGTGTACTAATAAAACAAATGTAAAAAGGGGAATCAGGTAACATTTCGAATTTTATCAATGCTTTAAATAAAATACTACATTTTGTATAACGGGTCATTTTCAATGATTATTTATAAAATGTGTTTATTAATTTTTTTTTAAATCTTTGGCAAACTTACTGAGCAACAGAGTCCTTAATTATCGGAACAAAGGTAATATATATAATTTAGATACTGAAATGAATTTTGAAAGGCCGTACAACATGGTGACAACCCAAAATACTGGTTCGTCATTGAAGTACATAAAACTATCAAGAATATAAAATGAAATCTAACCTAAAACCGAAAGCGGGCCGATACAGTTAGTGGGCAATTTTGCAAAGAACACGGCCAAGTGTCGCAGGTGAACATGTATAAATTAGTGAAGAATTTAAAAGGAAAACAATCGTACGTTTTAAGATATAAAAATTTTCTTCCCGAAATGAAAATGCAAATAAGGACATCATATAAGGTAGACACCTTAGTTTCAAAATTACTCATAATTATTTAATTTATTCATTTATGTACTTCAATGCATACTGTTGATACATAGGGCGGACTTATTTTTACTAGATCAATCTTTTACAGCCAACCAGAACACGAGTCCAGCCCCACTCGACTAGAGGTCGGGAATCGAACCCTAATCCCTGCCGGGCGCCGCGCCGTCAAAGGCCGTTTGCCTTGTGATAAGTCTAATATACCCCGGCGACGATAATGTTATAACAGTACTCAAAATGTATCTGTGATAAATTACTGTCTAAGTGTTGTCGATAAAGTCTCGACAGATTCTCAGAATTGTCTCTCGGCCTTCCCTAATGACAAGTCTGAGAATCTTAGATGAGTTTTACGAAATATTATCAATGTGTAATTTAGGACTATCCACGAGAAGGCCAAGGTTCAGAAGTTGTTTTGGGTTATATCGAAACGGATGGCGACCAATAGTAAATAGTGGAAGGCTGCGTGCGGCAATATATTTATCGATTTCAGAAGGATGGCTAAATATTTCATCAAGGTGGTGTTCCAGAAGAAAAATAATTTAAACTTGAAGGTGTATTATATTATTTTCGAATTGTCACATTTTTAACGATCATTTCTTCTCAGAACCTCTTTTATGTTGTACATTTTTCATTTCAATGTTGCATATAATGGATATGACTACATGGAAGTAAATTTTCTGATGAAGACATTTTTGAGATCAAATCAGGAAAATGTGTATGCTTATTCACAAATAGTTTTCTGAACAGAACGGAGTATCGTTGACATCCATCTCCTTTTGATGGATATATATATATATATATATATATATATATATATATATATATATATATATATATATATATATATATATATATATATATATATATATATATATATATGGATGAAGATTATGGTTTGTTTAAATTTGATGTACTTAGTTTTGTGTTTATATTATAATCTGTAAAATTCAGTCATTCCAAATGAAATGATTAATATTATATATAAAATATTAAGGAAAGATATTTTATTTTTACAAAATTGTAATTTTACATTAAAGACGCGTAACAGTAACATTAAGGTTCGCTAAATATTAAAATAAAATTTTTATTTATTTTTAAGCCTGATCTGAGTAACAGAGACTTAGTCAGATTAATATGAATTTTAATACAGATATCACCTTTTGCGAATATGGGGGGTTACATTTTAGTGGTACTACATCATTGTCATTTTCTTCTTTCAGTTGATTAACTTTAATGCTCACAATTCAAGTAATATGCATCTTAACTATATCTCTGTTAGTTTATATCCTATTTTTATTATGTTGATTTAACTTATTACTTAAATGTAGTTTTTATTAGCTTGAATCAACCTATCAGTTAAGTCTTATTATGGGTGAATGGAAAGTTGCAGGTAGATGATACATATATTTTTATGCTAATGAGGGTGTTATTCATGGTATGCACATTTTCTTCTAACATAAAATTGGATCACATCATGAAATTTCAAGTAATCAGAGAAACTATTTTCACAGAAACAAAACGTACAACGTGGAAATTAAATATATTACATGTATCAGTTTCGCAAGTTTTAAGTTACCTGTACCTCATCGCACCTAAGTTAAACGTGGCAGCTAGAAAATTCAATTTAACGTTATTGGTGAAGTAACATTTTACCGCTTCAGCGCCTCTAAGTGTATAATCACCATAAGTAATGGGATGTTGTTTGTCCATATTGTCCTTGGACTCGTATGGTAGGCCGTAAACTTTTCTACCGGTATTAAATATCTGCTAATACTGCTAAACTTAACTCAATGTACCATCAAAGTCTTTCCTGTCGTTAGGAAATAATGGTTTAGCATTTTTATTGATCATCAATGTAGACATAAGTTGAAAAAAATATTTTTCTTCGTAAAACTTTGATAGTTTTAAATTCTGTTTTATAATGAAACCTAAGTTATAAAGTATGCTATATTTTGTTATGTTATCTACCTCCTTTTTTCTTTACCTGTTTTGATTCTGTTGTTTTTAACTTCATATGGACTAGTTACATTGAACATTTTGTTTGTGAAAGGGATAACTCCGTTTAGTGCATAATTCTATTTTCTCTTTCTTCCTTAGACATAAATTTAGTATTTCCTTTATCCTATTTTGAGTATTTTATTTTAGGATCTTATTCCTCCATTTTCCGGTTTCTTTTTAATTTGCGTTTATTTAGTATAATTTGATTCCAATCGATTAAATAGAGTTGTTAAACTACTTACTAGAAAGTTTATAATTAACGAAAGGGATAGAAGTTATTCAAAAAATATTCAAAACAAACACACAGAGCTAAACTTAATTTTAGTTACTTTAATAGTAGCTTAGTGCTCACAAGTTAATAACCACTAATATTAACTTGTAAGCACTAAACTATTCAAATATTCAACAATTCCAACTCTAAAGTTGTAAAGCGAATATAACTAAAGGTCATAATGTGATATCGTCCTTAGTGCCGAGTTACGTAATATCGATGCGCGAATTGTTGGGAATTAAAATTGGAGGTTAGTACAAGCGCTTATTTGATATTTGAAATATATGTGCATCTATTTATTTTTGTATTACGGTAACCTATAAATTAAATATCTATAGAAGCTTACATAAGTTATTATTTTCTATTTTTAAAAATAACTTAAAAGGCTACAAACACTGGCAGTATACCCTGCTTTTAGTAATATAACGAAAAATATTTTTGGTGATTCCAGTAAATTTGTATGTTTACTGTTACATCAAAGTTATTTACCATTACTGATTTACTGTGGTAAGAACATAGTCGAAAAATGATTAACGTCAGTAATAGAGGAGGATGCAAACTGTTTTGATAAAAACTATATGTAATTTTGACATAGTTCCGCAGTAGTGCGAGAGCAGTAAATAGCATTACAGAACAAATAAAATTAGAAAACATTATTTATGTGATTTAGATCAAGATATTATTAACTAATTAGGGACCAATAAGATAATATGGATCAGTTACGTCTTTCTTGCTATACACTATCCTTGACTTAGACTTAGGTTTTTTATGTTTGGTTGTTTACGTATTTTGTCTGTTTAAGAAAGAAAAATGAACTTAGATAAATTAAATATATTTTTTAAAATCAAGAGTACGATTTGTTTAATACTTGAAACAGAGACATTTTGATACAAAGACATTTACGTATAGACAGACAATACAAGCTACATTCATAATAAGCGCGCTCTAGAGTGCAAGGATTTTGTACGGAAATATTAATTAACAGGAATTTCATAAGCGTTCTTTTCATCTTATCATCGTGTTGCATATCGTAAAGTGTATTATTGCTAGAAATATATATACATATATATATATATATATATATATATATATATATATATATATATATATATAATATATATATATATATATATATATATATATATATATATATATATAATAGATATTATAATAGATGAAAAATATTAACATAAATACTACAAAAAGCGATTACCTTCTGACAATAGATTCGAATGATGTAACTATTCACTTATTAACTTTATCGTATCCAGATAATTGAAGTCGCATCCGTCTTTAAATATTTTGGTTGAGATTCAGGAATTAAAAATATATTTCTTGAATGTATTAGTAAAGAAATAAAGGCAGCTTTTATGAAACGTTTTCACAACGTGAACTTAATTAGTTTTGATTAATTAAGTGATTCAATAAATATAGAGAATTTCCAAAAGAACATCAGTGGCACATTATATTATATGATATATTTTTATGATATTTTGCATAAAGAAAAGTGCGATGACGACTACCATAGTACCATGCTGATATACTTTATATTTTGAAACAACAAACATAATTTATAACATTTAGCAACAAACGTAGTTGATCATTTGAACTGTATTTAAAAGAAGATCATTTGATCCCAGCCCTTAGGAAAAGATTTTCACTAAGTTACTAGTTGTGTCTGTGACTTCATTCGCGGTAGATCTTCCGAAAATATTATTATAACATTTTAAGATTATTACACGTAAAGCCATTTATTATAATAATTATAACATAAACTTTTTTGAAGTAAGTAAGTACGTCTTCCCGTATTCAGATTGCTTATTTAAGCACTTATCTCTCCTGCGGGAGGTGCATACTTCACGTTCGGTCATGCCCATTTCGCCAATGTATTTCCGGGTGGTAAATTTTACTACACCATTTAAAATACAAGTAGCGCCATCTATTATTGTAAATCAATACTTTATTCATTAGTATAATTACTATGTGTTTCGTAGTTAGGAACTTCTTTGTGTTGTTATAATAATGTAAGACAAATTAATTTTTGAAAATTTTAAATATGCATATCTTCTGATTGGGTGAAGGGATTACAATAAAAATGTTTTTTAAGAAGTCCATCTGAATTTATTCAGTAGTTTTCACGTGATGCTTGTTCAAATAAACAGACAAACATTTCAAAAACAATATTGTCGTATCCAGTCACCTTAATAATGTGTTCCTATCGAATTTGTTTCTTAAGTATATATTGAAGATATTTAGGGAGAATTCTACAGGAGAGACAGACTAATTCTACAATTTTATTAAATGTTTAGATTATGATCACTTAATTAGATATGCATGCAAATTATTATATAATATTAACTTGATGGTGACGCCTAGGGAAATGGTACGTTTTTCTAGATTCAATTCTCCTCTTAGTTCATTTTACAGTTTAAAAGTAGTTTGTCGATGCTTGTGTAAGTTCAAACTGGGAATTTGAAATAATTTAAAGTAACAGTTTTTTAAAACTGATATTGAAAGATAAAGATATACTGAAAAAATAATATTAAATATGATTCCAACCATTTTTTAATACCTTTTAATAATACTGCCAAAAGGTGTAAAATATGTTAAAAGTTGTATTTTCGATAATTGCTAATAGCATTTATAATAAAGTTTCATTGGGTTAAAATAAAAAAAAACAAATCTTCAAGTATATTACAATATAAACGACAAAGAATACTAAACTTAATCTTGCAGTGAATAAATATTACGTAGCCAGAGCTAATGTTGTTTGTTGTTAATGTCCCAACAAAATTATGGAAAATTCTTCAAATGCTCTTTTTTAATAAAATAATCTAAACATATAATTCCAAATATCTTCACGTATAACCGTAGATGACAAAATACATTTTATGAAAATTGCTTTATAGAATTATATACCTTAAAACTTAAAACTTTATTTCGATATATATAAAACAACTTCTTTTTTTAAATCAAATAATACAAGTAACGGCATTAACATTTTTAACATGCAATCTAACAAGGTTCTTCTTTCAAATCAATTTAAGTAACATGAAGAATGCCTAAAATTAATATAAATTCTAGTAAATACCCAAACTATAAGTTAAAGTGATTTAAGATTGATTTTAATATTGCATAGTTGATATTTTATCAAACATTTTAAGCTGTAAGCAAATACAAAAGAGACAAAATTAAAGTGAGTATTGTAACTTATGCATTAAACAAATCTATTAAAAACTTGATGCTTACATTTTCAGTGCATGATCATTAAGGAATAACGTATTAATCCGCATAACTCGCATGATAGTCTGTAATACGTTTTTTCAGTGAACGAATTAGGGATGATCCGTCTCTTGAAGAAATATTAAGTGGCAAAGGAAAAAGCGAAGGTACTTTCAAGATTAAAATAGTAGCTAAGCTTTATATTATTGAATTTTCTCTAGCAAGTATACTAAGAATAAAATTAGTTTAAAATATTATTTCATGTTTGAGATCGAATAAGGAACAGTACCCAAATATTGCTTTCATAACTGAAAATAATTATGGTTATGAAATAGTATAATTAATATGAAACACGAAAAGAAATACATAAATTTTAATAGTTAAGGAAACTTAGGGTGGATATAAATTTATCGCCCTTAGTTTGTAACACAAGAATACTATGAATGATTTATACCTAAGTTAATAGAAAGGCGTAAGAGTAATTGTTACTGAGTGACTTTCAACGAAAATTTATTCTTTGATTATATGGAAGTCTTATAGGTTATATGCTACTGAAAAGAGCATCGACGTGACAAATGAGGTATGAGAGTACGTTCAAAGAATATAAATTGTAATATATTGCCCAAATCATCAATGATACGAATATGAAATCTACGCGTGATTTAATAGTTTTAGATCCTGGTTTAGTCTCGAGTTTGATATTATAATCAAATTCGAGATATATTATAATTAATTTACATAAAAATTATTAGTTTGCTACATTTGTCATATATTTTATTTTTCATACGAGCCACATTTTACATTTCCGTAACGTTATTATTTATTTAACACAGAAATACTAATTTTATTAATATGCTTCGATTACACTTATGGAAATACCCATCTTATTTCTGTTATTTTGTGATCTGGTATAGATACACATAATGTGTTCAGGCTATTGAGAACTATGTTTATGTACGTTAAACGTGATCTATGGTTTGGTGTGCATTATTATCTCCTTATTATATATATATATATATATATATATATATATATATATATATATATATATATATATATATATATATATATATATATATATACATATATATATATATATATATATATATATATATATATATACACATATATGTATCCATTTATTCCTTTCATTCTTGCTCCTCTCCTAAGGAGCTTCTCTCCCATTTTTTCCGCTTCAGATATCCTTGAGCCATTTTGTGATGTCTTCAATAAAACCATGCGCGATATTCTTCAGTCTGTTTTATCTCGCAGCCTTTCTGAGTTGTATCTCTGTCATATAAATGCTCAGAGTATTCTTTGATATGCATGCTTGTCTTATTAGCAAAACGTAGCTTAAACCTTCATTCCCCTCTAATAATTATTCGTTTCCAGGTTTCATATTAATCCGTTATGACCGCCATTGTGGGCACGGTGGTGGGGTCGCTATCTAACTTCGAGATGATCTTCCTTTTAAAATTATCGTAAAATCACCGACCAACTGTTTGTTTATAATGGAATATTTATAATTTTTTCCGGAATGAAATTACTTTTAGGAATTGTGCACTGACCAAGTGGTATTTCGCATTTTGTTGATTTTGAGAGTATTATTGATAGTCATATACCATTATATCCCCATACGGTGATTATGGGTGACTTTAACACCTGTCTATATAAAAGTGGTATGAGAAATGTACAGCTTTGGACATTGTAAATGCTGGAAGCCTCACTATTTTCTCATCTTTTTCTAGCTTTCACCAGGTAAATTATCATTCCCTCTTGGTTTTGCCGTTTTATCTTCCCTTAAAAGTGTATGTTAAAAGTGTAACTTCCTGCTCTTGGGCTCTCACATCATGACCTAATTTACCTATCCTGAAAGTTGCGTAGTTCTAAGTCATCTCTTAAAATTTTCAATTTTCGTAGTTTTAATAGTATGGACTTGTCTTGTTTGCTTGAGGATGCACAGCTCATTGATTGGGAGAGTATTTTAGTCATTATAATGGTTGATGAATTCAACTTGTTGAATTCAACAACTGCATCCTCAAGCTGTCTGGTAAGTATACGCTCTTTAAACGAGTTAAAATGAAAAAAAGGGCAGCTCCATGGCTTAATAACTTCATCGAAAAGTTACCGCTAAGCATGGGTGAGCAAAAGTCAGATACAAAACAAACACTAGTCCTTCAACGTGGGAGACATTTAGAGTGCTTAGGAATAGACGTACATAAATGTACTAAAAAGCATTACATCTCAACTCCCATACTCAAATGCTTTTTTTTAAACATTTGGAAGTACCTTGGCAGCCTATGAGTTGGTAATTTTCATACTAATGCGTATGGTCAGATTAACCTTAATACTTTGAACTCTTTCTTTGCTAAGCCCACCATATTATTTGACACAGCTGTTAAGTTGGAAACATGAAAAGAAAATCCATTCTCTCTCACGAATTCACATTTAATAATACATGTGATTCGGAAGTTAAAATTAATCTTCTGGCGATAAAAACCAATTCTGTGAGATGCAATGGCCTACGTGTTAAAGATCTTAAGCTTATCTTAGATATTGTAACCCCTGTTATTACTGACCCTGTTATTATTTAACACATCTCTGGCAACTGCCACTTCCCTTCTGGATGAAAGAAAGCATATACCTTTACCAAAAACATTGTCGTCTATAAATCCTAAGGATTTTCGACCCATTTTCATACTACCACTTCTATCAAGTCTTTGAGCACATAATCCACACCCAACTTGTTTGATATCTTAACATTTGCAAACAACTAAATTCACTTCAACCTGGTTTCAAAACTGGCTATAGTACCTCAAGACTGTTAGTAAAAATTACAGACGATATACGTTTATCCATGAATAACACTCAACTCACAATACCTGTACTTCTTGATTTCAGTAATGCATTCAACTCCGTTGACTTTGATATTTTGCTAACTTGTCTAAAATTTTTGAATATATCTCAATACATATTAGAATAGTTTAGCTCATATCTATATGGGCGTCGGCAATCTGTGAAGTATTCAGATGCATTCTCCGAGTGGACGGACTTATCAGCTGGTATGCCTCAAGGAGGAGTTCTTTCTTCAGTTCTTTTTTTTAATATTAATTGATGGGGTTGGGTGGGAATATACATAGTAATTATCATCTTTACACTGATGATTTACAAATATATGCCCATACAGATGTAAACTCCATAGCAACCGTTATCAATACCCTCAACGAAGACTTCAACGAGACTTAAATCGGTCGTGGGCTCATAGAATGGTCTGTTGGTTAACCGGATTAAGTCTGAAGCTAACAAAATTGGTAGCCAAATTGCTTTCTAAAATTAGGCATCAGATCTGCCGTACATGACATTAAACGACACACCGATTACATTTATGTCAACTGTTAACTACTTGAGTCTGCTGATTAATCAAAATTTTATCTGGCAACCTCAAGTAAATGATGTTAGTCGTTGTATCTTCAGCAGAATGCAAAGCTCAAGCATCTTCAAAATTTTCTAGAAGTTCAAACCAAAGCTCATCTCTGCCAAACTCTCTTACTGCCACTGCTGGACTACGAAGATGTTTGCTATCCAGACCTTACTGAGTATCACCTTATAAAATTGCGCCTACAAAATTTGTGTATCCGCTTTGATTTTAGTTACAAAAAATATGATCATGTATCTCTGAAAATAAGTATATTATTAGAAATATCAAAATTATATTTTGTAGTAAATTTATCATTTATATTTTGCATTTAGGTCCCTTATAAGTAACGAAATTGGAAAAAAAGTGAAAATTACAACACAAAATTGCAATATCATCAACTGGAAGACAGAAAATTCATCGTAAAAGAAAAAAGAATGTAGAGTAACCTGCCTTTTATACAAGTGCGAAGCTCGCAACATGATATCGCATACGATATTGTCGCGTTTGTGAATGTTTTAGAAATAATTAATTATCTCCCAAAGCGTCTCGAAGGAGATCACACTATCGACGTAAATATAAAATGGAACCTGGTTCGTAAATCTGTTTACTGGAGCATTTATGTAAACAAGCGAATAATTCGTAGATGGTGCAAAGTCGATACATGAAGCACTAGATAAGCTCTGAATCTGTACCATTTGTTGTAAGTTGGATCGGATCGCATTGATTCCATATGGCGGCAAACCGGCTTTGTTCCTAATGTTGAGTTGAAACGAAATAATATGGCCGGAGTTTATAATTTGCTGACAAGAATATGTGCACAATTTCCAGGTATGCAGAATCGATGACCCGATCATAGCATATACAGAATCGCTGACAGCGAAGACTTGATCACTTATTGTATTGTTGTGTTATTTTCACAAAATGGTTTCCTGAACATGTTGATGTAAGCTGTACATCATAAGTGTACTTACAATCCTTTTGGACACTACAAAGTTTTGAATGTCTTTATAAGAATCGAATTTGTATACAGAGGTAGCTCAAAGGCTTATATTTTTGGTGACTCAAGGACGATCCCAAAAAGCATGTTTATAAACAAATTTCAAACACGTTGGGTCGATAGAAACAGTGCGCGTTTTGCTTTCGTTGGTACAGTTAGACGAATGAAGAAATATTTTACATAGTAAAGCAAAACGTTTGCGAGAAAGTTTAGAGCAACGTATATTACGTAACGAATATTAAGTAACGTACTTACAAGTTTTTTCTAGATACTGAACTTACACAGAAGTTATACTTAAACGTGGTCTGTGCGAAATTAATGTTCAAGCGAGATATACACTATCATATTTAATCCATAGATAGCCAGTGTTTCAAATTCCAACATGGATTTACAGATCATTTTCTACGAGTAGAATTGGGCTGCTAAAGTAATAGAACACGTAAAGCTCGCGGAATGGACAATCTTCATCGCCAACCAATAAAGTTAATGGAAGGAAAGGCATCCTCGGCGTGATTACACCGATCAACTGAAGAATGAGGTTTTTAATTAATGAATGGAATTGAAATGAACGCGCAAGAATCCGCTTAGTATCTACTCAGAAAATCGATTATTTAATTTGAGCCATGAAGTAGTTTACATTTCAACAGTGTGGTTAAGCAAACAACAAAAGAGCCGTAAATGTCGTTAAAAGATGGACAAAAAAATATAGATGCAGGTACTACCGACGTTTGGATCAAATATGTAATTCAACGTTACAAGAACGGCAGCATGAGTTAGAATATTTTTGTTTGGTAGAATTCGTAGCCTAGTATGCATCGAAACACTTGATTGTTCTTATAAAAATGAAGTTATAGTAAATGTAAAGAACATCAACATGGACGAGAAAGAAATTGTACAACCACATAGAAGTAATTACTGTAGTAAATATAAAAACGAACTCAGGCTATCAACATCTATTATATGTGCCGATTCGTAACAAATTTGTGGAAATCTTGGACAGAAATAAATTTTTCGTACTTTATGACATTAACGAGCAGATTATCATGTAGCGTTGACGTCTGTTGAAAGCAAATGCTGATATTGAGAAGGTGATGACAGAAATATCGGCTATATGCGTTCTCGATGAAAGTGATCAATGCATTACAGAGAGACCGGACGAAACCCGTAACGAATTCGTGGTACAGCTGCTTGGACCTGGCACAATGGCACCGACAAAACACCGTTAATAGCGTCATTTACTTCACTGTCCGGGATATTTTGGTGGGTTACAACAGAATTGCTTAAAGAAATGAATACCGTGAAGAGATTTGCTGATTATCGGTGGTAGAAAGCTGCGGTTTTCCTTACATTATTTCATTCTCAGCACATCATCCTTATATTATAACTGCACACATAGACATTGCATGTAGTTTGGTCGAGGTAATTTTCGCCATTCTACTCGACATATAGAAAGTGGGAACAGACGACGATGGCTGGTATGAACTCGCTTCGAGTTCTTATTGAAAAAAACAAATAATTCTTTGATTTGAGTTTACTTAGTAATATATCATTTAGTGTCTCCCATATGTGCTCACTGAACCAGTCTTACTGTCATTATCACGGGTTTCCTTTCATTAGATTAGCATTTACTCAATACAATATTGCCAATACATCAACATTGTATTGAGTAAAATTGTAAAATGTAAACAGTAAACAATTTTCAGTAGTATCGTTATGCATATGCGATAACTATATGTGTATAGATCAAATTTCCCACTTTCATGTATATCATTTCTTAGCCTTCTATGCTTGAACTAAAATAGGTCATTTTTACCAATGACGACGTGTAATCAATCGATGGTTCACTTAACGCGACATACGCCAATTTTTGCAGTTGCTTTGTTCAATATTTATGAACAATTTCTATGAACAAAATGTTCAAGGAATTTCTATAACGTTCCAGGAAGCGCTGAAAAAAGTGATAGGTTTATTAGTAGCGAGTGGTAACGCAGCTAGCAGAAGTCAAGGATGTAAATGTTATATTCTTGCCTTGTAGTAATATTAAGTTTTTGCGATCGAGCAAATTGAAACAATATACAGGTGTCCAGTAGCAGATTTCAAAGTTTGAACAAACATAGTTTCTGAACGCAACACATAAGAGGGGCGCGGGTGTCGTTAGAAGCGCAAGCGGTGCGGTTGTTTTCTCCGTGTTATCCCCGTTTATCACTGCGTACACGTTAATCGATATTGGGAATTCCGAAATCAACTTTACAGGTAATAATGCGAAAAAAGCTCAAGTTCTATCCATATAAAATTCAAATTGATCAAGATTTACACGATTCTGACTTTGAATTAAGAAAAACTTACGCGGAGGTGATGTTGTTGAGATTTCGTACTGCTACCCGGATGGGCAACATATTCTTTAGTGACGAAGCTCACTTTCACATTGGAGGATATGTGAATAAGCAGAACTTTCGTTACTGGGATGTCCACAACCCAAGACAAATGCATCAAGAGCCTTTACATAAGCCTAAAGTAACAGTCTGGTGTGCCATGTCTGCATCTGCAATCATAGAGCCTTATTTCTTTGACAATCAACGTGGCCAAACTATAACTGTGAAATCGGAGAGATATGCCCAGATGTTAAATTACTTTTTCAGAGTAGAACTACAGAATAGTCCAACTTTCAACCAAAACACATGGTTCCAGCAGGACGGGGCCACAGCTAACACTGCTAATGTGTGCGGTGTGGAATGCAGTGGGGCAGTTATTTCCAGAAAAAAACATATCCCGAAACGGTACCGTACCGTGGCCACCTAGGTCACCCGATTTAAGCCCATGTGACTTTTTCTTATGGGGATACTTAAAATCCGTTGTTTACAAAACAAATCCGAGCACTGTGACACAACTTAAAGAAAATATTCGAGCCGAAGTCAGTAGGATACCCCAGTCGCTCTGCAAACGCGTTTTGAAAACATGCGTGCTAGACTCGAAGAGTGTGTCAGACTCGATGGCCGGCCATTTGGAAAACGTGGTTTTTAAAAAATGAAATCCGCATTTGTTATTATAAAGTTAAAATAAACCTACTTTGTATTAGAGGTGTAGTTTCTTTTACAATTTTTCAAACATTGAAATCTGCCACTGGACACTCTGTATTTGAGAGAAAAATAATTTAAATCGAGCAATAATAAAATATTTTAAAATGTAGAATCTTTCAAAATAACATTAAAATAATGATTGACTGTTTCAAACTTTTTTTGGAAAAAGACAGAAATTAGAATGTGAAGGACAAATGCCAGCATTTTTTAATTGTTTTGAAAAAGGAAAAGAAGGGTTCTTTTCCTTTAGAAGAGAATTAGAAGTAATGTATTTGTATTTTGCCTAACGGAAAAAAGACGCGATATTACAAATACATTACTTCTGTAACACGTCGTCCCATTATACGTATGCAGAGAACTGCAGAGGATTTAGTACAGCTTCTCCAAATATTGTTTTCTTAGGTTCCTTAAAAAGTCATCTGGACAATACCGATTTCACAGTATTGTAGAAGTTAAAGGATTTGTACACAATTGATTTCGGAGACGACCTGTCACAATTTATGAAGGAAAATTCAGACAGTAAATGTAAAATGAATTTTATTCACAACTATATCTAATTTCATGAAAAAATAGTTAAAAACCTGAAAAAAATTGTAATAGAAATATTTTAATAATTTCTGTAAAGAGTGTGAATAATTTATAACGATATGTCAAATTTTTAATTTCCTGCTGACATTTCCTACTGATACACTGGACGTAGAAGTCATGGCATGAAGTAAAATGAGGTTGCCCCATGGTGGTAAGAACATAAATAGAGGACAAACACCCATATTTTGCATATAGAGAGTTCTTCAATCTTTGACATGTTTTCTGTAAGCGAATGCACATGCCGTCTATTCATATTTTTACATAATCGAGCCAAGACGAAATGTTTCCCCTTTGTGAAATATATTTTTTTTATTGTTAAATAGTTTTTATATGATACATTAAAAGACACGAAAACTATGGCGGAAAGGCTTGTTAATTTCAAAGTGCTTTCACTTATTATAAGTTAGTCCGCTTTTATTTAAAATTTATAACATATATTTTTCGTCGATAATTCACCATCATTTCAAATTAATGAAACATTACTTAAAGACCACTATATGAATATATTTTAAATTAAAATATGTAGTACAGTTTTATATTTTGTATGATTCTTATAATTTCGGTAATGGCATGGTTGGAAATGGCTCTTTCCATTTCTTTTCTATATTTATAACTGCTTATCTCTAAACTTGTACATGTTACTGACAAAAGGTTTAGTATTCCGAATTTCGTTCAGATTTAATCTTTCTAAGGTAATGAAAGGAGCTTCATCATAATTTGTAATCGTGAATCAGTCATTTTCCGGCGGCGGTCAACCTGCAATATTTTTTCAATTGCTTTGAATCTTTTGAAATTGTGAGGCATTGTACTTAATTTTTCTCTAAATCAAAGTAAAAGGAATAAATAGTGTCTGCAGTATGGGGACCTGGGTGAACTCAATTTATTATCATAATGGATATTTTAACCAGTGATTATCTTGCTGCTTATCATGTCATTTAACTTAGTAATTATATTTGCTTTTAAAGTGTTTGGTAAATGAATTCGTTTTACGAAACATATTTGATAATTTTACCTAAAAATGAAGAGGACTTAGATGTCAAAAGCTAATAGGAGAGATATTTTATATATTCTAGGGTACACAACAGTGGCTATTGTTCCTAAATATATATTTTAGAACTAGCCATGTTTATATAGATTTATATTATTACATACACTAGGCACTCAGGTAATATGTCTGGCATAATATATTTAGTATAATAAGTACGCTACCTCATCTTGCTGTAGGATGTTTGCTTGCAAAATTAAATTGCGGTTATTAAATTAAAATAAACTAATCGTGTGAATATTTTAAACAAGTAACATCGATCTGGTCCGTGCGAAGATTTGATTAACGAATAATGAAAATTTATTTTCATTCCATTAATTCAATCAATTTCAAGCAATTAGTATACATAGAGCCGAAATTTAAGTTAGAATATTACTTAATATAATTGTAAGTTATATTATCTAGTTTCTATTCGTTAAAACTCTGGTATAAATTAGACTTATAACTCAAGTATTAAAATACTATTATTTTGAAATTTCATTGTAAGTTCAAAATATTTAGAAAAATCCATGAGTAATATATTTTATTTCTTTACATATTTCGGAAATTGAATTAAGGAAGTAGTAATTAGTATGTCAAGTCAAAAATGGAAATATGATTAACTGATAAAACTATTTTAATTGAACGACCTATTTTATATATTCAAAATGAACCTAAAATAAGTAAATAAACCTAAAATAAATTAGTGTTACTGTAAAATACAAAATTCTGATAAGAGTTATATGTATTGTACTGTTTTATCCTGATTGAGGCGGTTTCGTTGCAACATTTTTTTAATATTATTAGAGCATTGTCCGAACACAAAATCTATAAATGTTCTATTGAAAAATATTAATATATTCCCTTCTTTATCTAGTAACATTATGCGAGTACTTCGGTATGATTCTGTATAATATAGGTCGAGGATAAAATTCTGTACATCGATTCATTATGTCCCCTTCACAAAAACTCGTGACTGGTTTTTCTTATATTGAAAAGTTTATTATTTACATATTTTTATAACACGAGTTCAAGAGGGTTAGTTATTGTTTCTTTTCGCGGATTTATTGAAAAGTGTTATAAATATGTACCAGAATAAAATATCTAAGTAACAACTAGTGTCTTCCATGATTATAGTGTGTAAAATTTTAATTAAAGTAAGTTAGTCCTTTCCGTTGATTAAAAGTGAAAACACGTTGTTTTATTTTAGGTTATGGCCCTAGTCTCACATTGTTCAAGATACTCGTGAATTATCAATTTATTTGTCAGTATTATCAGTTTGATGGATAATATATTTGTATTTCGCGATTGGACCATTGGAGTGAAATAATAAAACAGTGCGTGACTTTGTATAACTCGATTAAATCATATCTAGTAGTAGCTCGAGTTACTTAGTTAGCGTACTTAAGTTAAAAGCTCACGAAAACATGTGTCACAATACAGTGTCTTTCGCAGTAGAGAATTTTCTAGTGTTGAAGAATATGGTGAAATATATAAAACCAGAGCCGGGAACAATCATGGATGCAAAAGCGAAAACAAAAGCGAAATTGATTTTAAGGATCGATCTGTCTACCTATATTAACATTAAAAAAGCCGATACATCGAAGGAATTGTGGGAAAAGTAGTTGACGCCCGTAATTATGGATTTGCTAAAGAAATTATAGCGGAAAATCTAAATAAATTACCAGCTTTATGTTGTGGAAATGTGAAACTCACGACTTCAACTGCGAAATGTGACTTTGAGGTTATGATTGAAAATATATTATGCATTCTCAATCTAACTACGAATCTATTATCAGTTAGTGAATTGATAAGACAAGGAAATAAGGTATTATTTACGAATAATGGATGTGAAATTTATAACAAAAATAATACTTGAATAGCAACTACTCTTATAATTGGAGCGCATATAAGCTTTTTTTTTGTTTATTAGCTGTAGCAGCAGAGTCTCCCGAGCTTTGGCATCGTAGGTTGGGACATATTAACAATAAATACATAAATAACACGTAGGAAGGAGTAATGTTGGACAAGAAGGCTGATATTAGTAAAATAGATTGTGTAGTGTTCTGTGAGAACAAGCAAAGTCGATTGCCTTTTCCCCATGAAGACAACAGAAGTACAGAGCTGTTGAACATAATACACAGTGATAACTGCAGGCCAATGGAAAATGTTTCTCTCGGAGGAACAAATTATTTTCTCCTGTCTATAGATGATTACAGTCGCATGATTTATGTATTCAAAGCTTCGAAGACAATGATATCTGGGAGGTAGTCGATTTTCCAAGTGGTGCTAATATTGTGAAGTGTCGAGGTCTCACAATCTTCCAGTAAATTAAAATATAACTAACTAATTATTAACAAAAAAGAAAGCAATATAAAAGTGGGAGCGAAAATATTTCTTTCGCAAAATCTCTTTGAATGTGGGTATAATTGGAACGATTGTACTTTAAAATGAGATGGAGTATCCATTTATCATTTTTAAGTTTTATTTCAAATACGAGTGACGTGTAATGTGTTTATTCTATTGGCTTGAAAAATGTAAAAACATTCTAGATACTGACATTTGATTAGAAAATGACTAAAATAAATTTGGTTAACTTGAATCAACAACTTTAAGAGATTTAAATAACTATGGAACCCTGCTCCACGTTTCAACAGTTAATTGGCCATTTTTAGTATTTTACTTATAATATTAACATAAAAGACTTTTGTCATTACATGTGTAAATAAGTCTGAAGTAAAATAATTTCTTGTGAATGACATGAAAATTATTACTCGTTGTTCAAATGAACAGCAACATATGAAAGGTAGTTAGATGATTAAATGCAGCACTTTTAAAAAATCGCTTCTCAGTTTAGTAAACCCTGAATTAGAATCGTAATCCTTGGTATTTAGTTTGGTAACATACGTCGGTAGTAGGCCGTAGTCAAGTCTGCGGTCATTAAAGGATAGTCCATAGCCATAACATTTTAATGAATATTTATTTATGTACTTTTAATACATCTCATTGATGCATACGACGAACTTATTGCTACAATAGCAATCTCTAACCCGAAGACCAGACCAGTCTCCACTCGATAAACGGCCGGGAAATGAACTTGGGTTTTTGCGGTACACTGCGTCGTTAAATACCATATGCCTTGTCGTCAACACAAAACACCACAGCGACGATGTGTCACTGAACATTCAAATTTGTATTTTGGTAACTAACAGCCATTAGACAAAAAATATTGATGGTGTCTATAACGAGCACATTCATAAAATTTATATCTCTTGATAAGCACCATAATCAATTGTGAGAGGATTATTTCAAATTAAAAAAAAACACGTACGATACCATGACTTACCAATTTTGTGTTAAATACAATTTATATTTAAAACAAAATTGGTAAATCCCGAAATATTGCTTCTTCTTAAGGCAAAATGTTTCTTTAGTAGCAGTTTCAAGTTTTATATTTACAATTGTTTTGTTTTTGATCTAAACTTATTCGTAGTTAGATTTTAGTCCTTAGTACCGGAAAATATATAATTACGAACTATATATAAAATTAAAGACCCGGATATGTAAAATTTATCAAAATTGTTCCCCTGAACTTGGCTGTAAATAATATAAGAATGAAGGACTCTAATATTATTACGCTACTGACTACTTCTGCCCAAACTTATTGGAAAAAAGTGAAAAATTAATTTAAAAAAAAATCATTGATAAGGATTTCAAAATTCTAAATGGTACAAATTGTAATTTCATCGTGAACGAAAAGAATATCTAGTTATGATTCCAAAAAAATGCCACGGAGGGCTGTCAAAACGCTAAATATTGATGATAATGATGATGGCATTGATGAAGGTGTGGTCCGGTAAAGACTTAAATCTATATTCTTTCCACAATTGACTTTACATTGCCTAAATCTGTGCATGTATTTTATGTTTCCAACCTTTACTTTTTATAGTTTTTATTATCCATATAAGTAAGCCTACTCTGTATATTGTATTAAGTTTCAACTTATGATAATACCAATTGAACTCGTGTCTTGCCTTCATGCAAATACTTTTAAAGAAGATCAATCATAGAATATAAGAAATTAAAAAAAAGCGTAACTGCGAGAACATTGCTGAAATTTACTTAATATATTTGCTCAAAATGAACTTGAGAGAAGCGACTTATGAAAAAGATATTCATATTATCATAGATCGACCGCAGGGGTTTTACCTGAAGTGTTTTATTTCTAAATATTTGTTATTTCACAAGCAGCTTCAACGTTCAACGTTCCGTAGCGCGCTCGCGTTATGAATAATGTGCGGAAATGGAATTAGTTGCGGATACCAAGCTTGTTGTGCGGTGAGCCAGCGAGCTCAAGTGATCTCAGGGAGCTTATGATATATACATATTTGTTTTTACTCAGGTACATTCTGTATATATGTATTAGAAACGTGGTAAGGTATATAAACGTTATGGAAAATGTTGATGTAAAAGAAAGAGAGGTAGTGAACGCCTGTTTTTGGATAGAGTTAAACCTAGTAGTAAAAATGCTATCAAAAATGTACGAAAATATATACAATTCACCTAGGTGAACAAAGAATATCAATATTTATTAATTGCTGGTGACCTTATTAAGACAGATAATGGCAGGCCTTTCCCTAATCGTATCTTAATCATTAGAGTTCCAGATATACACTTGATATCCAAGATGTATGGGTAGGTTTATGCACTCTTCAAATGTTCAACTTATTACAATACACTATATGAGTGAGTTTATAAAAATAATTGAAATATTGAATCAATCGTTGACACCGCCCAGCACCCAGAACTTTAAAATTGTGTATTAATATAAATTTCAAAAGCCAGAGTCAAATTTTGAAAGATGTAAAAATATTGTCAGTTTTTTACACAGCCCTTGTCCAAAAGCCTTTCATTATCGAATAGAGTGGTCTGTTACGGTCCAGTAAACGTGGCAATTCGGTCGGCGAGATATTACATCGATATTGAAATTTTAACTTACCATTTTTTTAAATTGATGTGGAAATTGTATGCATTCATGAAAAAATTATATAATGTAATAATTCACATTACAAACATGATTTTGCTAAATGTAAATGTTAGGAATACTTACTGAAAAGTGATAGTAATATTATGAAACCAGAATATGATCGTTGAGTTACTCAGTAATGCAAAATATTTATGTATTTATTTATTAGCTTTTATGTATAGTACATATGGCGTACTTATTGCTACATGATCAATCTCTTCCAGTCAACCCTAACAATTTGCATTGAAATTTAGTTGGTAGACTGTAAGAGATTTTACAATGAAAATTCTTCATAGTACATTAGACAAAAAAATACAAAAGTAAATTAAAAAATAAAACAAAATATTGGCATGATTTGGGATGGGAAAGACAGGAAAGGGCAAGGACACAAAGGAAAAGGTTTCAGGAGATGCAGGACTTTTTCACTCGATCTTTGAAAGTATTTAGAGACATGATTTTCTTGATGTCAGGATCCAGGTGATTCCAAATTTTTGCTGCTTGGACAGTGACGGATTTTTCGTAAGTGGTAGAGGTATGTTTAGGAATAAGTAGGGTGAGTGAACTTTCAGATCGTAGCCCAAGGCCGTGAACAGATTAATCTTTAAATTTTCCACTAAGATAATTTGGGCTATGAAGATTTTTTAATATGTTAAAAAGAAGTGTAAATATGTGAAGTTGGAGTCGATCACGGGTCTTCAGCAATATGAGAAGTGACCTGTATTCAGAAATGTGATCATATTTTCTCCCAAGAGGCCCAAGATATACCGGATGCATAAATTTTGAAATACTTTATGCATGTGAGAAAAATACTTTATGCATATGAGAAAAAAAGCAGATAAGAGGAATGTTCTTTCAATAACCTGAAGAATAACGATTACGTTATGTTTTGTATGAACTGTAACTAGTAAAATCACTATTTATGCATAGTATAGAAACAAAAATATTTATGATGAAAAGTGACAACGCTAGTAACGAATTACAGAGTGATCTCTTTTATATACTTCCTTTTAGCATTATATATTTGGATTCTAATACGATTATTTGTTATATCATTATTCCCCAAAATAGTATATTTTTTTAATTCTGTTGCTCTTAATCGTATGTTCTTCGTGTATTGACTAAAACAATGCGACACTAAAGGTGAACTGGATAGGATTTCTTTGAAATCAAATTAATATTATTGCTCTTCGCCATATATGTCGGTAAAAAATAAACCATTGGTCGAGTCAACATCATGCGTCTTTGCATGTTTTTACCATTTTTAGGTTTCCATACTTCAAAAGAAAAACGGAACCCTTATAAGATCACTTATCTGTCTGTTTGTCCATTTGTCTTTTAGATCCGTTTTTCTCAGAAATCGCTTGAAATAGAAACTAGAAATTTGGCGTTATAATAAAACACTTTAAAAAATAATTTTTAAAAACACACTCAAAATTTATGGGAAATATATAGCGATGATTCTAGACATCAAATTTTTAAATAAGCACTACGATTTTAGGCCTATGAAGGATATAGTAGGCAATATATTTTTACGTTATTCAATATTTACAGTCGATTTTTTCAAACACAATATGATGCAGAAACTGTTTTTTTGGTATAGTAAAATAAAGTCGAAAATACATGGGCAAACCATATATTTTCGATTTACTAACTTTAAAAGTATACATATAAAAACTAAAGGTCTCTTAATAAAGGTCGAAAAATTTTCATGATTTATTTGATAATTTTATTTTTGACAACGGTAATTATGTAACAATATCACACCTTTAATTTTGCAAATGCAAACTAGTTTTCAAAACAAGACTGTTCTAATACTTAATGACTCGTATTCATCATTATGTTAGTTTGCTTATGATTATAGTAAGTATAAAAATATACGTTGTATTGATATCATTCAAAAATATTTCAAGCTTTTCTTTAAATTTCCCCTTGATATGTTACAAACTTCTCGCTTATGATACCAATTAATAAAATTGTTGCTTTTCGTTAGTATATGTATAAACTATTAGTACAAATATATATCGACTCTGATATTTTGGTTTTCATGTTGTTTATGATTATAACGGATTGTAAATGACTATAATACTCGTATTAGAATCAACGCAATGTATACAAACATGACAAAAGAAATGAAGGTTTTTTTTAAAGTAATGCAGATGTATTGAGCATAAACCAAGTATTTCTCAGATAGCAGTGATACAAGGTTTGTTCTTGGACTCGTAGTGGAGATTTATTATCGCGCTAATTTAAATACGCACGAAAGCTGATGACATTTTTATAAGTTTTATTTATTACCTTCTAGATTTATAAGACCAGAAATATAGTTGATGGTTAGAAGAAGTTGATGGTTTACAGAATACGACATTAATAAAATTTATTAAACGAGAAGCCAAAATAACTGCAAACAGTTTATCAGTAAATTGTACCGCAATCAGTAAATTGTATCATGTCATGTGTCGAATATTTACGCACGCTTTATAGACTTAACCAGTTACTGCATTAATGGACCTACTTATACCGGTAAAAGCCATCCGTATATATACATACATTTTTGATTTCGCAATAATAAAGTTTGCGATAGTTGTTTAGTTGTATCTGTTAACTATCGTTGTATATCGTTGTATATAGGTTGTATTGACAACTTATTTTATTTGGAGATTGTTACAGATTACAAATCAATTATATCGTTCCACTAATTTAAAGATTTCCATTGAAAAATACACTGTTTGTAATTTTATTTATTTGTCTGATTTTTAATAACTTCCACGAATATCCATAAGAATAATGTTTCTGAAATACGTAACAATACGTCAGAGGATTATAAAACTAAAATCAGGCCACTGAGCATAAATATAATTACAAGAGAATTAAATAGGAAAATAAAGAGGTCTTTGTCAGGTTCCACTTCACGTTTCTTAATATTTTTTAATTTACTCCATTGTGAACATATTGTTAGATCGGTAGTAATTAATATGAAAATAATATTAGTTTAAAAATTACTACATAGGTATATATTTCGGGTTATGCCTTTCTAATTAATTTTTTAAGGGTAATCATTTATTATTGCATTGCGAGATTGACCCTTATGGATGTATCTTTCAAAAACAATATTGTAAAAAAGAAATTGTGTCGGAAAAGGAAGATGATAACGAGTACATTGAATATGAAACTGTTATGGAGTAACAAGGGGATACTAAATTATATGCTGGTGCTTATTTATATATGGAAGTAAAAACATGCCTCGTTTAGTTTGATTTAGTTGGCATACCTGATACACAGGCAAAGATAGTGCGGTTCGCTAATAATTGTAATAATCTTTGTAAAGATTTTTGAAAAAATACGCTGAATATCACAATGCTAGATCTACGTTACAGTTACTTATATTAACGGTTTAATGACGTACTCTATAAAGAAGTTACATAAACATGTAAAACTTACGTAATTCGTTAACCTACATCCAAATTATGAATAAATTGCTAAAGAAGTTTTGAGTGACTACATTTATGACTACACTACTTCTGTATACGGCGGTGTTTTCAATGGTCTTTTTGAATTTGAATTAAAATTGTGCCTCGGTATTTTATGTGAAAGGAAAAGTTACAAGGACGCAATAATTCGTCTTTTGATTGCAACTGCTAAACACCAGAGATCATTACTGGTTGTTTTAACTGGATCTTAGAACTGGTATTGTAGAAGAGATGTATTACCCATAATCAATATACCACTTTACTAAAAGATAATGAACCTTGTTATTTTTAAGGTATTGAACATTGGTGGTAATATCGTACACCATTGTGTTATTATAAATTCAAAGAAATAAATTATGAAAAATTTAAAGCGTCCAGAAGAGAATATTTCAGAACTTGTTTTGAAAACAGTAGTCACATATAAAACCGACAAAGTGCGGGTTTGACTCGCGCACGAAAAGTTCTGTAGCATCAAGTAATATTAAACTTATAGGTTTGTATTTCTAAGATATTCTGAAAGATAAAGTTATTGCTGTGGTCGGTAACGAAATTATTTCATTTTTATATTCAAACTAATTTTCATTGAAGATTTATTTTAAGTTCTACTGCCTTAATTTTTTTTGAGTTAGTTAAAAGGAGATACTCATCACTTATTGACTTAAATAAAAATTTATTTTGGAACCTCTATATCACTTTTTAAGGCCTATCTAACGACACTCCACAGGTCTATGTGTATTGGATTTTTTTTATCCCTCGGTTACATGTATGGAGGGCCCTAATATTATTTTTTTCTTAATTCCATTATTCATCGTATTCATAGAAGACACCTACCATCCAAATTTCATTTATATAGTGCCAATAGTCTCCGAGTAGAATGGCTGTGATTTACCGGACAGACACACAGGACGAAATTATAAGAGTTCTGTTTTTGCCATTTAGACACATAAAAATTATCAAAAATCATTACTTATTGAGGTTTTATTAAAACTAACATATATTTTATATTTGGTGATAATAAAAACATTGGAGTAATCATCTACATTACGCTTAAAAATATATACATCCCGATGTGCGGTATACGTTTGAAAATAGTACAAAATAAACAACATTGATTGCAAACCATGTTTGAAAGTGATATCTCGCCAAGATGTCATATCATCTGCGATAATGTTTACAAAATATTACAGTTTTTTTTAAATTATTTTTTTAAATAATACAAGATTGAATACATTTTAATATTCCGTTCATTCCTTTGGATAAATTAAATTGACGATCCTATAACTTTTTCCTTCATGAAAATAAAGTTGTCTTTTCTTAGTTGTTAAACTCAAAAGTTATAATTTTAATTTTAATGTTATTTATTTAATTCCTAACAAAATTCATAAACAATTAAACATTTTTTAATTATTATTGAAATAATAGGGTATTTGACTGATGCCGATATTTTTTATAAAAATGTTTTAAAACTGCAGAGTAGGTTTAAAAAAACTTTGTGATGAAAAAAATAATGCACGTGACAAACAATTAATCGAAACTTCTAAATAGAAAAAGTGTCAAGTTTTTTGTTCATTAAATTGAAAAAGTTATTATGAATTTAGTTTCCACACAAAAAATGACAAAATTATAATTTGTAATATTTAACTTAAACGAAATATTTAACGAGATACTAAAAATATTTAATATATTCCCTTATAATGAATGTTAAATAACAGGCCAGTGACGTCGTAAGCCAGCTGTGTTTTGTATGGGGCGTTTTCGTGGGAATCGTAGTTCGTAAGTTTTTAAATCGTCATAACTACGTAATGAAAAGTTCTAGGTACGATATATTCAAAATTTTAAAATTTTTTTAAAAATATAGTCAAACACTATATTAAATAATATTACCAGTGAAAAATTGCGCCTAACTTTAATGCGCCCGACCGCTGAGTTTTAATAGATGGTACTAGTAAAATCATTTTAAAAGAAGAGAAATATACAGGTTTTATGCCACCCTATTAAATTAAGATATCTTGCAAAAAACATTCTCTAAATGATTTACCTAAGTCAAGTCATTCTTACCTGGCTTACGTAAGCCCTTTTTAGTTTTGTTGTAGTTCTTGCTTTGTTATATCGAGTCGAATAAGTTAATAAGGAGACCCGAGAAACTGCGGATAATTTCATTTTAAATATAAAATTTACAAGCTTTTTCAATTTCAAATAGGTCATCTACTTAATTATTCGCTTCGATAGAATTGTTTGGATAAAAGCGTTTCTATTTGTATTGGTGGTCTATGTATTTAGTAAATAGTTAAAATACGGAAATAGTTAATTAAGTTATTCTTATCATTTAAACGAATAAAATTATTTCTGTGTCGCAACAGGTACTTGATCGATATATATATAATTACTTGTTTAATTTATATTGATTTTTTGATTTAATTACTTATTGATTTTCGGACTTTATGCGGCTTTACTTTGTCGTTTTTGATTTACTGCTAATAAATGGGTCCTATCTAATGAGGAATTGAACCAAAAACCTATATTCTTGATAGTTAGGTATGACCAGTGAGATTTAATCTGGAATATAAAGTGGAAAAGCTGTTTTTCGGAGTGTTTTGAATGTCATCAGACTATCCAAATTTTTGGAATATTGTATGCTGCAGAAATTCATCTTTTTAATTTAGTGAACTTTTTTATAACTTTTCATAAAATAATGGAGGTCCAGTCATAATGAAATACCTATCACTCAAAGAAAAGGCAATATTAGAAATACAAAACAATTTCTAAAAAGAACAACGCGTATTATTAGATTTATGTTTAATATTTGTACATAAAAATATATATATACAAGTTTTTTCGAGAGTTTAAAAAACATACAATATTTTAAAAAAAATCTCAAAATGTCTGTGGGATGACACTAAGAAGATAATTTAATCTCTAAACGAAAAAAGATTAAGATAGTCTTAATTAAGTTGGGTTGTTTTTAAAAGTAACTAATTTAACTTGCGTGAAATATTTGCTTTAAACATTTGAGTACTTATCTAAATGTGAACATTTTATTATAAAATGATAGAAAAAAAATGTTTCATTAATAAAAGCTTACAAACTCAGTTTGAAAATGTAAAGTGTTCAGCGTTGCATTTACCTACCGCGGCACTGTAGATGAGGCTGGTTTTTCAACATATATAGTTCTATTCATTGCAATTTTATGCTAACAATCATTGTTCTTGTAAAAGACAATTCAAAAATATTATAAACATTTTGGTGCAATTTATTATTTTTTTAATTTATGCGAAATTTTGCCTCCCATTGTGCGATCCATTGAGTCCATTTGTCTGTGAGCAATTGTGCGACCGTTACAAGTGACAAACAGTATTAACAGTATTTTTTAAAATTTGGTTAGTTATACACGTCTTTACAGTTAAAAGACTTAGTGGAAGGTTGAAGAAATTATTCGGAAAAAATGAAATAAATAGTTTTGGTGACATATATAATGATTAAGTTTATTTTATTCTTTTTCAGAATTTAATATACATCATTAAATATTTATTAATTTTTATTACGGCGACGAATATTCAACGATGTGTCTTTCTAACGAAAATTTGATGATAAAGCTATATCCCATGTTTTATGTTGAATGTTAGTACAGTATACGAATACATAGAACAATAAATATCGTCATAGGCTTACGGTCTTTGACGGCATTGTGTCGTGTTCGATTTGTGGCCGCTTGTCGACTGCTGGTTGGCTGTAAAATACCGCTATCGTACCAGTAAGTGCAACGTATGTATCAATTGTAAACTTTAAAGTCTATAAATAAATAAATTAGTAAAATAGGATCGATATATAGGTAGATTGGGTCTCCCAACCTACCACGGGTATTCGATTATCTTTACAAACATATTACATAATTTTCCAATTTAGCATTTATATTTAGGTTTACGACCCAAATATGGTTTTAAATTTCTATTTATACACGCCAAAATGTGAAAAATGGAAAATTTATTGCCGGCCTTTTGACTGTCAGGACCACGATAGTAAAATAAAATTAACATAAAACGAATTTATTTGAAATTGCTAATTTACGCGATTACGTCTGCCTTGCAAAATAATCGGTCAATTATGCGCTAAGCGCTTCGTCGATAATGTTTGCTTCGTTGAAAAACATCGAAATTTCACGTTCGGTACGGGAGTACATTTTTATTTTTCTATGGTTTTGTCTCCAGTTTTATACAGGTGGATTTTTTATTGAGGCAGCAGAAATATTTGAAATAGACATTGTGCTGTCTATTGACATATTATAGTACTAAATTTGTGTAATTGACAAGAATACTGAGTTTCGTTCTACAAGAATCGTAGTGTTCTGAAGTTAAAAAGTATATATTAAATTGAGTCATAAGTTCCATCTATACTAAATTTCATGAAAATCGATTCATCCTTTTAGATGTGATGGTATTATAAACTTCAAACATGGTATTCATGGTATTGGTGCTCTATAGTGAGTATGTGTTAAATTAGGTAACGACTTTTAGCTTGGCTGCAGAGTTATTAAGTAAAAACAAAGGAAAATACTGATGTTTTTAATATTATTTAAGAATTATTTTATTTTCACATTACCGTTTTTATCGATAGTAAAATATTTGATCATATATTAAATAAAAGTAAGTGAAAATATGGATTCCTCGGTACGACACGGAGATATAAAAAATTATCGAGATTTTGCTATCCATACGTTGACGCTTCTACTTCACAGCAATTATCAAAAGCAACAATTTATTTTTTTGATTCGTTTAAAATTAATTTTGTTTCCAAAAGTGACAAAAGATTATATTATAACTCAATACCTTTTATTGAGCAAGTCGAAACGGTAAACTAAGTAAATAAATCTTTCAAAAAAGCAGCTGTGCCAAATAATGACTTTATAGGAATTAAAGTTTCTGATATATAGCAGAAGATTTTACGGCATCCTTGCCGCATCATTGGATGTTATAAAAACAGATTTTTTATAACATTTAACGATTTGGAAGATGTAAAGTACTTTAACATGGATATAATCAGTAATTAAATCTTTAATAATATTAATAATTTTGTTTTCTCATTGCGTACACTTACCTACACTATTGGGCACATATACCCCCATATTATATTCGGCAAGTATCCCATAATAAGCAAGTATTTTGAGTCCATTAAACATGCGGTCCATTAAACATGCGGTCCATTATATAAATCCATTAAACATGCGGTCCATTATATAAATCCATTAAACTGCAGTCTCGATTTATTTTGGTCATGTACTTCTTCCGCCATAGATGTTTTAGATTGAGTTTAAATTGAACTATTGCAAACATTTTCACGATCCTACATTATTCTAAAACTTCTAAAACCATAGTACACTTGTATTTGAACGCATAGGCCTTACGTAATAATGTTTAATATAATTCAAATGGAATATTTGATTTTATTTTAAAATAATAAATTTCTACTAAAATTTAACAAATAGTTTATTCAATATTATATGGGTGACGTATCAGTGTTGTATTGAAAATATTTTTTTGTGAAATACTGGATTACATTCCAGTATATATTGAAATACAATACATGCATCTTCCACTCTTTCACTGATTTATTTTATTTGAAAATCCTAATGTGGTACAGTGGTATTACTATGTTTAAAATTAGATGTCATTTCCGATATTGTATTATAACAGTAAAATGTATATTTAAGTAATTGTAAATTTTGGAAAGTTCTTTTTTCGTACAGGAATGCTTATAAATTTACGTTTTCCTTCCCTGACTTAAACGACTTTTAAATATGTGAATAATTATAAATATAAAAAAAAAACCGACTGCGTAGTAAAAGAGCTATACACTCTCAAACTTGGTTTTTCACAAGTTTTTAGTTCGCTCTTTAGTTACGCAGCCAGATTTTTAATTTTATAATATTTTTTACTCATAACAAATTTCTTTATATAGCTCTAATTTTTTATATATGCAATATATTGCAGATAATATCTTGTGACTCTGTAAAAATATGAAATTACTTTATATAGGCGGGTATGTCCCTAAATATTTCTGGTAGCCAAATCTGACATAGGTGAAAGCGGATATTTCAATGTGAGAATTACATAATTTATTTATGTTGACACCTCACATCAAAATCCATAAAGTTGTTAAAATCTATAAACTTATTCAGTACAACATAGCCATAAATATCTGATTATTGGTTCATGAGTTACGAGCAGTTAAAATCAAAAAGATTTTTTTACTGGACAGCTGATAATACCATAAAATCATTAATGGAATATAATGGCAAAGATAATATTTTGCACATTAAGATGCAAATCACAGACTTTGTAAAAACATTTATCTTATCTGGAATTTTCAAATTCTTCGTTTTAATCTACAGGTAACACTGTTTGACTTTCTATGACCCGGAAAAATACTCGGAATAATAAATATTTCATTACTAATTATAGTAATATTAAATATTATGAATAAATATGTAATACTACTATATTGGTTGTGGAATTATGATAACATTTATTCGCTGAAATACTTGATTAATTAATTTTTAAGAAGGCCTTTGATTGTGACCTTTCTGACACCATAACGGTGTCAGAAAGGTCACAATTAATTGAAAATATGTTTAAAATATCAGGAGTATCTCGCAACTTTCATACAAACTATTGTTGTGGAAAAACAACTTAATTCAAATTATTCGATGCTTTTCAAGAATGAATGTATATGCTTTTAAATATCAGAGCTTTAAAGATCACACAAATTTGGCATATTGAGCTTTACACTTAAACTTCACATAATTCCATTTTTAACATATCACAAAGCTATAAGGAGATTCGTTATGATTATGAATGTGAGTAGGAAACATTATTAAATACTAGGTAGAATATAAATTTTTTGTTAAACATACCTATAAATTATAAATTTTAAGAGATATAATTTGTTGTTGTTGTTGGATTGAATGTGTAATCACTGATAGAGTGCTTATAGAAGAAGGACCACCACTCTATATTGACTTCATAAGTATTCAAATAATAATTATTAGATCAATAATTCAAGATAAAAATAGTTTTCAATAAACATTTCCACAGCAATATATAAAACCTTTGTTCACTTATATTTCATGGGTAACTGACACGATGGATAACTGTTCGGCCAATATTATTATTTATTAACGGACGAGTAAAGTGGGCTCAGCGAACCAGATCAACCCAACCGCAAATATACTTCACCCTACTGACTGCCCGGGCAGGATTTGTTATCGCTATGGTAACAGAGCTTCACGGTAATTAACACAAATGTGCGATGTTTATTGAACCCATTTATCCAGCACTGATTTTTCACATTTATCGAGCCGAATCGACACGAAGGATTAATTAAGCTTTGAGGCAATAGCTTCGGGTATTGAATGTATATTATACGAATAGTTTATATTATACGTATTATTTGATCTATTTAGTATGTCTATATTATCTTTTCTTGGTATGACATTCATATTTAAATAAGGTATAATTACAAGTTATTTTCATTAAGTAGTAATTATTTCTCAATCTGCTTTAAGCGATTCGAAATAAAAATAACATTGAAAGGCGTAGTTTGCGCCGTAGGTTTTGTGTAAAAACATTGGGATAAAATAATACTATATTTCGTGTTAATAGAGTATTTCGTGTTAATGTGTAATTGAATTAGCAATATCTTTGGTAACTGCGTTTGGTTATACTTGGGTTTACTTGGTAGATTTGTTTATAGTACGCTTTCCAGTGGGAATTGGCGCAGCTGTAGTATATCGAATCTCGATTGAACCTACGGTTTCGTGCTCAATAACATCATAGTCCACCGTAGCACCTTCTATTGATGTATGCGAATTGGTGGCCGACGATAATAAAGACGATATTTGGTAATCAAAATACGTACTCGTCAGGGCTGCCACGTTACCACCGATCTACATATTATCACTGTCTTCTGTTTTGCCTTTCAACGACACTTGCACTTGGTCCCTGGAGGCTTGGACTGTCGCTGGACGCTGTATGTCCGATGGGCCAGGTACGTAATCGCTTTGTGTATTTTTTTCATTTTCTTTTTGTATTTAATAGGTTTTGGACTCTTTAGTTATTTTGGATTTTTTTGACGTAAGTTTTTCTTTGATTTGAATTTTTTATAATTAAATCATGTTTAAGGTTGACATGAGATGGTATCTTAATTTTTTTTGTAATTGTAATTTGCACCAATTTTTACCTAGACTTTTATTATCTCATTTTGATTTTTAGTAGTGCTTTTCAAGCTCTTTACAATGACAAGTTAACATTCTGGGTAAGGCGTTTTCATGCTACACTAATTTATATTTTTACGCAACGCTAATTCACAATAATTACGCGCATACAAATTCGTTAGTCCGATGACATTACAGACAAAACAAATGCTGCATAACAAATACCGACTGATATGCTCTGTTCATTGTAGGTTCAACTATTCTTAACGCATTATAAGTCTCGCAGTTTTCAGGTCAAATAGTTGTTGTAGTTGTTTTATATAGAGATCTTCAAATTCATTTAATGCTGATATTTTTATGCGTATAATACAGCAAATAGCAATACCGGGCTGATATTAACAAAAATGATAACAGTACTTATACTAGTTAGATTACTAGTATAAGTACTGTTATCGTTTAAGTCATTACTAGTAAAGACTTTAACGTATATATCAGTGTATGCTTTAATCGAGTCTGCAGTACAACTCTATAAAACGAAGTCCCAAGATGCATAGCTAGTTATTGTCTGTTAGTTTTCTGGATAAAAATTAATTTACCTCTTATTTGCATTATAAAGATGGAAAAGTACTGCAGATATATAATAAATAACATTTGATTAGCTCAAAAGTTATGTATTCGCTTATTTTATTGTTAAGTTATGTATTTAACATGACTTTTATTAAAGAGAAAACCTTATCAGTTTAAGTACGAATAGAAATTTCATTTGAAAAAATTTGTACACACTTAATACACACATTTGACAGTACGCAATATTTCCATTAGGCTGTTGCTAATATTATAATTTTCACAATGTGCTCATGTTACCTAGTAAATGAGTTATATATTATTTTCAATATTTAAATTCATAGTTTTTAATTTGGTACAATATGAAGGAGGTCAAAAATGTATTTTTTTACGTTAATAATGCATTTGCTCTCTACTTGAGAGGGAGAAAGCAATTTTTTTCTTTTTCCTGCCAAACTTCCAATGTATGTATATATATATATATATATATATATATATATATATATATATATATATATATATATATATATATATATATATATATATATAAACATATAACTTAACATATATACCTCCATATACATCTGTATGTGCATGCGCATGTACGTGTATGTATATTCTTTATAATCACCTACTATTTGCAACGGATTTCCCTCAAATTTTCTGCACATAGCTCTTTACTTCTAGTAACAAAAACCTAAAGGGTTAATAATTTCTACTTCCCACTCTTACCCCGTTTGAGGGTAGAACCTAATTTTACCTTAAACAATTAATTAGGATTTTCTATACTTGTTACGAATTTTTTCTGTAGTCGACATACATTAATTTTCTACCCCCCTGGAAACATTTATTGACTAGTCAATGATTCCTCACCCTTACATGCCAACAAAATCAAATGTTAAGAAGTATACCAAAAAGTGTATCAAATTACTTCCATTGGTTTTATCGTTTAAAAATGAATGAAAATAAACAACAGACCTCTCCCTCATCCCCACCCTTAAATAAATTAATGTGACTGGTAATGTTACAACATAGAAAAACCTTTTTAACTCTCTGGAATTATGGCTGGCGATGGGCCAGCCCAATTTATATGAAACTTGGTAGATATGTTTCATATTACATTAATCTTTGCAATATCCACGTGTTTACTGTACTGAATGCGATAAGAATAAGGTATTTCGTATAGTTTCTATAAGAGGAAAAGGGGCAAATTAAGGAGAGAGTCATTTTGGCTAAGCAGCAGAGAACATGTTCTCTGGGGATAGGGATTTTTCGCGCATTTCACGCATTTTTCGTATTAACACTTGTGTACACTCAGCCGACCAGAGTATAGGTATACGTGGCCACATCGATGCTTCTCTTCTAGTGTGACGTTACTTCCGTCTCGCTTTGCTCTGTTTCGATATATATATATATATATATGTGTGTGTGTGTGTGTGTGTGTGTGTGCTAAAAATTTGTTTCTAGAAAACATAAGATAAAACTCTCACGCAAATTGAATGAAATCTACAAATATGTCTACGGAATAGCTACAATCGGCTTATAAACTTATTCAAATAGTCATTCAAAAAAATTAGTTTGTTTCCTCCATGTATACAAAGTGTCCAGCAAGGAGTGGACCAAAGAAATATAGGTGATACGGGGGTTATTACACAAACGAAATAAATAAATTTTATTATTCTAGGCCGAATAGTTTTGGAGATGAGATTTTAAAACTTTTTTTAAAATTGTTGTTACTGCGTATGAAAAAAAAATTATTACGTATTATTCTTATTTCTGCTTCTTTATTGTTCAAGGTCTTTCAGAGAACAGTCGTCTTCTTAATTAAAATGTCATTCATTCGTTATTATTGGCAACATAAAAATTAAACGCTGAAACATGTGCATTTTTCAATTACAAAAGGTGAAAAGTGATTTTTGAACAATTCCTTTTTTTTGCCTTTTTTAAACTTTTGGAAATATATTTCAAAAACATATATAATTGACAATGGTTCCAAAAAGGTAAGATTGTTTTAATAAATTCTGCAAAAATTCGAAAAATACCTGCTTTATTGAAATAACTCTGCATTCGTAGAAATGCTTACGATCAAAGCAACCACTTATCAGAAATGTTTCACTAACTATTTTCCACTCGTATGGTCTTTTTATTGTTCTCGGCCGTCAAGCGACCCCCTTTACTCCTTTCGTCGACAACTTCGCTTCTTTAGTGACTTGTATGTCGCTCGGAGCTAACAACGTGTTTTTTGCTGTCTTTTCTCTACTACTGTTTTTATTTGTTGTCTTACGCTTGAATTGAATGAATATGCATAAATATATTTCATTTAACGGCTATGTGATGGGAATGCTCGGCAAGCCGCACGTACTATCGCGCTATCCTCATCGCAAACGCCATTCTGGTCACAGAGCCTTTCCTCGTGTATATAATGGATATTTAGAGGGAATTTATACCCGTACCATGTATAACGAGTGTAAGCACTGCTACCTGCTGATTATCAACGACAAACAGATTTCTGTCGGGAGATGCTGCATCGATGCAGTCAACTGCGTCGATGCATTAAATTCAATCTTATGGGGCAATGAATCAAGTTTTAACGAAGTATTTAAATGCACAATTTACACTAATGGATCCTCGAGAATCCCCGCATATTAAGGCAAGATAGATTTTAATATAAATTTGGAGTAAATTTGTGGCCCACCGAGGCTTAATGGAGTTCGTTATCTACGGTTTTTAAGAGATACACTTGGAAATCTGTTGAATGAAATACCACAAGATATACGTGAAAGGATTCGGCTACAGAGCTATGGTGCAAAGGCCCACTTTTTGCGACAAGTAACTGAATACTTAAAAGGAACTTCCTCAAATCGATGGATGGGATCTGGCAGTACAATCATATGGCCACCACGTTCGCCAGACCTCAATCCAATAGACCATTTTCTATAGGTGTATTTCATGGAGGCGGTCTATGGGACTATGAACAACAATTAAGACAAAAATTATACCATTTTCTGAAGTGGTAAAAAAAACGAAAGGGCCTTACGAAATTTAAGAAGAAATTTTGTAAGAAGATGGTGGTTATGCATATACAAGAAAGGAGAAGAAATTTTGAGCATTTACTGTAATAAAAAAAACATAATAAATGCAGTATGATCATAAATACTACACTTGTTTTATTTTACCATGACCGAAATAATTGTGAATGGTGTGGGTGTAGGAACAAAAACATATTATGAAATGACTTAGTACCAGAAAATTATAGCTTTTTGGAATCTGTGTGAATCGCAGAATCTTTTGAAATAAAGTTCTAGGAGGTTTTTTATGCATTCAGGTCATTTTTTATGCTAGCATTGTTCAAAAATCACTTTTCATGTTTTATAATAAAAAATGCACATATTTCAGCGTTTAATTTTTATGTTGCCAATAATTACGAATGAATAACATTTTAATTAGGAAGATAAATGTTCTTTTAAAGATATTAGATAAAAAAAAGCAGAAATAGTAATAATAGCTAATGCAATTTTGTTTCATGCGCAGTAACAAAAATAAAAAAACAATTTAAAAAATCATATCAATAAAACTATTAGGCCTAAGATAATAAAATTCATTGTTTCGTATGTGTGATAACCCCTTCTATCACCAACATTTCGTTGGTGCACTTCTAACAGGACAACCTGTATGCAAAACACCAGTAGCATGCGAATTTCTGACTTTAGGATCCATATTTCACAACTATTAAAGCTGAATTTGTATAATTTTATTAGGTTAGGAAAATGTTAAATCTGCATTATATATGTGGGACTGTATTGCAGTTAAATACAATACAGATGTAATAACCGAAATTTTTTCCCATGAAATCTCCACATCGTAAAAATAGAATTCGAATATATATCAGGTAAGTGTGTACCTAAATAATTCAATTTAACTGTTGCTTTAAAAGTTATAATTATTGTCAATTTACTTTATCTGTGTTGAGCACCAATTAATGCTATGGCAATATGGAAATGTTATGGCAATATCCATATACAGTTTAACACGATGCAGAACATAATAACCAACAGTGGTGTGCAGTACCTTATGAGCAATGTCACGTATGTAGTTTCTCTAAATATTTGACGTATATACAACCCATATTTATGAACACTTAAACATATATAATTTATGGTATTCAAACAAATTCACTGTATTTTTGTATTTATTTTATTAGTTTATTATTGTGAATATTTACGATTGTACCGTAAATAGTCACAATAATAAACTAATGTGTCGGTATAATGCATGTTTCGTCATAGACATATCTATGAAGAAACATGCATTATACCGACTATATATATATATATATATATATATATATATATATATATATATATATATATGTATGTATATATATATATATATATATATATATATATATATATATACATGTATATATATAAGCATGCATACAAATATACATATATTTTTTATACGTGCCTATTTTATTAGCTTGCCCCTCTTACAAATTGCTGCACGCCGCTGGTGTCATAGCTCTCCACGTAAGTTGCCAGTGTAAACTCCGACCTCTTCCGCTCGCTCAATAAACAAGTGACGTCTACTCGGCGCTGATATGCATATAGAACAGAATTTTATGTAAACGAACACTACCAAATATATATATATAGTAAGAACTATTAATCTTTTACTGTCGGTCATGTCAGTCATATATATTTACGAAGAAATAGTTAGGAGCAAATATGTTTTAAATTGTCCACCGTTTCCTTTTACTTACTTTTGCAACTTCTGTGTGTCCATCAAACATGTTGCATATAAAGTATGAATATGATAAAATATGGTTTAAACTTGTAATGACGAAAGAACTATTTTTTTCATTTTAACATATTTTGCGACAATAAAATGAACAATGGTATATTTTTTATGATCTTTATTTTATATTTAGTAGAATAATCTATTTTCTTCACCGGATGTTATTCGGACGTTGATCGTCACTGATAGCGACTATGAGTATTTATTATTTTATTAAAATAGTAATATTAAAAAAAGATTTAAAGTAAACAGCTTTTCAAAACGTGGCTTTTTGAAAAATATATTTATATTATACAATTTGATAATTCGATATAAGGTCTCTTTGTATTTTAATATATTATACACAGACACACACACACACACACACACACACATATATATATATATATATATATATATATATATATATATATATATATATATATGTATATATATATGCATATATGTATATATATATATATATATATATATATATATATATATATATATATATATATATATATATATATATGAATGTGCATTATAAACTAAAAGTACTCAACACGTCAGATTTACAACAAAAACTTAGGTCACCAATTGCAATAGTCACTGATAATTTCACATTTGTATTTGTGTACTAAGAATGTAAGAATACGGCTCAGTACATTGCGCTGTATTGAATAATGCAGCCACGGAATCGGAAGCCCGGCCAAACTTGTGTTCATGTTTACAACGCGTAAATTTGAAAATATTCGTCAACTATATAAAGATTAAACAATATCAATAAACCATTTGTAAGCATTGTATCATTATACTTATGAAATAAGTATTGATATATTAAAATGTGGTAAGGTCGTTCCTTTCTGTATAATGCTAATAGCCTGTGGTTGAGGACATAAAAGTCATGACTCGGTCATTGCACTTCTCTTTATACTCGTTGACATCAAGAGTTGTGGTAGGTATTTGTCCGGTTTCCTCATCTTAAGAATAAGTAATTTAATCGAATTCACAATTAATAGCCATTATGGTCAATAGTCAGTAAGAATCGAATTATAGTGAGTGTTTCTATTATAAAATCTGAAATGTATAAGTTTTTAATGTTTCTTTATTTTCTTCAAAAGGAACATTGAAGTATTCTCATGAACACAAGATAATTTCAAACTCACGAAGTATAAGTGCTGAACTCTTTATAACCCAAATCAAGTTAAATTCCGTAGAAAACCTAATAGTGATTCCAGTTAAAGTATCCTTAAAATGATCGCAGATTAGTCACAAAGTATCTGGATAGAAATAGGGCACATATGATGCCTGGGTTTCAGAACCTTTTTACAAAATGTACTATTACCTTATTACTATATGAATACTGAAAAAATAATAATAGCTACGTAATTTTATATTTGTCATAAATATTAAGACTTAATTGAAATTAAGTGCATGAAGTTAACTGTGAAATCAGATATAAAAATCCTAATGATTGTTTGGACGCACGCACATACTCGTACATAATCTGTATAGAAATGCAAGGTGAGGGTATGTGATCGAAAAATATTTTTTTGTCACACGCTTTAATCGTAAACCGAAATAAAATTAAACCGATTTACCCTTTTTGTAAAATGCATTATAAAACTTTGAATGACACCTACCCATGAACTTTTTAGTCATTTTATTCATAATTGAATATGCCCTGGGTATTGCGGCCACACACTGCTGGCCGTATTCTTAGATTGTGTTCTATTCGGTGTGAGTGGCGAATTCACTTGGAAGGAGCGTTCCAGGATCGGGATTTGTAAGTTATGTCTTGTGTGGATATGTATATGTATATACACACACACACACACACACACATATATATATATATATATATATATATATATATATATATATAGTGCGTGCTTGCGTGTGTACAAAAAATACAACTAATTGCAGTTTAATTGAAAATTACAGAGAAAAATAAAAAGAGTCGTCTGATATTTACTTATTTATGTATTTTAATGTACAATTGATACGTATGGCAAATTTATTGCTACGAGAGCAATCTTTTACAATCAACCCAGAACATCAATCCAATTCTGCTGGACGAGCGGCCGGGAATGAGTTGTTAAAATGAAAAAAAAAATAAAACAAAAACAGTTAGTAATAGAAGATAACCCAGAACTTGAATAGGCTTTAGGCATATTTGTATCCCATTACCGTGTTTTAGTTTAGCAACTTTCTACCAAGGTAATTTGCTTTGCCCGTTTCGAAGTTTGAAGAACTCTTGGGTGGAACCTGCTAGTGTTTATGTTCATATTTATGGATTCAAAATATTTTAATTGTGTTTTAGCCTAACTTTACATTACGTTATTAATTGACATGCGGTAGGGATCCTACTGGCTTACGAGTGTATACGTTACTAAGTCTACAACTGATTAGTCGGGTTTAGATAATTGTTTGCATTTTTCGCTCTCTGTATGTATCATGCAGATCTCAGTTTTTCACTTTTTCCTATCTAAATAAGCAACAAAGATTGAACGTAAATTTTCCTAAGCCTCGGTTACTTTTTTGTTTCAGTAAATCTTAAATATTCGCACGTTACTTATCGGCTCCTGATACCTTCTTGAAGAAATTTTTAAATTTGGTTTGCTTACATTATTCTAGGTCATATATATTTTCTCCGCTCACTTGTGTATATATTATTTATCCGCTTTCTGGTCTATATAATTAATTTGGCTAAAACATCTCAATATTCTTCCCGTTCAAATTTGCTTCCTATATTTATAAACGTACTAATAAGTTTATTGATGTTATAATATTACTATATTATGGATTATAAGTGCACTTGATTGGTAGCTTTATTTAATAATTACTTATTATATATTTACGAATCAATGGAGTCTATTAAGTTTATAATACTCTAAGTATTTATTTTTTTTTCTGTTTAACATTTTCGGCAGTGATTATAAATGATTTCTTGTATATAAAAATTCAAATACATTAAAAGTGGATAATGTGGCAGAATTTTAACTTATTAGCAGAAACACTATAACAAATACTATATGGAATGTAATTTTACAATTATCATATAAAAATAAATGTTTGATTAAGATGTAACGTGACATAAGTTGTAATCGTGTGTTCGCCGTTTTGTGTTAACTACTATGTTTCCACATTAGGCAAGAATTTTCTCACTAGCGGCGTGTAAAATAATGAAAGAAAAGATATTGTTTTGTGCGTTCGTTCTATGTCTGGTGCAACGTTATAATTGCAGTACTCTTATCAATTTCATGACCATAATCATGTTTACTTCTTCCGTAACACGAGGAATAGGAAAAAGTATGCTGAAAGGAAGAAAAAACCTCGGCGATGAGGATTTGTTGAATTAATTTTACGTAGGTGAAATCTCGTGGATCATTGTTGAGATAAATTGTATGAAAATAGATCATCTACAAAATAAAAATTATATGTATACAGCATGTAATAAGGAACATGTATATTATACATATACAGGTGGTTGCGTGCATCAGGCTGATTATATATGAAGAGAGTTTGTTTACGAAAACATAATTTTTTTTCTTTGAAGTTGTATTCCGACAGTGATTTTTTAGAAACGGTTAAGAATTATTATTTATTTCTTGATGTACAGAATCTTTTGTATGAAAAAGAAAGGTACGTTTTTTCCCCCAATATAATATAATTACTGTACTAGACGTCGCGAAATAGTTGCGTATTTCCAAAGGTATAGTAATAGTATCTCCGGTTATTTTCTTGAAAATTTAGAAACTTGAAATTGGGCTTGTATTTAGGGTTTTGTATATGCATTAAAGGAGAGTTCAGAAATTGGTCAAGGTGAAATTGGATTAATTGAGAAAGTTAGTATTGCAGATAATTAGAACATTTTGCACGAAATTGCTCGATCAAAGACCAAATTTAAATAATTTTCATTTGCGTTCACACTATGTACAATTAGACTAAGTTTGTTTTTATTTTTCACTCTGCATTATTTTAACTAATACGTTGAATCTTTCTTACAACAGATATCTGCAAAATTCCACCGTTTCTAGCAAAAAGACATTATATTTTGGTAATTGAAATTAATAAAACTAGCGATATGTTCTTGAAAAAATATTTTATTGTTAGTTATTTCATGTCACCACTACACTTACTCAATTGATTGCGATACACATATTTTAAGACTTACTACTTGTAAAGTTTGAATAAAGTTTAAATCTAAAAGATACGCAAAACCATAATATTTTCCAATGAGACTCGGACCTTAAGAATAATATTAATTACAGCTATCTTGGTGACAGGAAGAAAACTTGCCTCGTTTTTCACATTTATGTATTAAATTTTACATAATCTATTGAAAAAATGAATAAATGTGTTGCTTCTTGTAATAAAAAAAAAACAAATGGGTAAATTGATTTGTGAGCGGATTACAAATATTATGGAAAAATATCATAAAAACAAAAGTTTTATGAATTACTAGAATAGGTTAAAGGAGTAAATCATTAAAATGTCAAGTTCTGTTTTATGCTTTACTCCACATATTCCCTTTTTCAGCCCACTGTGTGTCATTTTGTTATTTTACTTGAGCTTGTTTTTTGAAAATTTCGTTCAATTAATTTTCCAATTATTTCAATTAATTTGAAAAGTTCTTTCAATAACAGAAAAATTCCTATAATTCTATTTGTATTTATATTTGTAGGTAAAATTTTTCAATTGAAATTTAACCACCAGAAAGTGAATCTTCATTAAATCTGCTTGTGTATCATATAATAAACTTATACATTTTAGCAGACTCGTTAGAGATACTGATAGCAAAAGAGCAGTGAATATAAAATAAATACATGTAGAGTGAGTTTCGGAACACAAGGGTAATTAATATTTGTTATTGTATAATAATATTATTAAGGGTCTGGATATTTTTTAAGGAAAACGAAAAGGCTTTGATATTTGGTTATTTTCACAAGTATTTTGGTGGATTTTTTGACCCCTTTTAATAAATTTTTTATAAGTTAAAATGTAAACAACACTTTTTCAGAATACCATACGAATAGTCCATATTTATAAAATATTCTATTTCACGAACAGCATGAAATTAATTACCGGTATTGAGTTCCGACATTCTCATACAATAGATCCTCATACAGTAGGCTTGAATTTTTCAAAAGACTTTTCGTTACCTTGTTAAGGTGGATTTCTACAAACTGAATGAAATACTGATAAATCGTCTGAGTACTTTTATATTGTTGTGAAAGATATTATGTTTTTGTATATGTCGCAAACGATATGCTAGTTTTTTTTCCATATCGTTTGTGTTACATATTATTTTATGTATGTTTTAAAGCATTATATAAAACCATTGGAAGCTAAATACACAGAGAATGAACTTATGGCTATGCAACCCTTGCAGCCAGTCACAAAGTAAGGTATCTAAAAATAAAGTTTTAAAATTTGCCAAAAGTGATAACTTATACCAAGTTATCACTTTTGGCAAATTTATAAAAAATTACGTAAATAAAAAACATGAACAATAAATTAGATATATTCTAATAGCATATATATATTCTAATAACGAAGCATGCAACATATAAAAAGAAGGGAATATATATGGGGCTGGAATGTAACCATGGATATAGGAGACAATAATCGCCAGTTAAGAAGCTAATGCGATTTTAGACAACTTTTAAGCAGAAATATCAGTTGCGCTATTGACAGATTGCCCTGAAATTGCTGTATATGTACTCCATACTTTGTTTTTTTGAATCCTATAACTTATTACATTGTTCAGTTTTATAAATATTGGTAGGAGTAATCTGATCAGTGGAATTAAATTTAAAGCTTTGACTCAATTTAAAGCTTCGATACGTTCAAGTATGGATTAGAGGTTCGATGATGCATCCAAAAGCATAAATTTTTATATAGATACCAAAGATTTAGAAATGTAATATTGTTGTTCAGAGTTTTCAATCTTTTTGTTATTAGTATCTTGTAAAAAAGTATTTAGATGATTAATATCAACTAGAAATTGTATACTGGTGTATAATTTTCAATTGGATGTCTAGATATTTTTAGCTGTAGAAAAATTTTCGATAGGCAATTTTCCTTTTTTAGAATTTTTGTACATTATATTTCTTTATAGACTATCAAACTAGTGGACATTTATACACTAGAAGTTAAATTCCGTAAATAAAACTTCAGGTATATATGTATATATCATTTAATTTCTTCTGTCTGTTTACTTATATACATATATACATATAAATATATATATATATATATACATATATATATATATATATATATATATATATATATATATATATATATATACATACACTCCGTTTATAATCTTCAAACATGTATAACCGAAGAACTATAGAATTTATATTGTACTTTCATATTGAATCAATGAAGTGAAGTAACCATTGTTTTTGAAAGCCAGGTTTAACTAATTTGCGGTCTAGAAACTTTTTCTCACATGTAGATAACTCTAATTTTTCCTAATTTTCCCGCTTTTTTTTCTTTAGTTACTGTTTCTGAATCGCCCCTTTAAATTTGTTCACTCATCAAAATGTAACGTATTAAGAACACAATATTCAAGTCGTAAATCTATTAGAAAAACAAAGTGAAACTTTAAAGATCTTTGAAATTTTTTTTTAAGATATTTAAAGTAAACTAAAACTCTTCACAAGCACAGCGTATTTCCTTCAACCATACCTAGAGAAAACTTCGTCACGAAAATATATAAGTAACATTTATCAGTTTCCTAATATTTAAATGAATTTTAGAATATTTTTTTCTCTTTCAACATAAATTCAAATTGAAAATTAGATTTCAGTATTCGTCCTCTGTCTTCTATGAACAAAGCAAAATTAATTCTGAGGTGGCTTAAGATAGTTAACCTTATTGATTTCTCGGAAACAATTTCAAATTCAACTATAGGTGTCCGTTAGCAACGATCCCTATTAGAAGGTTGTTGTTAATTAACAGGAATAACAGAAATCTTAAGTGATTATCCTATCTAACTACGATATAGTTAGTGTTATATCGTAGTTAGTGACCTAGGTAAAGTTTCGATACTATAACAGATAATTCGCTTGAAGGATTAAAATAGGCAAAAGTGAACTTAATTATTTAATAAAAATAATATTGAGACCAATATAAACTGCAACTGTCTACCCTTTTTGATCTATCAATGAAAATGTAGTTGAAAAGTGTTTGAGATTTTCAATAGGAAAGTGCCATAAATGAATGGCAGGAGTGAGATGGATTTAAACTTGCATAAAAGATTTTTCTGAAAGTGAACAACGTAGATAATAGTTTAAAGGTAGTATCTATACACGGTGCTATTAAGTAAGACGTGAGATAATGACTGTTCATGGAAGTAATTGAATTATTTAAATAATGTATATTTAATTGATGGCACAATAAAACGTAATGAATTAAGTATTCAAACCGATTGCATGGTATTGGCACATGTACCTCATAAAGAAAAGGGCTGATATACCAAGCAATACAGGTCAAGCAATAGAAATGAATACTTGAAAAATTAAAGTGAATTATGGAAGAACATAATATTTCGATTGTTAATGTTACTGTTGCGGTTTCCAGTAGACAAATGAACTATGTACGTATCTAAAAAAACAAGGCCTGCTTTTATTTCCTTTATTTATTACCTTTCTAATTAGTCAGTTATACGAAGTATGAGTCATATATATATATATATATATATATATATATATATATATATATATATATTTATATAAATTTACTAAATGATATGATATAAAAAATTAAATTATGTATACCTGAAAATTTTTTAACTGAATTTAACTTCTAATAACTGTCAAACTAGTATTTATAATACTAGTTTGACAGTCTATAGAGAAATATGATAAGCATAATGCTCTGTATTACTAATGTAATTCAATAAGCATTGGATGCATGTAATTCAATTTTTCTTGTCGCATTTATGGGATTCATTTGTAATTTAAATAAATTTGTAACACTAAGGATAAATGGCTTTACGGGAACACACTATTTTACTGAAGTAACCACCAAAATAATGCGTGGTGCGTAATTTGTATGATGGGAATACGCGAAATGGACTCATTTCATAGAAAAGTTTTTATGATGTCCGAAGGAAATTTTCTTGCGCACTTAGGTACATTATGTATATATGCATTATCAAAATGACAGAACAAATAAATATGGTAAAAGATGATGATAGAAGAGAAAGAGTGGTATTGGAGTTAAAAGGTATTTCCGATGGGATTAAAAAAAATACTTCCCCAAATGTAAAAAAGCCACAAAATTCAAGGAGGCGTAATTTAGTCGCTAGGATATAGTTATAAAGAGTAAGTAACTGCTGCTTGTTCTAATGAGGTAGATAGTGCAGAAATTTTCCTGTTTGGATTTTAATAATTGAATTTTGAATAATTGATTTTACATTTAAGTTGTTAAAGCAAATGAATATGTAGGTTACGCATTGTATAATTATTGAACTCATCACCATATTGGTTATTAGTGTCTTTATAAAAATATTATGGGAACTGCTAAAATACTAAAGTTTATTATCGATTGCAATAAATATTAACATGCAGCTGTCGACAGATATGTGGCTAAAATACGCGTGGCAAATGTTTAGTATCGCATATTACAAAAAGTAGGTTTAATTGGTGACTTTTAGGTCCATTGGATATTGGTGATATTAACGCATGTAAAAAACAAACACAAACTTAAATACAATAAATGAGGAAAATTTATAATACCTGTAGTAATTTTCACAAAACAAAAAACCTTACAATAATTTTTCCCTTTTCTTTTATTGTAATAAAAAATCGACTCTTCTTTTATTGTTCAGCTTCTAACTTCTTTTACATAATTAGTATTGAGAGTCCATTCATATTTTACTGATGAAAAAATCGTCCTTTTCAGTTGTTAAACTAAGCAACTGTTAATTTGTTTTTGGTCTTGATGCTTTTTTGATTTGTAAAAATCATATTTTTTTTATTTATTCGTAATATATAATATAATTAACTTGCAAGGATTTCATGAAATATAAAAGAATGTTTAAATTTGTATTACTAATCATTTAATTTCTTTGATAAATACATAATATTATAAGTTCTATTCATGTAGCCAATTTATTACTTCAAAATTTTCAATGCGTTCCTTATTCAGTGGTTGTTTGAAGTAGGATTAATTTTTAAGTGAAAAAGCTTTATTTTTTAATTTTTACTGCTTGTGTTACCAGAATTTCACGAATATTACTTATTATGAATCTAATATCAATAGTAGCTATTGTAGTGAAATTGGAATGGACGTTAGCGGAATTTGATAAATCTAAATAAATTCAAATATATTTACATACGAACGTGCTTGTACACACACACACACACACACACATATATATATATATATATATATATATATATATATATTTCTAGCTGCAATGTACCTTTGCATATACCTGTGTGAGTATATACAGGTACCCGCCTATTTATTTGTTTATTTTCTTGCTCATGTTAAGACAAGCGAAACGAATACAAACTCGATTAGTTTATTCTTCATCAGAGAAAAGTTAATGTCAGCAACTGAATTGATTTTTTTATCGGGCAGATTTATTCCTCCTTTAGACATGTTAACTTTTCTACAGAGTAGATTTATACCGCCGTCAGACATGTCGGGCTTTATGATTGAATTATCATTTAAACTTGATCACGGCACGTGTGCTGTTCATTGTTGAGGAATTATATGATATAAGTTCAATTTCCGTGGTCAAACTAAAACCATTTTGCATAGTTCTATAATAAAACCATTCAAATAAAAAATAATCATGCAAATTTGTTGATTAATACTCGAGGTATGAGTTTATATATATAAATCGGTTTATATCACTGCAGCATCAGGCTGAGATATGGGAATCCGAAGTTCAATGACTGAGTCTCTAGCTGGAACCCGAACTACTAAATTAAAAACAGCAATCATCAAGTTTCATGATTTGAGCAGGTAATACCCTGCTGAATGAGGACTGAGGAGTAGGACCCGAGGTTTAATAGCCGAATCTCTGCTTGAGGCCCATGTAATAATTTAAAACCCTCAAATTTTATAGTATCACGGTTTACGTAAAATATTATTTCTTTAAACCGAGAGATCCCCATAGAGGCTGAAAAGTTGGAAACTAGAGTTAAGTGATAAAACCTCTCTTAAAGACATACTTGTCTAAAAACAGCAGATTCTCAAGTGGTACGTTTTAAGCAAGCAATAACACTGCAGCATTAGGACTGAGGAGCCGCAACCTGGAGTTAAATGTGAGATTTTCTGCTTGAATCTCGTAATGCTAGTTTAAGATATCTGATCCTTAAGTTTCACTATTTATGCAGTATTACCGCAGCGTCGAGACTGAGAATTTAGAACTCGAAGTTTAGTTTCAGAGTATCTGCCTGAGATCCGCAATACTAATTTCAAACTGCAGATTCTCAAATCTTATGGTTTAGATAGGCAGTACTCCCGAAGCAGCAGGACGGAGAAGTTGGAACCTTGAGTTCAAAGACAGAGGTATTTACAATTAAATGAAACTACGTGATGTAGTATTATTTCTACTTTCTTTAATTTCTTTAGAGATAGGTTTCGTTGTATTACATCTTCAGGTGGGATATTAGCAAAGATTAACTCTTAGGAACAACCAACAGCATTTATATGTTTCAAACACAATAGCGGAAGTCTGGTTTTTCCATTGCTTATGTTAATGAGTTTATTGCAGGGGCGCAGTGTAGGTTTTCTTATATTTCCGAGAGTTATACAATATACCGGTATTTTAGTGAGGGTAGTAAATTCGATTGTTGTTATTATGTGAGGTTATACAATGCAAACTTTACGGTGTCTGTAATAAAATGAAATGGAAGTTATTATCGGTAATATATTTATACAAATGTTGTTTTTAATATATATACTTATATTTATATGTGTATTAGTGCTGAAACAATTTCCTGGGTACTGTACTATCAATGTTGTATATTTATATTATATCTAGAAGATATTAAGAATGGGTGATGATATTATAGTTAGTTGTTCATTTAATATATTAACCTTGGTATCTTTTTTATGTCTGTTTATTTCTAATGTTTCTAGGATACTAAGTTTATTACCTTTTGTATTTATTTGTAATATATAGGGGGCATTATCAGTATGGGGGTGATGGTTATTTTCAATGAGATATTTAGCAAAGTGAGATCGTGTCTGGTTTATTATATCGCCAGCGGGCATTGTGTTCTTTATATCTTTTATTAAAATCTCTTCCTGTTTGACCTATGTATACACTATTACAGTCATTACATTTAAGTTTATAGATACCACTCTTTTTATGTTTATCTATTTTTTCTTTATTATTAACAAGGGTTATACCCAAGTTATTTAAAGTACTATACGTACATGTTGTATTATTTATATTTTTATTATTAGTTAAGAGTTTTCCTAATTTGAGTGATACATTACCTATGTATGGAATAGATTTGTAGTAAATATTAAATGAACAACTAAATATAATATCATCACCCATTCTTAATATATTTTAGATATAATATAAATATACACCATTGATACTACAGTACCCTGGAAATTTTTTCAGCACTAATACACATATAAATATAAGTATATATATATTAAAAATAAATAAAATTAAAAGAAATATATATATGAATACACAAAACCGGAGATATGTAGAATTAGTGTATTACCTTGTCCTTACTTTCAAATACCCTTGCTTTTGTATAAATATATTACCGATAATAACTTCCATTTAATTTTATTACAGACACCGTAAAGTTGGCATTGTATAACCTCACATAATAACAACAATCGATTTTATTACCCTCACTAAAATACTGGTATACTGTATAACTCTCTATCTCTATCTCTGTATTGTATAAGCAATGGAAAAATCCGCACAAACCAGGCTTCCGCTATTGTGTTTGAAACATATAAATGCTGTTGGTTGTTTCTAAGAGTTAATCTTTGCTAATATCTCACCTGAAGATGTTGTAATACAACGAAACCTAGGTCGTGGTAAAGAAATTAAAGAAAGTAGAAATAATACTACATCACGTAGTTTCATTTAATTGTGAATAATGAATTTCTATAAAATTAACGTCAAATATATTCAATATTCGACAGAGTATTTGCTTGAAATCCACAATACTACTTTTAAAATAGTAGTTTGGTGATTCTCAAGATTTAATCAGGCTTACAGCGTTAAGACTGAAGGGTTGGAAAAATGAGTGAAAAGTTTAGTGACAGAGTCTCTGCTTGCGACATACACAAAAATTGAAAAAAAAATAGATCCTCAAATCTCAGAGTTTAGGTTGGCAGTACCCCTAAAACATTGTGAATGAGGAGTTAGAACCCGAAGTTTGATGACAGAATCTCTACTTGAATCTGACAATATAAATTTAAAAATGACGGTTTAGGCAGGCAGTATACCTGTGGTATCAGAACTGAGAAGTTGGAACCCGGAATTCAATAACAGAGTCTTCGTTTAGGACTCAAATTTTAAAACAATCTAATTTGAAAATAGCAGACATTTAAATCTCACTATTTAGATAGGCAGTACTCCTGTAACATCAGGACTGAGTAATTGGCACCTAGAACTCAATGAGGGAGTCTCGAGACAGTAATATTATTTTAAGAACAGCAGATCCTTAAATCTTCTAAATTTATCAGGCAGTTCCCGCGCAGCATCGGGGCAGACGAGTCGAAGCCTGCAGTTCAATGACATAGTCTCTGCTTGAGATCATAACAAACGATAGAACAGCAGATCTTCAAGTCTCATGCTTTAGAGGAGTAATACCCCTTAAATATTAAGATTTAAGGATCAAAGGATGAAATTACATTGTATGTACTCATCTATACTTATTTATCGTTTTACCATCTTGCTACGTCAAGATAAGTGAATATGTAAATTTATTCATATTATTAGGTTTCATATTTATACATGAAAAAAAAACAAAGAAAAAACCGAATTAATCAATCAACATTTCTTTTTACGAAAGAAAATATATAACTATTCATATCTGAGCAAGGTGTTTACCGCGTCGCTTTGATGAAGCCGCACGATGCTCGGTGTGTGTGTATTGCAGAAATGGCTTTCTTACTTTATGCACAGTAGCCCACAGAAAGCGGCCTGCTTTACTAATGTGACGACATTCCGTTATGACTCATTTTCAAAATTAATACGTAAAGTTTAATTTTTATTAATTTGAGTGGGGAAATAACAAAAATAATGTAATATTTTTCAGTCTAAGTGTTTCGAAATACTTTGCTTCTTAAATAGTATTTTGCTTTATTTATTCTTGACATATTTAAAAATTACTGCGGAATTTATTTGTATAAGTAATCTTTAAATGTAAAAATTATCTGTTATAAAAAGTTTTGTAATTTTGTCAACAATTGAACCACTTTCAGTTATTGTTAAAAACGGTCCAAATCCTTAATCTTCATAATTAGCCTTATAGTGTTACGTGGTACAAAACAAATACTCCAAAAATGTTTTCTAAGAGCAATAAATTGACCAGAAAGGAAACATTAATAATATAAACAGAAATTAAAAATTATTTATAATATATATTTATTTTGAAGTTTAAAATACGTTCTGTAAAAGAAATATTTAAAATATACCAAATTGAGTGTAAATGACTTGATCACTGGATTGAGTTTCACTTTCTTACGTTTGACGTTTCTTAAAATAAATAGTATGTACAAAATATTGCATTAAAAAAAAAGAAGTCAAAACAAAGAGATACAAACTACAAAGGAACGCAATTAACCTTTGCATACTTGAAGGTTAATTAAAATATCATCTATATTAAGAGATATGCAGTAATTAAACCTCAGGCATTAAACACGAGCTCACCTAAAGAACATTCACAGGCGTCTCAACTCTATGTTGTTTGTACGGCCAACTGACCATTTTCCAAACGACAACGTAAACTATTTGAGAACGTTTGGTTAAATCTTCATTTTAATCTGGCAGATTGTTTTTCATTTATAACTACCTCATTATTTATTGAAACAATATGCGTATCTTATATATATACTCGTGCAGCCCGTCGAAAATGTTTTTAAATAGTTTTATTGTTCATTTACGAACTGTCATTTCTCAAATATTCATGCGTTGTTCTTGTTTTTATTGCTCACGTTTATTGATTGTGAAGATTTTTTTACGAAACAAGCGTTAAACGCCTTATTTTTAATGAAGACTTTTTTAATGAATACGACATCTGTATACGCTTTCCGGCGGAAATTTTATGAGAATACCATTAGATTAATATTTATTGGTCATATATTTGTTGCAATTCTTATCTGTTAAATATAATCAATATTCTGTGTATGTTGCTTCATAGTATGAACTTCCTAAATGCGCCATATTTGGAATAATCGAATACCAAGTATTTATGCCGAAGTACACTCATTCGGTACTCGTTTTGACAAGCTTCGAAAACTTTGGTGGTATATCTTGATAACTTGCCCTATAAGTCAACGTCAATTATTAATTTATCTTGACAAATTCTATCACCTAGGATTAATATATATTGTCCCTTACATTTGATCATAATTTCATCTAATAGGTTAACAGACAAAGCCCAGATTTTACATTGAATATGTATTCGTAAATTGTGTTAAATTCGTAAAACTTTTGTAAACGTAAAATATTTGGTCTAAATTTTTCTTGAATTTCAAGTCTCTTTTTTCCTAATTTGTTTAACCTCTGACTTAAACTAATACTCTAAATCATAAGCTCTTGATAGTTCAAAACTTAAAATTTCCAAATTAACATGACATTTTTCTATATATTTTATCAAAGTCATTAAATCCTGCAGAACCAGCCACCCATATGCACGCTGCCCATGCGTTTAGCGTTGATACCATATCTGCTAAAGAGTTACAACACTAACAATTTCAATAAATTCCTTTTCAAATTATATTTCTAAAGGCCTGAAGTACGTCGTGTAATGAGGATTAAGGTTTTATTATTTTTTTAAACTTACAATGGATTTGAATAAATGGCCCACATTTATTCAGCTAATCAAAATCATTTATTTAGCTCGTCAATAATAACTTTTTGACGGTTAGAGTTTTACCAAAATAATTTAATCTGATTTAAAGTGGGTAATCCGTTTCGATTTCCATTAAATTATCCTATTGTTTGGATAATTATGTACTGTAGAAAGTCAATGTTTTAATGTTTTGAGTTTATATCACCACTTTTCATACAAATATAGAGATCAAGTCATGTTGAAGTATCTTCCACTAAAAGAAAAGACAATAATAGGAATGTGAAGTCATTTCTAAACAGTATTATTATATTTTATTTAATCATGACAAACAAAAAAATTCCATAAAAAGAGGAACAAAAGCTTTCAATTTTCTAAAAAGCTTCAAAACCTATGGCATATGTCATTTTAAAAAACTTATCAAGCACGATTAAAACTCGCACTACGTTGTTTTTCATAGGTTTTTGGACTAGTGAAAAATCAAGAATATATCATAAGATGTATCCTTGATTTTGACAAAACTATAATTGACAGGTATTAAATACTGAAAAATTATAAAATAAACTTAAACAATTTGTATGTCATCAAAAATATTTAAATAATAATATTTTAACTAAATACTTGTCTAAAATAAAACGTATTGATTTTCAAAGGATAAATCTTTGTACGAAATTTATCTGGCTTCAATTAAATTGAAATCGCAACTATATTAAATGGGTGTGCACGAGTTCGGTAGCCGTTACGAGATTACATCTGCCTTGTAAAGTGTTCCACCAATTATGCACTCAGTACTCCGTTGAAAATATCAATATTTTACGTTTGGAATTGGAGTGCACTTTTATTTTTACTAGCTTTTGCCCTCAACCTTTTCCGCATGGATTTTTGGTTATGGTAGCGGAAATGTTTAAAATATGCACCGTATTCAATAGATATTAAAAATTAAGGTACAAAATTTGTATTATTGACTAAAACACTGGGATTTATCGTATTAAAATCATGGTGTTCTCAAATTACAAATTTTTTTTATATTAAATTGCATCATTAGTTACATTTAAACTTTTTTTTTTAAAACTTGGTCCACCTTTTAGATGTGGTGAAATAATATATGTCTTTACACAGTTTTTATGGTATTATAATTCTATACGAATAAAACCGCAAATAATTTATATTCTTTTTATTTTCTGCTTGAGTTCAAAGTCATTAATTAACAATTACAAAAATACTGAAAATTTGTAATATTATTTAAGATTAATTCTCCTTTTATGTTATCATTTTCATAGAACGCGAGAGTGCGGTGTCTCCCAATTGGCAATAGAAGTTCTACAAATGATGATTACGACTTGAGTTGTGATACAGTAGTTCCAGCTCAGTCCCAAAACCCGCAAATATAGTTATATTTGGTATTATCCCGAAAAAATCCAGTTTAACGATAAACCTAATTCAGTAACTAAAGTCTCCAAACGAAACTTAAAACTTTCATAGCCGAGCAAGATTTCATGAAATATGAAATTAAAAACAAATACTAAAAAAATTGTATGATGATGAGCCAGGATCAATCAGCACCAACAGTAATTACTCATTAGCTTCTAACCTGCTGCTAACTCGTTTTCTAAGGAACTTGGTTTATATTTTAAGTTTCAAACGAAAAATTTAAAAAGATTATAAAAAGGCCGATAGTCGCATAATTTAAATTCTATTGAAAAATTTAATAGAATTATGATACAAAGAATATTCTCTAACTTTTTTCTAATTTCTTTATGTAAGAATATAAATATCCCTCTTCAGTACTGGGATATAAAAATGGATCAATATTGAGATATGAATGACATCTCAGTGTCGCATTTAAAATATTTAAAATTATTGTCCTGCACGTATTGAAATAGTTTACATGCCACCCTTTATTCACCGCATCAACCATTTTTTCAGTCATTTAAGCAAATTTTTAAGACTTGCTTTTAAACTGAATTTCCAAGTAGTGCGCTGATACATCAATATGTTTAAAAGGCATTCCTCTATTTCACAACATACTATAAGACAGTCTCCGTCTCTTTGTGCGCGATAGTCTCAAAAACTGAAGCAGTGATCTTCATGCGGTTTTCGCCAATATACAGAGTGATTCAGGTGTAAATTTATGACGATAATATAAAATTTTTGTGTAATTTGGTAGAGCTGCGATAAAAATTGTCGAGTCAGTTGGAAAAAAACATGACATCTGACAGCTTGACAATTATAGCAGCGTAATAGATTATCGGAGGTCTCATATTTAATTTGAGCAACTTTTTTGTTCTGTCATTCCTGTTTTTTACACGGCTAGTATTCAGAATGACAATATATAAAGGATAGGGTTGGGCTGCGTAAATTGTTAGAAACTCGGTGGTCGCCTATTTGTTTTGTATGACAGTATTGTCTACCATTTTTTTTTAACAAGTTTTGTCAAATGCTAGTGGTTTGCGTTTATTTATTGTTACAATTATAAATTCTATTTCAGTAAATCGTATAGTATTTGTTATGTTTCAAAGTATTGTCTACTGTATACTACAATTTTTTTTTGATAGTCTATATTAATTATAAACTTTGTTCTGAAAGAATTTGTTCGAGTAAATTTAAGAACTCTTCGTAACATTTTTGAAATCATATATATATATATATATATATATAATATATATATATATATATATATATATATATATATGTATATATATATATATATGTATATATATATATATATATGTGTGTGTGTGTGTGTGTGTGTGCGTGTGTGTGTGTTGAATAAACGTATCTTTGAATTGCATCTATATTTTCTTATTTCAAGTGGAAGAATTCTTGGATGGAGCTGCCGTAATCCATTATCTGTTTGGATTGCTATCGGGCTGAAAAAAATACTCGCAATTATAAATATTACCCTTAACTGTAATAGTATTAAACATTATGAATTAATATTTAAATACAATATGATTAACGGAGAAATTATACATACATTTCCTTTCAGTATTAATTTATTACTTGATTTTTAAAAATGGTTACCGAGTCAGTGTTTGTAATTGTATAATTAATTGCTGTTTAATGGAAAATATTTTTGGAGTAATAGAAATGTCTCGCAACTAGTATGGTAAGAGTTTATTCTAAAAAAATAACTTTGAATAAATGGTGTAGTATTTGTAAGACCATAAAAACACCACTAATTTTGCATATTTATTGAGCCAAATCGACACGAAGGGTTAATTAAGCCGTTAGGCAAAATCGTCCGATAACTAATATGCAAGTGAGCGTGAGAACTAGTCCTACGTATTATTTTATTCGGTCGTATTGTATTACAATGGAGACTCCAGACCTAAATTATACGCATTTGCGATTATCCGGATTGTCCACCGCGATCAAATAACTTTGCTGTTTAATCCGTGCGTGCACTGACATGTCGTAACCGGCACTATGCGTTCGCGCCCTGCGTGAGCACTGCCCCGAATGTTTAGTTATTGTTTTAGACAGTACAATCATTATTCTGCTGCATTGCGTCTTGTCACTCTCACGTCTGTACTAAAAATGCCAAAGCGTAAGAGAGCGATGTTATCGTTTAAATATAAAATAAATATTATTGATTCATTAAAAAAGGAGAAGCCGCTCGTAAATCAACTGATAAGTATATTGTATGTACTTCCACGATTAGTGATATTAAGAAAAATTCAGATTAAATTTTGAAATACATCTGCAAATTCGAGAGTAAACATCGAAAAGTGACGAAGAAAGAGAAAAATTACTTTTTGGAAGAAGCTTTATATTGTTGGTTTTTACAAAAATAATTTACTGGGTAACCGATATCTGGTTCTTTGCTCTATGAAAAAGCATTACAGTTAAATAAAAAAATAGGTGGTGCTGAATCGTTCATAACAAGTAGCGGATGACTGTACGTATTCAGTCTCATCGTGGAATCGGCGAATTGGAAGTACAAGGTCAGCTGATGTAGATGCAGAAAATTATTTTAAAGATAGTTTCAAGAAAGAGTTAGCCGAAAATAGCTATGACTTAGATTTTGTTTATACCGCTGATAAAATCGGGTTAAATTCGAAATCATTACCATCGAAATCTTTAGCTTCTCGGCGAGAAAATTCATCTCCAGGATACAAAACTAGTAAAGAGCGAGTAACAATATTAATTTGTGCTAACGCTACCGGAACCCGTAAAATATATTTGCCCCTCATTGGAAAATCCGAAAACCTCACATACTTAAAATGTTTTTTTTGTTTTCCTTAATTTACAAAAACTAAAAAAGCACATGGATGAACACTGAGTTTTTCATAGACTGTAATGACAACACTTTTATCCCTGAAAGGAAAAACAACAAATTTCCTTGTAAACAAGCAAATGTCCTTATAATGCGCCAACCTATCCTTTGGCTGAACAGTTAGAGAAAATGGAATGTTTAAAGTAAGATTATTGCCTCCTAATGTGACATCATTGCTGCAACCAATGGATCAAAGTATTATTGAAATATTAAAACGACTTTACAGAAAACAATTTTTACGTGGATTGCTATCTGTTTACGAAGATAACGCAGAAGTCGTTTTGTCATCTTTCAAGTAAACTAATTTTAAGAAGTGTTCTTACGTGGTTGTAGATGCGTGGAATTTGATTGAAAAGAAGACCTTGAACAAAACTTGGAACAGAACATTAAACGGAAGAATGAAAATTCAATAACCAATATAGATGATTCTATTATGGAGGATGTAAATGAGCTAATGTCAAACGTATAGGCCAGCGATGTGATGTTGATGATATGAAAGAGTGGCTTACTTGTGGCAGCAATAGTCAAGGTTTTCAGATCATTTCGGATGACAAAATTGTTGAAATCACATTGCAGGCAAACGAACAGCAGGGAATACAAGAAGTTGAAAGAGAAGAAAACGTAAATGCAGAAAATGATGAATGATTTCAAGCCTTGGAATCAGCTTTGAAATGGCGCGAAAAACAAACAGTGTGACACCATGCGTTTACTACAGTTAAACGAATTCATGATGTAGCAGCAATTAACATGTAGACGGACAAAATTGTTTACGCCAAGTGACAATTACCAAATATGTATTTTAAATAAAATTAAATTACAGTGACTATCCGATCTGACTTTTGTTCATGTTCACGATTAAGATTATAATATTTTAGTAATTTAAGAAACGTATGTACCTACAGGTACATATAAACACCTAGCATTATGTGTACGAGAGAGAGGCAAGTTATCTTTCTAGAATTAATAATACATATATACAAAAATAATACTCGTTTCTTCATATATTCTGTTATCCGAATTTTTGATTATCCAAATGCCTTACGACAACAATTAATACGGTTAATCGAATCTCCACTATATTTTGTCTTATATTACGGTATAATGTATTTTGTGTTTGCATATTTTTTATTTGTATAATATTTCTCCAAATAATGTACACGTACATACGGAGATTTACTGTGTGGTAATTACTTTTTATTTACTATAAGCATTCAATTAAAAAAAATGGTTGCTTCTGAATTATATCCAAATATTTAAATTTAATTTAATAATTATTTATTTATTCGTATAATTATATGAATTAATAAGGAAAGATACGTACTAGAAAAGGTTTTAACGTAAACGTTATTTTAGAGATGATAGGCTGTTTATTTTAAGATATATTCCTATCTAACTATGTACAATTATATCTATATAGAGACTGAGTTGCTTTCTCCCTTTTAGGCATACAAATTCAATTTCGTATGGCGTTAATTATAAAAATACTTCCTGCTCTATAATAATAAAAACTCGAACAATTCGAAAGTTGCATACTCACATAATGTTTCTTTTATTAATAAATAACATATTCGTTCCAATTACGAGTCGGACTTCCACTAGAAGGGTACAGACAAGGTATGTATAATCTTTATAACATTTAACTGTACACAGTGTATACATTAGACTATTACACGTATTGTAATTTTTCGCCATCGTATTATCTATAGTATGTTACTTGTAAACTGTTCTATACAAAACGATTCTTAGCATTTGATTGACACAAGATGAAAGAGGTGAAAAATCGACTCTATTGACATAGTGATTTTGATTTGAAAAAATGTTAAAAATCACTTTACTGGATGAGTTTCTTTCAACGCTCAAAGACCAGGGTGGTATTTATTTTCAATCACCCACAAATGAAATGAATATGTTACATAAAACACGATGAATGTACGTACGTAGATGTATATATGTTCGTTTCAATTTGCAACTAACTTCCCTCAAATTTTCTACGCCATTATGATTGAAAGTTGTTATTAGTGTATAAAATACAAGTAATTTTTGGAATTTCGATTTTTTTTATATTTTTTTTTAATTCATTAAGATATCGGCACATATTCTACTTCCCTACAATTATCGGGTACAACAATTAAGGAGTAGATGAGTTCCACACTTCACATCTCAAAAAAAATTAAATATTGGATGTATGCCAATTTGTATATAAAATTCTTTGGATTGACATTAGAACACATAAAATTATAAAAAAATTACCGGCCCCGTCCTCCTCCCTCCATCCTCAACTAAATATTAATCTGACTTACAATTCAGAAGGTTTTAAACCTTCTGAACTCTCTCAAATTACTTCCAAAAGACTGGCGCTATTTCAATGTAACTTGTTAGGAATGGTCTTACTTATCAACTTTATATAGTTAAGGATAGTTGACCCTGAGGGTAAGAACCCGATTTTGAATAATAAAAAAATTTAAAATTTAGTCTAATTGGCCAAAAAATTATACATGCTTTTATAATTCGATCTTTAACCTATTTATTAGAGATTACATTTTTCAAAGCTATCCTTCGATCTTTAACCTATTTATTTAGAGACTACATTTTTTAAAGCTATTCTTTTAATGGTTTGATATGGAATTTTCTGAAAATCAATGGACACAGAAATTTAAAAATTCGTATAATACTTCAATAGATCTTTTCAGAGATTTTTCTTATTTGTCGAATAAAATTTTTCTGACATGAAGTCATTATTAATTCACCACTTTAATTTTCTAACCTTCACTCACCATAATCGAATAAGGTAGTGTATAAAGAATATGCTACCAAAAACAAAAATGTATAGTAAGTACTGAAAAATGGGGCAAGTTCTCTTTTGATAATCAAATCGTACATCGATTTGATTGATGACCATGAAGTTCGGAGTATTTTCTCCAATAGAAATTGATTAAAGTTTAAATTGAAAAGAAACGCAAAATATGATTAAGTACATAACATAGCTTTCATATCTGAACACGGTAGGTTTTAAAACCAAATGAAACATGTCGCGGAACAAAAACGTACCTATGTACCAAACGTGGTACATCAAATAAGTTTTAGTTTTAAGTTAGAGGAACATCGAGAATAAGTTGAAATCGTTTGTGTAAATACGATACATACGATACATACGTTACATACGTACGTTACGAGCATACCTCGGCCTTGCTTGCTCGCTATCGTGCTAAGATATCTAATATGTTGGAAATTATCATTGTGACAAGAAAAGGAAAGGGAATTTTTATTTCACGAATAGCTCTTATTTCTTCGAATCTTCTTTTTATTTTCAAGATACCATAACTTCTGATGGAACTGCTTTTTCCATTACAACTGATGTTACTGGCACAGCCTATTACTGTGGGTACTATATTTCTTATATGTTATTTTACGTTGCATGCTTGAGGGTGATCACCAAAAATTTCTTCATATTTGCCCCTTACGATGAAACGAAAAAACTATAGTGTATAAAGCAGCATAGGTTGAATTTCTTTTTATTCATTTTACTATTTGGTAGGTTTCTATTTGTTTGGTTATTTGAATATTTTATATATATATATATATATATATATATATATATATATATATATTATTGTGTGATTGTGTTTTTATATCGTCTCATGTTGCTTATTTTCTTTATCGCCTCACCATCTGTGAACACCATCGATGGCATTATATTGGGTTTGTAATTTTGCATAAATTACGGTTGGGGGAAAAGTTTTGGCAAGAGAAAAAAACTATTAATGACGGGTACTTGGCGGTACAGGTACTTATGTATATCTATGTATATGTATACATATATATGTATATATATATATATAAATATATAAATACATAAATATATATATATGTGTGTGTGTATACATATATACATTATATCGTTATATTAATAACGATAATTGCTTTTGGAATGAATTGCTAAAATATTTTAAGAAATTTAAAATCATAATATATTCCATTTGCAAGTGAGAAGTTTTTTTAAGGACAGCTAGATGGACAGCATTATCACAACAGGGTCCGTTTGGTTCCATGTTAGTCAAAACGTAGTATAATTTAAAAACACACAAGTCGAAATATAGTGAAATTTCTAAACTTTAAGACAAAATAAAAAAATTGTGTACTAAAAATAGATAATTACTATTTCGATAACGTGTAAGTTTTCATTAAATGTATTATAGATATACACTTAATAAAAATTTGAAAATTCCTTTCTTTGATTCTCTCACGGTCAAACTTACATTGAACAAGGATAAAAAAATAAGTTTCACTCGAGGAAATATCCTTGAGTGAAACTTATTTTCTTGTATTATTTGCATCATAATTAATTACATTGCATATTATTTCATAGTAAATTAGGAATAAAATTTGTCTGTTACTTTGAAATACATTTTCCAATGATTATTACGTAACTTTATTTCGTAATTTAGAATTAGGAATAAAATTTGTCTGTTACTTTGAAATACATTTTCCAATGATTATTACGTAACTTTATTTCGTAATTTAGAAGGATATTTTAATTTAAAATTAAATCGAATTACTCATGAACACCATTTCAATTTGGATAAATAAAAGTGTAAATATAAAAGTTCATACCCAAACCAACGCTTATGTAAAACACAATCCTGGCAATCAGACCGGGGTTGCGACCAGCGCGTGTTTTGAATATGAAGTAGTGGTAGACGGATAGAACCTCGATTTAAAATTGTAGCTGAAGACGTATTGAGAAGTTAAAATGAGATATCGATGTTATAAAGAATAGTTTTTTTCTAGATTCAAGTGACAATAGCTAGATTAAATCCAATTGAAAACAAGATTACCTCTGCGTACGTAGCTGCTGAATATGTTTGTTTGAAATGAAGAATCGCTAAATTATTGTCGACCAGATTAAATCTTTGGCTAACTCGGCTGCCCTCAGCGTCGTTTTGCCTGCATCTAATAATTGTGCTGCTGGGCGCCCCGCGTAATGACATTTAAGTGATTTTTGTAGAAACGCGTCCTATCTCATTAAGCAGATTTATTTTGGTACTTTTATTATTACCATAGTTCCTTATGACATTCGAAATTTTTGTCATATAAATATATCCATTATGAGCGCATACAACCGAGTGTGGCGCCGTGCAAGATTTGACTTAAACAACTTGAGCTATGATGTGATGTCGACGCTATGTGAAAATATTCGCAGTTCCTTGTTTTGCTTCAAGTGATCTTTCTTACTACAGTGAGTGTGACCCAGTGGACAATTGACGCCTGCCGCACTTATCACGCTGTCCGGTATAGGCCCTGCACGCATATTTCATATACTCCAAAGATATATGGTGGAAAGCTGTTCGTATAATAGAATACGTAATATAGAACTATCTTTACGCACCAAAATTATTAAAGGTAGGACATGGATAGAAAACATTAAACTGAATATAATTTACAAAGAGGTTGAAAGTTTCAATGAAATAAAATGTGTAACGGACTTGGCAAAAAGCTGTAATCGTTTTACAAATATACTAATGTATCTGTTCCAAGTCGCCATTAAATAATTTTAGACTGTTACCTTCATATTTATAAAACGCATAGGCTACATACCAATATTTGATTTTCCAGGCCGACTGGTCTATACAGTGCCCATATAAGTTATTGTTGGGGTCCATATGTCACATTTATTAAAGCTTGATATATGAAATCTTATATTACAACTAGTAAAATATGAATTCACAAGAAGGAGGTTAAAAGTAGAAATTATACGCGTAAATAGTGGAAACTCTTTGATGAATTAACCTCTCAGTTCTGAAGATGAAAAAATAGAAATTTAACTATCACGAGGACTTGTATGTATTACTGTTAGCAATTTAATATTTAATAATTTTTTAATGTTTGTTGAAAATACAAGTCTATATTAGTATAATTTGTTAAAATGTAGCATAAAATGAATATACGAATATAATTTTATCCTAAAAAGTTAGAACGTATGAAATACAGGGTGTCCAGTGGCAGATTCCAATGTTTGAAAAATTGTAAAAAAAAATACGCCTCTAATACAAAGTAGGTTTATTTTAACTTTATAACAACAAATGCGGATTTCATTTTTTAAAAACCACGTTTTTCAAATGGCGGCCATCGAGTCTGACACACTCTTCGAGTCTAGCATGCATGTTTTCAAAAACGCGTTTGCAGAACGACTGGGGTATCCTACAGACTTCGGCTCGAATATTTTCTTTAAGTTGTGTCACAGTGCTCGGATTTGTTTTATAAACAACGGATTTTAAGTATCCCCATAAGAAAAAGTCACATGGGCTTAAATCGGGTGACCTAGGTGGCCACGGTACGGTACCGTTTCGGGATATGTTTTTTTCTGGAAATAACTTGCGCACTGCATTCATGGACACATTAACAGTGTAAGCTGTGGCCCCGTCCTGCTGGAACCATGTGTTTTGGTTGAAGTAACACCACTTGGCAAGAGTTCAACGAAAACCATGTTCTTTTGTAGAAAGGTTTCTTTATTTTCAGGGTTTGGCACAAAAATGGTTTATCCGATTGACACGATGCTTTCACCATCTTGTATCTTAAAGTGCTCAAATGAAGACAGGATATATGATATTTTTTTTGATAGTGTTTTTAATGAGAAACGACGATTCAGAAGAAAGTTTATGTGTGTCAGGCTAATTTTTGAATTGAACTTTTAAACCACAATAGCTAAATTAATTATATATAATTATTGCTAAAAACAGAAAAATCTTCAAAAAGTTCAACAGTATTAGTAATTTTGAAGATATTTACTTTCATATGTAGCTTCGAAAAATCTTTAACCAAGTGACTTTTGTCTTTATTTCATAACAAAGTAATGGTGTTGCAGGATCTTTCGTGGACACAAACTGATTATATATTATTAAGATTAATAAAGTGTGCAAAGTTACAGTAACCAGGACTGGGCACCAAACTGCGATAAATATCAGTTAAATAAATGTAATTATTGAAATGTTGTTTTATCTGTCATGGCACTCATCGACAAATCGATCTAACTAATTTTTCTCGTATGAACCAGCTCTGATAAATACATTTATATATCTTTTAAAAACGTTTATTAAAAATTACATAATTTAGGTGCAATTACCATAGAAATTTCAGGAATATGAAGATATTAATCACTGCTAATGAAAGAACATGCATTGATTGGGATTTTCAGTGTATCTATAAGTTTCACATAATTGAATGAATGGAATAAAATATACTAATATTAGCACGGAAAAGTGACGTTTACAGGGCCTTTCAGGTATACCTTTTAATTCTCGTAATAATATTGCAACTTAATCTCAAATTTAACTAGAGTTTGCGGAAGGTGATTTTAAAATCCCCGAGCGAATAAATCCAAGAGTACCGTGAAATTGATTAAAAGATTTAACCTAACCACCCAATGTTATATTTTTACAGTCCGAATTGAAACAAAGGGGGTTTTCAATTCCAGTTGAGAAGAATAATTTTGGTCGAATTTTCGTTCGTTCTGGAGTCTTGAAGATATTCAAGTTCTTGAAGATATTCCTTACTCCTGGTAAATGCTACCACGAGGAGTAATAATTAAGGGGTATGGATTATTTTGCCAAGAAGAAGTTTTGTTAAAATTTCTGATTAACTAAGTAATCTACTCATGAATTAAGTACGAAGAGAAAATAATTATGTCGCCGATATCTAATTGCAAACAATTGTATTTAATAGACACTTCATCTTAATAATTTTTTTATGACCGTATTATTATTTTAATATAACTCTAAATGCTATGTTCAAAAATATAAAATGAAAATTAAATGTGTCAAACGTAGTTATAGAAGAAATAATCTGTTTGTATCACAATACTACAGTAGATGTTTGGTTCAAATCCATAAAATTGTTAAAATAGATCCTGTTTAGTTGTCTGCATAATACATTATAATTTACCTATAGATATACTCTAAACTTTACCGAAGTGTTAATTAATTAACGGTATTGAAAACAAAATTAGGTGTGAATATATAAATATATATATATATATGTATATATATATATATATATATATATATATATATATATATATATATATATATATACGAAATATGGAAAAGTTTTGAACAAAATCGTTCAATCCCACAGTTACATTTTATTGCATTTTTGATATTTGTGCTTCATATGTGTAATTTTATTTATTTAATATTTAATATATGATAAGAAAATTCTTTGGGAAGTATTGCGGAATTATTTATAATAAGATTAATAGATAAAAAATATAATGCCGCTCGTAACGCAGGTTTTGACGTTTGGTGAAAATTGAATATTCTGTATTCAATTTTCACCAAATAATCACGATTGGAAACAAAAAAACATTTAGAAACTGGAAAGACGTAGCATATAAATAATTTTAGGACAAAGAAAAGAAAAATCTTCTATGTTTATTTTATTTGCAATATCCCTACATACATAGAACGTAAGCAAAGCAATGTGTGGTAGCCAAGATGAAAAAATTGGTATTTTTTTAAATATCTTCCCTTATATACAGGCGTCTCGTAAATAATGGATAAGCTTTAAACACACGGCTAGAGGGCATCATAATTTTCTAGAAAATGGAATTTTATCCCACGATTTTCAAGACATTCGGACATTTTGACATTTTCAAAAACAGGGCACATATATAGGTGCCATAATCACAAATGAAAAAAAAACTTGTTACACTCTTTTTTGTAAATTATTTCTAAATATTTTTATTTACAAATGTACATTGCTAATGAAGTGGCATGGAAGCTTATTTTACCAAGTTTAAATTCTCTAAAAAATTATTAAAGTCTATTTTCTATTCTACTTTATTGCACGGTGCAATAAAGTAGAATAGTTAAAATGCCTTAAAATTTCATTGCCTCTTATAAATTATTAATTTGAATATGCGTCGGACTGACAAGAAAAAACAATAAATAAATAAAAATACCCATATATTTGAAAAAAAAAACTGATAAACTATTCAAAATTATGTTCCACGTAAAATTTATTCATATTCTTGTCAATGAACTAGTATTAATAACGTTTCGGTTTAATTTGTTGTTGATTTTTAAATCACTATCCGATTCAATAGCATAATGTGCTTATAACGAATGTAGCAAACTATGTCTTCTATTATGGGTAAAAGAAATACTGAGTAATGGTGAAGAAAGAACTGAAATATTCCTTGTTCTTTGCAACTACTATTCTAATATCGAATTTTTTCTCAGTGCAATAATGTAAATTTACATTATTGCATTGAGAAATCGCGTCTTGTCGGTATTAGATTTTACAATTTTTACAGTTTTACGCTGTGGCTTGGTATTCTAAAGATCGCTAACCCGACTATCGACCCCGATATAATTAAGAAAAACGCGCATTTTTAAAATAAATCAGTAGCCAGGTCTCGCCTTAAGAGTTCAAATTTAGGAAAAGGAATTGAATAACAAGCAAATATTAAATTCAAATGAAAAAAAATGGCGTAATTAGTCATAAATTTTAATACACTTTAAATACAAAAACTATTGTGAATTATTACAAAAACAACAAAATGAGAAATTTCCATCATCTATTTTACACAAAAAGTATCCACAGTTACCTATTTTAAAAAAAATTAGAAACAAACAAATACCTCGAAGACGTGGCTGCTTTACTAAACATTTTTCATCTTTGGTTGAAAGGCTATCACGATACTGTATAAAGCTTATAAATTATTAAAATAAATGGAAGATTTGCGCTTTTCTCATATTGTAAAACCGCTTTCATATTGGTTTTATTTATATGGTGTTTTCCTCAAACTTTTTGCTCAATTTACAACTCCAGTAAAAATGCTTTTCTCTCTATTTCTAGTAAAAGAATTATTACATCAATCGTGTGGTTTCTTAAAGTTAAATGTAAGCAAAAATATGATGTAAGAGCGTTTATCTCGGTCTTCAGTTAATTGATCCGCAATCAAATCTCACCGTGCGCTCGCCGCTAATTTTGTTACCCGAACCTCCCCGGCGGCAGACTGCAAATTTATTTCTTGGGTCGAATTACCCCCTTTTATTTTCGAAATTCACTTTTTAATACTATTTGTAACGACTTTTTCTTCATAACTGATGATAAACGTAAGGAAGTCTCAGTACTCGGAAAACTTGAATTCTTGTGCAGTCACTAATTGTACAATTAAATAAAATATCCAAAACTCTATATTACTAAAGCACTTTTAAAAAAAACTCAGTATCAATATTAAATAAATGATTGTTAATATCTCTTGTTATAATCTAACTTATTTATTTAATATTTGTTGAATCATAATCATTGTACTAATTGAATTACATCTAGAGAAAACTTCTTAGGTATTATTTAATTTATGAATTAACAATAAAATGGTTACGCCCTGAAAATACACAAATTCAAATTTTATGAGTGAATATAAATAACTGCATCATTTTGTCCATTCGGTAGTATTGAATAAATAGCAGTCCTTGAAAGTGTGGTTTTCTTCAGTCCATGTTAATTCGATTTACGACTATGTCATACTTTTCATAGTGATGGGCAGATATAGCAATCTCGTTTGAATATACTCAATGTGTTAATAATTTGAATTTAAAGATTAAGAAAAGGGTGAGAAATGTTATCGCTACCTGAGTGGAATTGAAACTTATACTTTTTGATTACCGTTTTAGCGACTGCACTAGTAAGGATGCACTTACTACTTTAGCTTTCATTGTGTCACGTAAAATGTTGTGACAGATTATACATTTGTGAGGAAACATTACGGAACACGGCAATTCGGCACACGGCACACGGCAATCTGCCGTAGTATCCTTCACTGAAAGCTTTCTTTTGTACTTCCGTATTCTCCAGATACCAGGGTCTGATTTGAATAGATACTTCAATTTCTTCATATCCAGAAAACGGTTCGAACGTAGCCATCAGAAGTTCAGTTTAGAACGGCAGAATGATAATTCAAAAATTAGAATAACGGTAGTTTCAGTCCAGCAGAACAGTAGTTATAATTTTTTTAGTTTTTATACTGTAAAATTGATAAATTTGCAAATAATTTCTGTTATGGTTATGGGAGTACTTTTAGTTGCCGTTGATTTGAACGCATAAGTTGCCTTGAAGCACCAAAGAAAATGAATAAATTTAATGTCAGTTACTTTGAGTAAAAAAATAATATCATTTTTTATTTTGTTTGATATTGCGGGAAAATTGTTTAATACTAATGAACATATTTTAATTTATTCTTAAAAATACTTTTATAAAAAGTTTATATTTCATGTTATCTTAAAAAGAAAGGTAGAATTTAAATTACTGTTAACGTGTACGTAACTGTAACACCTACGTGATATGAAGTCGGGGCAAGATGTTAATTCGTTTCGAAATGTTTATTAAAGAAACCAAAATTTATGAAATGTTTCAAAAGATTGGCTGACCGAATGTCACGGTATAGATGGCGCGTGGGACTGTGTGCCTCTAAAATATAATACAAACGTAATAACCAAAAGTTCACTACCAGTAAATCTCCCCATTCTAACAACGCACATTCATAGCTATGTACGTAATGTACTGCATACAAGTGTACACCAAAAAAATTAATTTTAATGTTATTTAAAAGTTACAATATTTCCAAGTTATTTCATAATGATTGGTGATATTATACCAGTATTTTATATTAAGTTTACCACGATGCAAACTTTACAGAACATAGTGACCAGCCTGAACGTATTTCGTTGGATGCATAACTTGGTGTGCTAGCTATCCTTATAAATTACCACTGTAAATTCCGGTCCCTCCCGCTCGCTCAATATGACGTGTACTGTACTCGGGCGATGCTGATATGCATAATATATATATATATATATATATATATATATATATATATATACATATATATATACTTTTTTTTTTTTGTTGATAGCATTCTTAGATTCTTAGGTCTTAACACCAAGCTTTTTTATACGACGTTCCTTCAATTGCGAGATTATGTGTATCTTAAAAACGAAATTATGAAACAGATAAATAGTCTTAAAATAGTATGTAACGGCAACAATATATTATCTGTCGCAAAATACATTTTTCTACCGAATCTCATGACACAATCCGATTTCGTAAAATCAGTTCGTAAATAAATATTCTGTAAGTGAAAAACAAAGGTGGACAATTTCAAACATATTTGTTCGATACTATTTCTAAGTGAAAAGGAAATTGATTTGACCTATAGAATGATAATAAAAGCTAGAAAAAACTTTCTTTAGAATATTTGTCTGTCTGTATGTTAATTTTAGCGGGCATCTCGCAAAATATACTAAATGGATAAAATTTGGTATGGTAATGGTATATACCCTGAAACAATAATATAAGAGAAAAAAAAGGAAATTTCGTTCCTAATTACAAGCAAATTTGTAAGTGCAACCAGTGTGAAATAAACAAAATGAATTTTGGGACTTTTATGAAGTGGATTTAATTCAGAACTCTGTTTTATTTCTAGTGATTATAATATTAGGCTGCAATGCCGGCGAATTGTCATTTGACTTTTTATTTATTGATTCATTAAAAATATTTTATTAGATATTAAAAACATATTTAGATTTATACGACGCGAGGTAAAATAAAGAAGAGAAACATATGGATAAAATAGAAAATCGATAAATTGACACAATTAATCACCAATACTCTTAATGCGAATTATTAGTTCCATTCAATAATAACATGGGTTTTAAATTAAGTTCGAACTATTTTCAGAATATTTTTTAATTTTCATTTTAATTGCAACTCTTTAAGAGACGTACAAAATTTTATTTTAAAGTTAGATTATTAGATACCATTATAGAATTTAAAAAACCAATCCTATCTACGACATGTTATTTAAGCCTATTTTTGTATGCAGTAGATACGTTTACATGACTTAATTTGTATAAGGATCGATTTTGGTTACTTTCAAAAAGGACATATGTCACCTTTATTAATATTTTGTTCGTGACGATAGTTTATGTTTCATAAATTTAACTAACATGTCCTGAAACTTCTTACGATGGTTCAAATGATTAATTAAAAATTTAAGAAAACATCGATATCGATAACGCAGACTTTATTTATGGATTACAATATTAATCAAATTTCTTCGGTGACCTAAAAATAAAGCACAAATTGATTTATATTCTTTTCTTCTCTTTTGTATAATCATGCAAAGGAACGGGATAGTTTCCATGGTCAAATGATCATGCTTTCTTGGCTAATTACGCGAGATGATCACATTCCTTACGTTTACCAAAATAAAAGTTTTTGGTTGATATATTTCCATATTAGTGATTTATAACAAAGTTTAAGTTAAAAGAAAAATGTTTTAACATTTGGAAAAAGAGATACGTGTACTTTAAATCCCCCTTGATACGCTATTGCGGATTAAAGAGACGCACTCACGAAATATTATATACCATATATTTGAAAAAACACACGTTCTTATGTATTTAACCAAATATTTACTCAATATTTTAATTTAACATTATTGAATATATTTGGCGTTAATTTTGTAGAAATTCATTATTTACAATTAAATGAAACTACGTGATGTAGTGTTATTTCTACTTTCTTTAAGTTCTTTACCACGACCTCTTGAGGTGGGCTATTAGCAAAGATGTTGTAATACAACGAAACCGAGGTCGTGGTAAAGAAATTAAAGAAAGTAGAAATAATACTACATCACGTAGTTTCATTTAATTGTGAATTTAACATTAGTAAAAATAGGAATATCTATCAATAATTTGGCCTCAAAGGGCGTAAACGCCAAAAGAAGATTTGTCAGTGTGTGTGAAGAACTAAAATAATTAAATATTTTTTGTTGTATCTAATATGTCATGCGTAATTCATTTAAAGTTACACTAATTTCATTTAAGACAGAAATGCTTAAAATTGTTGGCTGTATAATATCATGCAATAATAATTTATCGAAATCTAGTATTAAAATATTTTGTAGTTCCTACACACCCGAGAAATAGCAAAACATATATTTTCCACCCTAAGAAATAGCCGCAGTATTTGAGGGCGTAATTGTAAATGTATGAGAAAAAAATGCAATGTAAGCCATTGCCTTAATACCATTTCCTTACTAATTATGATTGTAAAAAACTTTCTTTATGAAATAAATACATTAAACCATATTTCCTTTGCATTTATTTTTGACAGATGTCTCTGCTATGGAATCTGCTGTTAATTAAGTAATTTCGCTTTTAAACTCTGTTTCAGAGCACTTTTTTAGGAGCAGCACCATCATGATAAGAACACAATGAACTTTTGTATGATGTCTCAGTAGTAATTAATTTGTATTACGTCATAATCCTCGTGTTAAACAGTCTAACGTGTTAAACTTTGTGGTAAACCGTGTTAAACTGTTAACAGTCCCCAAGGCTTTTCCAGAGATTAAGCTAGCCATTTTATGTCAATTATAAATGTCATTAATACAAAAATATAGTTTGTTTTAATATTTGGGTGACGACAGAGAAATTACGAGTAGTATAATATTACATTGTCATATACCGGAGCAACGATTTTTACTATCAAAATCACCTTTAATCATAACACTTCTATTAATAGGAGATACTAATAAATATGCGTACGCGTCCAATAAGCTATCATTCATTAATGGAAAATGACAAGAAAATAACTAATTGCGTGGTAAAACATTGTGCTGTTATAAAACGTGGAAACCAGCTACCAGCCTCAGATGAAAATGTAATATTTAATATTTAAAGTTTAACCATGCAATGTAATTATGTTCCCTACATTTTTATAAGTAAAATAGAGCACCTTCGTCGTAGTGTTTCTAATCATGTATATATTCTTCTGATCAAGGAAGATTCTAGATATTAAAAAATGACGTAAAGTGGCAGCCACTTGCATAAATGGCAACGCTACTTTGAAATCTTCATGTTATGTTATGCAGTTTAGTTATTTTTTTCACCTTTTCCCATAGGTTTATAGCTTATTTATTAGAATTGTTTAGTAATGTTTGTTTCGTTATGAACAAAGGTGATTATGTTGACAAAAAATCGGAAAAACCAGTCATATCCACAGAAGAAATTGTAATGTTAATTGTTTTGGCCATTTAATTTAATTATATTCTCTTAATTCTCAATAAATCAATTACAACTTCCTCAAAACTTATTAATAATTATAACTAATATAATTATAACTTAAAAATTATAATTATAATTATAACTTAAAAATTGAAAAAGAAACCGGCCATTTTCGTACGTGGAAATGCAATATTCAACTTCAATCCTGTTACTTGCACAACACAAATTACACACTTCCTTGACCGCGTTTATTATTACGGGGACTTTCCTACAAGTGAAAGATCGTTTTTGTAGTATATACATTTAATCGGTTAAGTAATTTACAAGAAAATTGGAAGCGCACGACCAAATAAGGTCAAATATTTTCTGAATTCGTCTAGGAATAGATAATAATTTACAGACAATAGAAACAAAATGAATTTATTCGACACACTAATTATGAATACATCTGTTTAAGTCTTAGTTTCAATTTGGTTGTATTAAATAGTGCATAATAATAATAGCTAATAATAAAGATTATAAAAGAAAAAACATTAAAAAAATGACAGAAAACTATTTTTTACTTTTAACAAAGTGTAAAAAATTATTATACAACTTTTGTTGTATTATATTTAAATTGAATATTTGAAATAAGTAACAGTACGTAATAGGCAAAAAACACGCTTGTGCTTGTACATAATAGATTATATTTTGCAATATAAGTATTCAATTTACCGCTACATGATTCTTAAAATTATCCGTGGTATAATTACTAACAATGTAAACTTATTTTATTTGACATATACGTATACGTCAAAAACTAGGTCGTATGCGTCAAAATAAATTTTATTTTAGAAATGTTAAGGGGTTACAAAGACTGATTTTGAGAAAAAGCTTAAATTAATGAAGGACGATAAACGAACTTAGACTACATTAAAATCTCATTTTTGCCAAAATAAGTGATAAGCCTTTTGAGACACAAGGCACCGATATATAAAAAAATACACCTGATGAATTTTTTGCCATAAAAACCATTAGGATTTCGTGCTCTTGGTATCCCATAGAATTAGGTTAAACATTTATTTAGGTTACGCTTGATAAAATCGATATATTTTATGGTATGATTATTTAACTGTCAAATTTTGTATGTAAATCTTTTAAAATTTAAAATTTACTCTAAGAAAAGAAAACTGCTGTCAATTAAAAAAACTATTATTGACGTAACAGAACATACATACACACACACACACACACATATACACACACATATATATATATATATATATATATACACATATATGTATATATATATATATATATATATATATATATATATATATATATATAATATATATATATATATATATATATATATATATATATATATATATATATATATGTCTTTGTCTAATTCGGCACTAAGAGGGTAAAGTGGTAATCTGAAAACGGCTATTTGAGAACGAATTATAATGTAAACCTGTCTTGTGTTTGAATGGTTCACGTTTTCAAAATTAATTCAATGGATCATTTTTTTGATAATAATGAGGTATTTCGGTGTTTTCCAAAATTGTGTTGTTAATATCATGAAAAGTTTTAACATATAGTATCAAATGGTTTTAAAATGATATGTATTAACGCGTAAACGATGAAACAAACCATTGTAGATATTATTGGTGACGGAGTTTGCCATTTTGATCCCTGTCTTTTTTGACGTGCAGTACACAAGAAACGGCAATCAACGTACGAAAACAAATTGTATTCCTCAAAAGTATTCATAGTATTCCTCAAAAGATCCTCTTTATAGCCTTCGAGTAAGGAATTAAAATTATCAAAACAGTGTAACTGAGCGGTGAAGATTAATTTTAAGATTTTCTTCTCAGGTTATCGTAGAGCGGTTATGCGAATCAAAAGGCATGGTGGAAATTCCGTGCGAATTGTTACTACAATAACTAAATTTCAAGAGCTGATAACAAAAATGTACCTAGACGTTGTCCATGTACTGTTTAAGCTTATGGACTGATTATATGAATGAGCCATTATTACTTCGAAAAACGACCAAGCAGCTGTCATTAAGGATATATTAATAAATTCATTTGAAGGGGAACAAATGGTGTATAATTCAGTAGACACAGTGGTATATACAAATAAAGCAATTCATTATCAAATAGAATTTTTGAGCACTATAAATCCACCGTTTGCGATGTTGTTCAGAAATTTCAATCCTGCAATGTTGCTCGTAAAATTTAAAACCGCTCAAGCCTTATAATCGTACCTAGCGGCGGGCGGGCGGTCGTACATACGTGCTTGCGTGCGTGCATGCGTGCATGCATATGTGAGTGCGTGGTTTTAGAAGTGAGTTTATATATTCAAAATAGGCATTGTTGTAAAAGATATTGTTATATAGTCTCGGTATTAGAAACTTAAGAAAGATGAAACTGTTTGCGATTTGACACCTAATTAAAAATTACAGTGAAAATAAAACCACGCGCCCTACAATTACAGTTTCCAAGATAAAAAATACCCGTACAAAAACCTTTAAAAATTATTGGTCAATATAAGCGATTATCGTCAAATTCAATTATTTTCGATGAGGCATAAAATTAGACTGGTTAATTAATTATCCACCGTGGGGGTAACTGGGGCACGCCAGTCTAACTTGCACTTGGAGGGTTTTAATGTATGGTTTAGTTGAAGGGCTTACTGTGAAAATACTGATATAATCATAGCAAAAGCAGAAAGTCTAATTTATTCCAGTTTACAAAAACATAAGGAAATGATATGTCGTAGAATAAAATTAAATAAATATTATTTACTAGAGTTAAAAACTTTCGGCTCGTAAATTAGACTTTCCTAATTTTTGTTTGTATTGTTATCAAATTACTTGTTTCAACAAAACAAAATACAGGTCTTTAATTAATAATATCATTTATTTAAAAAATTATAAAGTTAAAAAAAAATTATCGAGTGTGGTCTGCATTTGTCGAAATGACTTCTGCAATTCTTTGTGGCACATACAGGATGAAGTTATAACTATTTCTTGCAAAATATACCCCCATTCGGACGTAATAAATGTTTTTAGTTATCGATTATTCCGTAGGACTGAATGTACAGCTCTAATATACCATTTTATGATGTTCCACATATTCTTAATGGGTTTGAGATCGGAATTTCATGCTGACCAATCTAAACGGCGAAACCCGACCTCAGTCAGATAAGCTTCTACTTTGCCCGCTTGACGTGCTCGAGCATTATCATCCACGAAGACCGCAGTAGCTTGTAACTACTAGTTCTGGTCGTTCGTGAAGAATTAGGATTTCTCTGATGTATCATCGTGCATTCAGAGAACTATTTTCAACAAAAACTAGCTCTTCAGAACTTATGCTTGTCCGTAACATTACAGAGCCATCGCCTTAAGGCATTATCTCTTCAAAACATATGTTTGCTTAAGGCTTTCCATGTCTTCTTAGCAATTTGTGACTACATTTCTCACCAAGTAAAGAGATTTTGGCTTCATCAGAAGACAAAACTCTGTTTCAAATTAGTCCACGTCGCAAAATTTTAGATTTTACAATACAGTACCCACAATTAGCAATCCGTAAACAGACGCAAATTGAAACCGTTATACGGTAAACATTTATACGCATTACGTTAACAAATTATTTATACGCATTTAAAATCGATTATTAAGATAAAAATACATAATGCTTAAACAATCTGGGATCACCTCGTGGCCTGATGTTACGTCTTTTAGTTTCGCAACTTTTCTCCGAGTTTATTTAGTCTCTCCTCTTTCAAGTTTGAAAGACTCCTCTTGGAACGAACAAATATAAACTTACTAGTGTTTATACTCAAATTTATTATTTTTTGATATTTTGATTGTAATTTAGACTAATTTACATTACTTTATTATTTGGTATGCAATATAAATTCTACTGTGTTTCAAGTACGACCCATTAGTCCGGTTTAGATAATTTTTGTTTGTTTGCGTTTCATTCTGTTAGTCTACTTAATTATATCTTTTTCATTATTTGTCATCTAAATAAGCAATGATGTTTGAATGTAATTTTTCTCAATTCTGGGTCACTTCTCTTGTTTACTAGTTCTTAAACATGCTTTTGCATCTGTCCGCCCATTTTAAGACTCTTGATATAATCATCTTTAAGAATATTTTCAATTTGCCTTTAGATTGCTCAGAATAATATATTTCGTATTAACCTGCGTCATATATATTTACTTTTTGCATTCACTTGTTATGTTCAGACTTTTTTGTCAGTATTCCGGTCTACGTGTTTAGTATGGCAATTCTATCTCTATTTTCTACTATTACACAACATCTATTATTTCTTACTTTACTACAATATCTATTATTTCTTACTTTATTTGTTTTATACATTTGTAAGCTTTCAATGGGTTTATTGATGTTAAAATATGATTACTGATTATAAATTGCACTTGATCGATAGTTTTATTTATTATTATTTAATATTTACTTAACATATACTAACTAAACTCTCACAATCTCTCACATAGATATTTTCTGAGGAAATCTAAAATTTTGTAATACTTTAAGTGAAGTATTTGTCAGTTTCAAATTTTACATGCATATTATAATTGTCTTATAAAAATTAATTACGTTAAAAGTGGCGTTCTGACGTACTAAATGAAACTTTATAATAAAAATTTTAACGACAAAATTTTTTATTTAATAAAGATTTTTGATAAATATTTTTAATACTGTCGCTGTTAACGTACCTACAAACATCCTTCGGATTTACATTAAAACAAACGTTTTAATAAGATATATTATATATTGTCACACAGTTTAGTTTGTAAACGTGTATTACTGCATGCGTGGATTTGTAACCATTTTATTATAAATAACGGCTTTACCTCCCTTTTGCGTAAACTACTTTGTTTTCTTATTAGACGAGAGTTTTCTTATACCTTTCTCTTTAGATTTAGTATTGGAAGAAAAGATATTTTTTGCGCGCTTGTCCTGTATCTATGAAAACATTACAGTTGATGTGTTCGTATGATTTTCTGGATGCTTACTTCTTGTGAAACACTTTACAATAAGCCTAAACATTTGGGGAACAAGTACTATAAAGGAAATAAATTGATACCTTGAGTGTTATTGAAAAACAAAATAAAGTATCGAAAATTGTCGAAAATACATATTTGTATAAATCATAAATTATCAGAGAATTACTATTATTCATTATTTTTAGTTTTTGAATCATTGCCCATTATAATATATATAAATATTTAATTACAGTATACATATATAAATATTTAATTACCGTATACATATATAAATATTTAATTATCGTTTATTTCTTTTCTAAGTAACATCCCATATTGTCATTTTTTTTCACAATATTTGTTATCATTTTCCTTTAAAATTATATAAAACAAGAACAGAACATATGATAAAAAAACGGAAGACACTTGCGCAAATGACTACTGATAGGTCACAAATAAGTTGTTTTATTGTAATAATCTTCAAAATGTACGTAATTGTGTAAGAAAATATAATTAACTATTTTTGGCAAAAAATATTTTTAAAGCAAAGTAATTTGCTATTTTATCACACATGATGATAACTTATGTAAAATCAGTTCCTTAGTAAACGTTATCTATATACGGTATGTAATAAAGAACACATATATTTTTCGCGAAATACTTTAAAATATGATAGAATAGAATAGTTGTTGCAACCTGTTGACGTTATATATTTTAGATAAAATTTTACCAAAATTTTCAATTACGTATTTACAAGATTGATCTCAAAAAATAAAAATGCGTTACGTAGATTGCACGAAACATTTTTTATTTAAAATATTTGGTATAATAATATTAATAACATAACATTTTGATATACGATTTGTACACATGTGTTAATCGTATGTAATATAATTGTAGTTGAATATATTTGGCGTTAATTTTGTAGAAATTCATTATTCACAATTAAATGAAACTACGTGATGTAGTATTATTTCTACTATCTTTAATTTCTTTAATAAATTTTATAAATGTAGTTGTCGACTCTGATAAGACTATTGTTCAATAACCGATAAATATATATATATATATATATATATATATATATATATATATATATATATATATATATATATATATACATACATACATATATATATATATATATATATATATATATATATATATATATACGGCATGTATCGGTAATCATTTAGTTAGTAATTTATAACTTCTGTTTAATATATCTGTTCATTAATTTAGTGCAAAATTGGGTAAAACCAAAATACAACCGACTTGATCTAGATCATACTGAAATTATATTTGCCTATATAAGAAAACCGAGTTTTTAACAACAGATCTGTCGTAAAATCCTTTAAAGGTTATACCGAACATTATTAAATCATATTGAATTTCATTACCGTTTCGTGTTGTATTAATTTTTAGAACTATTTATCTCTAGGAAAAAAACTTTCTAATTGTTCTTGCACTGTCTTCAAAATGAATCAAACACATGTGTAAATTGCTTTTAGAGGGCGATAATACAATGTAAATTGCAATTGCAAATAATTTAAATGTTATTTGGAAGATTGACTACCGCCTGGAAAATTGGTCGAATCGGTTGTATAATGGCAGTGGTTTCCCATCCCACCTGTCTTACGTCATAATATGTATCTGCATATGCATAATGATAAAGAGTGAGCACTTTCATATTCATATCTAATGTATGCGGCAGAGAGTAGACAAGTTCTCGACTGCGTGAGGGCAACGTGTTATATTTAACTCTCACTCACTATATTTAACTTTCACTCCCTTAACTCAAGGATCATTTAATGTACTAGGTTAACTATGAACAACATTATTAGTTGTACAAGTAAATAATAAACACTCCTCTACTTTAAACTTACTGTTTTTGTTTCTTACTTACTTCATTTATTTGTATTGCAGTAAATTTTTTTCTGCTTCCATTTTAATAAAAGCAATTTATAAATTAAAATGTAAACAACACAATTACATAATTTCTTACCAATAGTTTTCTACATTTCCCGAAACACATTTTCACGAACGATATGAAATTAATCCTTACCCGTATCGAGTTCCGACATTCTAATCCGATACGAGGATCGCTTCCTTCAAAAGCCTCTTTACTGGTGTGTTAGGGTAAAGTAGCAGGGAGGGAATGAAATGGTCATAAATCATCAGAGATTTTATATTTTTGTGAAAAGCGTTACGATTTTGTGTTTGTTGCCGGAACTTTCTTTTTTTTCATATACGTTGTGTTACCTATTAACTATGATTTATATATCAGCTTACATTTTATTTCGTATGTTTATTAAAACATTATTATAAACTTTGAAAGATAATTACACAAATTTTGGACTTATAACTACGAAAGCGACCTCTTAGATCCAATTACAATGTAAGGTGGTTAAAACATAATAATGTTGTGTATTGTAAGTTATTACTTTTTGCAGATTTATGTAAAATATGAGCGATAAATTGAAATATTCTAATAATTGAAATATTATAGGAGTGGGGAATAATCCACAAGGACATTGAAAATAATAACGCGTAAAACTGACAAGAATCGCCAGGTTATGGAAGCTAATACAATTTTAGATGACTTTTATACTGAAACAAAAGGCGCGCCTGCATATCCTTAAAGTACCGTAGTCTATCGTTAGATTGCACTGAATGTGCCACATATGTATGAAGTTTTCAACTCTCTGTAAATTCTATAACTCACTACAGATTCTATATACATCGACGTATTAGAGGAGTCTCTAAACCATTGAAATTAAATAAAAGGTAAGATGCTTATACGTAGATAAAAAGTTCGGATGTGATGTACTTAAGAGGATTATTTTCATAAAAACTACAGAGGATTGAAAGGCGGCGAGTGCCTAACTCTTTGAGAGATTAGGCATAGTGTTGTTTAGAATTGCCAATCTCGTTTTTGTAACTATGTTTTTAAAAAAGAGTTCAGATCGCTAATATTAACTAGAAATTGTGCACTTACACCTAATTTTTAAATTCCTTCGATATATATTCCTAGACCAAGGGTCATATTCAATGGACGATTTTTACCTTTCTAGATTTTTTGACGATCGGTTGGAAATCTACCTATTTTATAACGGTCGAATAATGTATAATATGTAATTTGTTGTTGATTATAACAAATATTTACGTTCTGTTTCACATTTACAAAACCTAAATGAAAAAGTTTGTGCTTCCTTAAAAAAGGTTATGCTATAAATAAAAAAAAAGACAGGTACACAGTTATATATTCTTTCTTTTCATTCCTTACGGGAGAAGAAGTCTATAGAATTTAAATACCTTATACACACACACACACACACAAAACAAATATGTTTAAAATTACAATAATACTATTAAACTTCCTCTGAAAATGAACAATAGGCAAAAAGAAATGTAAAGATATATATTAATGAATAATTAAGCAGCAGGGCAATTCTGACTTACCCTACGGCATTATTGAAATATTGAATATAATATTATGCATTTTCTGACCACAACTTGGAATATCATCATATGATGACTCAAGTAAAATAATTTGTGCTGACAGTGTTTAGGTTCTTCAATGATGCGTTGTTTAATCTGTTTTTTATTTTTGTTTAATTACTACTAATTACCACTTACATAAAATAATGTACGTGGTTCTTAGCAAAACTACGAAAAATAAATATACACAAAACCATTAAAACTTTGGCCTAGTACTTCTTGTGTGACACTTACTTTTCCTCTATCGATATCTACTAAAAACAAAGAACGAATAGACATAGAAATTGATCTATATTTTAAAATATTTCGATTAACCAATTAAGCAATTGGTATCATAATCTGATAATAATCAATTACTTAAGAAACAGACAATTTCTCAAAATCGAAAATTTATAAGAAAATTGATTTAGAACTTTTTGTAGACACAAAAAAATTATTAGACAAAAGTCATCGAAAGAAAGACGGTAAGCATGCACGACGGTACAAGGCGAAGAGTGGATCTAAAGTAATTCGTTGTTAATATATCACATAAGGTTTAACATAAGTAATATTATATTTGAATTTCTGAGTACAAACGTAATCGATGTTAATTTATTGGTTTGGAGCTCTAGGATTTTTTTACCTGTTGATTGCGGGATGAGGAGCTATTGAATGTAATCTAGTTCACACATTATGAAAGTGTGGGTAAAATTTCCAAACTGTGTATTAAATTTCCAAACTATATTAGATTTTCTGTGTAACAAATAATTTTCGGTGCACATGTTAAATGTCGCCCGAGAAGACTTTGGGTGTTTATAATTCATGTTTATTTCTTGCTCTCGTGGAGTCTATTTACATTTCTTAATATACATTTTCGGCAGTCAACTTATATCGATTAACTTCATGAATATGTAGTAAGCAAGGTTGTATTAATCAAATTAGCTTAAGTGTTGAGTTTAATTAATATTCTTAACTTCTTTATTTTTTAGGACGGCGCCTAATTATTTGGTTTTTCATTTTTTTGGAATTATAATTTGTTGTTCTTGTATAAATGAAATCCACCAAGTTTTTATTTAATTATTTAGTTTACCGTCCTGAACTACCTTCATTAATGTGTTTTCACCTCCTGTTAGATGGGTAAAATTGCAATTAACGACGACTGCAAAGAAAAAACGCACTGTTCGTAACTGATCTAATACCGTTAAATTCCCTTTGCTCATACCACAATCGATATTTAAAAAGAAAGTATTCCAGCCCTAAATTTCTACCTAGAAATTAATAGTATTTATAACAAAACCTGAAAATTGAAATGTAAATTGAATCGGTTAGTATATTATCATGTCGATGAAAAACGGCGTAAAAATTTAGACTACTCTAAAATATACTAGCTTTAACTAGCATAATTCCTTATACTAGCATAATTCACTAAATGTTTTGCATAATTTTATTTTTAATTTTTATTGCCTATCATTTTTGTCTTAGAAATTAGTTTTTCAAGCAGACTAATTACATTTTTGTATTATAAATGAAATTATTTTAAACTCCGATAGACAGTTCTGGTGTATGACTTAATAGATGAAATGACCTGTACAAATTACATATTTGCCTTAAAGATGGCAACAGATATTATAAGAATTGAAGTTATATACCAATTAATGTTCTGTCAGTGTGATGATGTCACCTATATGATATACTATTCAAAGACAAAATTTGACCACGCAGTTTGAAATGAGAACGTTTAGTTCATTCACTGGCTTTGCAGCCAATCGATATAAGAATCCATAAAACAATAACTTTTCCACAGCAACTGAGATTTTCGACTAACTGATGGAGAAATGTTGCTCGCGTACGCACTCACTCGAGATGGATCGGCGCGACTCAAGAATGGCGTGACGCTGTCTGTTTAATTATAGATACAGATATTGGACAAACAGGGGGCGCGCACGGGGGATGAGAAACAATATTCCTCGTAATTACTGGCATATCTGTAATATAATTTTGATCGATATATTTAAAAAAATTATAAATATGTGATGTTTTTATGTGATTTGAGTTAATAAAAACACTTGCCTTATTTTTTGTTTCTCGTTCCTTAACAGATAATGAGCTTTTATTCACGTGAATTTCCGGAAATTGAAAATGTTTTCCTTAATCATCACGGAATGACGTCACAGCGTGATAGTTCGTACACAAATACTCCAAAATTTTTTTTAAGTTTTTAAAACTTTTTTAGTTTCTTAAAAATATAATGGTCTTGCGCGGTAACGCAGTGCTGTTCTCATCGCCGGTGCCATACCGATATCGTGCAAGTGTTGTACCTTTGTTATTCAGCGTAAAAAAGCTATAAATATTTTCAACATGTGTAGTTTCTTGAAAAGGGAAAAATCCATTAACTTTTTAAATTGTATACTTGCAAATATTTAATTTTTAAATTTGCATTCGTCTAATATTCATCTTCGATTACATATTATTTTTCGTCCTAAATATAAGAGGTAAAATGGATATATTTTATTATAGGATGACGTCACATTCCACGGTCGTACACAATGGCTCCAAAAAAATTCAAGTTAGAACTTTTCTAGTTTCTTAGAAATGGAATAGCACTGCGTCAACGTGACGCTGGGCCATTGTCGTTCATTGTAAAACGTCCAGTTGCCATAAATATTTTACTTGCGTTCTGACATTCTTCGTTTGTCAAAAAGGGAATGGAACTTCAGAAGTAAACTTTCACTAAACTTTTCTCTAAATATCTCATATCTGCAATATTGTCTTGCTAAATATATTCAGTCTAAAAGATTGCGCTGGCGTTGTACCGATACCAGTTCTATGCCATGCCCTTGCCACATAGGTACACATAGAGATGCCTTTGCCAATAAAAATACAAATCTGTTAAACAGTTACAGAAATTTTAGTAGTATGTGTGTGCGTGTGTGTGTGTGTATGTGTGTGTTTAAGCTCGGTAAGATGAGTGTGAAGCATTGTTCGACACACTTGTCCTGGCCTTTGCCATATAATTTTTGTTAATATAATGAAGATGAAGAATGTATTTAAATATTATTGGTATTCTTACATGTATTGAAATTTTCGTTAGTAGAAGCTTTTTAATTTACATTATCACATTTGAAAAACAGTATTTATATTCGATGGTAATCCTTGATATATATGTGTGTACATTTGGGACATGCAAACATAAAGTTGTATTTGGAGATGATATGAAAGTGAAGTTATAAAAAGTCAAACAGTAGCACGTAGATGCAGATGAAGATCGACAGAGGTCAACGTTTGGCTATGAGCCTTATCCTTAGCTGACCTGACACTAGATCATAGAAAAAAGTTAGCATAGGTTATTCAATTAGAAAGAACTTACTGTTTGGAAAGCAATTGTATCAAGGAGATATTTAAAAATTTCACATGAATCCATATTGAAGTGTGCTGTATAGTCATTATATGTGCTGTATATCATTATATATATACATATACTAGCGTCACCCGTGCGAAGTCTTCGCATTATAAATTGTTCAACTCAATTTAATAAATCAAAATTGATTGCAGGTATTCAATTCATTTCTAATTTTGCACACTGCTTATTACGTTTTTATTCCATTATGAAGCTCAAATGACAGATCAAACAAATATTTTACAAAAAATTGACATATAGAGGTGCAAGTATCAAAAGCATTGAGCTAAAGCGCCACTTTATTTATACGTGAGTGGATTTGAAATTAAACAAAAATTTTACCGACCGTCAATCATATTGACGTTGAGCCGTTAGATGGCAGCATTGCTGTTTTGTGTATATAATTTTAATAATTAATTAATTTGCAAAAACAATAGCAATAATGAATTGTTTAGTTGTGGATGCCGGTAGAGCAAGCAATTATCTATAAAATGATATATAATTTATGTGGATTAGTTGTGAGGTTTTTTCTAAAAAGGGAGAGTAACATCTTAACCTTAGCGTATTAATATATATGATACACACACACACACACGCACACACACACACACACACATACACACACACACACACATATATATATATATATATATATATATATATATATATATATATATATATATAGAGCAATTTCAAAGTTGTAGGTGAATCATATAAACAAAGTTAATCTTCCAAAAGAGAATTAAGCTTAGATTGCGGGTTGATTTGTAAAGTTGAATTTAGTATCTGAATAAAAATAATAACAAAATTGTTAAGCCCGAAATAAACTGCGACTTTTTATTGTTCTTGACTTATTAGTGAGAATAGTCCAGAAAAGTTTAGGTTCATAACAATAGAGCCTCATGAATGAATGCTAGAGAACGAGAAGGATTCGGACTTAGAAAATCAAATTTATTTGTATAAGATAATTACAATGAAATTAGCAAAGATGGACAATATAGGTTCAGGTTTATAGGTGATATGAATACATGGTGCTACAGAGTAAGTGCTAATAAGTAAGTAATGTTGATGCAGGTATACGGATGACTCAATAATGTCTATTTAATTTATTATACTATAAAAGGTAATGAATTATGTATCCATACAGATCTGATTGCGTGAGCAATGCATAGTTAAGAAAAATATGTTGAAGTATGAAAGATGTTTGAAATCGGAAACAAGATAAGATCTTGCAATATAAATGAACATGTGAAAGATGCAATTAATTTACGGAATATGACTTTGATTTGTCATGTTACTGTTTTGGTTTTACAGTAGACCATATATATATATATATATATATATATATATATAGAAATACGTCAATCTGAAAAATATCACAAGTTCACTTTTATACAATAATTTCATGATTCTTTCCGGAATCTACATTTTAAGTCTATACTATATCTTTCTAATTAGCCACTAAATACATACACACTATATGTAGTGTATTGTCTCCAATACTATTTTATAGTTTCATTAAAACGTATTCATCTATTTCACATTTATTTTTTTATTATCCTATTATATCATGACCATTCGTAGGTCATGGAAAAAAGCAACATAGTCTCGTAAATATAACGTCGGTTCGTCGGTTTCGTACCTTTAACTAGTTTAAGTTTTACCTACAATTCGTAAGTGAGTTTTCTACCGGTTGCCCAGTGTCGAAATTGCTCCCAAGCATAAAAAATTAAATATAGTTCTTGTTTAATCGTTCTTACAGAGGTGATGTAATATAAAATTACACATCACGATCCGCAATTATCATATTATTCACGTATTCTTCATCTGTTTTAGATCTGTTCAAGGGAGAGCGGTTCTCTATGTATGATAGGATACATGTCATAAATTCAAAAATACTTTCTCTGAAAAAAAGTCCATTTCGCGTAATAGCGTCATTCAAATTATTTTATTATAGCTATTTAGTTTAAATGACACATTCCTGTAAAACTTTTTACAATTTGTGTTTTATATAGCACATTTCAATATGAATTCATTTAATAGTAGTAATGACGCTACTGTGAATTTAATTCAAAGTAACAGGTAAGCTTTAGGATATATACGGTAAAAGTAATACGGTACATTATCGTATTTATAATAAGTTTGAATTTGAAATTGTATTTTTATTATCTAGTATATTACTTTGGATATCTAAATAGTATTCATATTTTTTTTTACTTTTACTCTCAGCTTAAACGCTTTTGTTTTAGTTAATGGAATTTATATATGATTGTGGTAATCTATTTTTGCGTTAAATAATGCAAATGTATATATGGATGACTGTATTTTAAGATACAGTTTGTATTATAAAATATTGCGGAACCAATTTTATTTACTATATTGTAGGAAGCAAATGTCGAACAAAATTGTTTTGTTTATAAATCTTTGACTACAAAAAAAAAACATTATGACCACTGAAAAATAATTTTGTAATAAAAATATTTATTTGAAACTGAACATTGTCATATTATTGTGAACTGGAGTAAAAATGTATGAAAGAAAATTTGAGCAACTTAAATTACAAATGATTTCCAGAGAAATGCAATCAAAATTGCTATTTTCCGTTAAGATAGAATCGGTCTTTAGAGGCGGCCGACAGACGCAAACTATCTGAGATGAGTTGGGGAAAAAAAGACATCATCGTCGACTTGAATTAATCTCATTTTTGCATTTACCCGATAAACTTCCTTGTAATTATTGGTAATTATTAAGTTCCAGTTATAAAGTTCAGGAAAGTGGGGTAAACCAAAAATTAATGTCATATCTTTATTATTTGTGAAAGGCGATTAACCTAGAAATAACCTATCTTGAATATTATTTAAACGCGTCGCATTTTAAAATAGAAAACTGTGTTGAATAATTATGGTACTTGCGGAAAGAGCAATAGAGTTTATTTCACAGTGTCGCAGATCGTCTGTAATCAATTTTATTGGGAAAAAAAATTAGAATCGGTACGATAATTTGAGAGATTGCCCAGGTTTGACTGAAATCTAAAATTATTTTATAACTGAAGTAATATTAGAATTAAACACATATTTTAAATTTTATTTTATCGTAGGTTGATTTGTTTAAGATTGTCCCACATTCTTCTGCCATGCTCAATTATCTCATAAATCACCTAACCCAAAAAGTTGAATTTTTAACAAACATATGTTATTATGGCGCCTGAAAGCAATGTTAACAAGTTCAATTTTGTTGAAAGTAAGTTGATCAAAAAGAGACTACTTCTTAGACATGGGACATACGAAAATAAAGGTCATGGCGAGTAAATTATTTTAATAACTTTTTTATTTCAATAATTTCATTATGTTGTATTCATCCGTTTATTAATAATTCCGAACGAAGGAAATTTAAAAAAAAATCTCAAAAATTCCATTTCAGGTATTTCCATCGACCTCTATTTCTAAAAGTAACGGAGGTGTAATGGTGAGGCTTTGGTGATGTATGATAAAAAATGTTATTTTAACTAACGATAGCATTATTAGTCAGTATATATATATATATATATATATATATATATATATATATATATATATATATATATATATATATATATATATAAATGTTTGGTCCCTAACGTCATTCGTTAATGAATAATCGTCCCTTAAAAAGTGAACCTGGAACTGAATTGTGAATATCGAGTAAATCGAACCACGGGCTGTGATTTAAATTCTCACCAAACAAGGTAAAACTCCTCAAAATATCACAAGTAAAATGGGAATTGTTTACGGAGATCACTGCTCTAGTAAAACTATGATTTACTTGTGGCACGGTCTATTTAAAGATGGTCGAGACTCGATTGGAGAGGACCCCCATCCGGGACGGCTGAGGCCATCACGTCGGATACTGTCAATAAAGTCGAAAAACTTGTATTGAAGGATGCTTGCCTGAAGAAGAAACCACTTTTTGTATTAATTGTTGTGTCAGAAAAAACAATTTTGAACATTCTACGCGAACATCTCGACATGACTAAAGTCAGTGCAAGATGGGTCCCGGGAATGCTTACGCCACCGCAAAAGCAACGGCGTATCAAAGCATCTAAAGAGTTCCCACTAAATAACAGAATGTAACTGATATAATTTCCTTTAGATTACTTTCTCTAAATAGCTGCGCATCACGTTTCAACCAAATTATCCTAGATTATTTAATTTAAATTTACATTTGAATTACAAATTTGGTCCAGCTGCCTACTAGATTGCTGTTCTAATCGGCATTAGAAATAATAACGGTAAAAGTGTCACTTCTGAATATCCTACGAAATTTACGTTTGAGTGCGCACTTAGTTATTTTAGCCGACGTAGTTGGTATTCGAGTATTTGGTTGTAAAAATATATTCAGAATTTTACTCTTCGAATCGTTGATTTGTATATAAGAGCGTTTATTCGTTATATATGAGTCAAATCTATCACGTTATAGTCCAATGTATGCATATTTAATTGTGTATCTTAAAGTGATTTCTATGGCGTGAGTAGACCAAAGGAAGAAACACGACATATATTTATGAAATATTGTTAAATTTAATTCCACATTTCTCTGCAAGAGTAAAATAATTGATACCATTAGTTATTTATTATAAGTAATTATTACTGTTTATATAACTAAGTTGCTTCATTCGTGCCTTGTTTGTGTACACCACTACTAATACTGTACTCGTAGTCTCACTAATTTTGTCATCGTTTGATATACATAGTGATTAACTGTAGAATAAAAAGTTTTGATCTCAATTAGTTAAATCAATTAAAATATTGACTTTGACAGCATTATTAATATATATATATATATATATATATATATATATATATATATATATATATATTTATATATATACATATATATATATATATATAAAACTACCATATATTATGTGAATCCTTTATATATCGTCTTCATCAGACATTAATATCTTGCATTCAATCAAAATTGTTCTTGTATTACATGCGCCTGTAAAACATGAAGTTCTATTATACATATACGTAGTAACAAAACCAGATTAGAGCACTCATTTTCAAAATATTTCTCTGGCAAAATATAAAAAAAATTGCTAATTCATTTCATAGGCAACTTTTATAAAAACCAACCATTTTTAACAGGAAAGACACAGTTATAGTGAACAATACATCAATTTTAACATACGATTCGGGTTAAAACAAATGAAATAGTCAAAAAAAAATTGATAAGAGATTATTTAACATTATCGACTTAATTTCATGTATCCACGAGTATACAACTGCTATCATGTCACTATCGAAGGTATAAGCCTTTTATTTTCGTTGCTGCCTAAAGGGCAATAATAAGATTTTAAGGGACTTCTATCCCTTAGGCCTTCAATATCTCTCGCGAACCAGCTTTTCGGATATAAAGGTTACCTCCGACTGACCACTGCAGGCCCGTGACTTATTTACGATCGTAGAATGAAATGAGATGAAACGTATTTTCATCACTTTATCATTTTATGAAATGATTCTTTGCAGAAAAGCGAATATTAAGTTGACTAATATGCATGCAAAACAAATTTTCCCTATGGTGTACATGTTCACAAAGAAAAGTTAAAGAAATATATTGCTGAATTACACTTTACAGTACCTTCAAAATAACATGAGTTATTTCAAAAGATTATGAAGATCATATTTAGTTTATAACACCTTATGTACTGTTCGTAATCCGGAATTGTCACTGTATTCACATCCAATACATTAATTAGAAAGCGAGTTCCGAAAGACTTAGCGACGAGGTTTAATTTTTACTTTATCAAAACTAAAGAAAACTCGAAACTCACATTGTATATGTGCCCAGTGAGTAATGTCCGCTGATAGCAGTAATGTATGATAAATATTTCAGAGTCCCTTGTTTCTACGGATATTTCGTCTCTAAGTTCATAAATAAGAATAGGGCCATTGTATTTTTTATAAATAAATTGCGCCCTTTATTTTAGTGATTCTTATTGTCTATGAAAGAAACCTATGTGGTCGGTGATGTTGAAATTGTTATATGTGATTGTTGTCTATGATATAACTCACTGGCCGAGGGTCGGTAACTCACTGCTCTTCCTCTTGTTAATCAATGACATTGCGAATTGCGGTGGCTTTCTGTTCAAGTTTGAAAATCAATAAAATATTAAATTTTTCTACGTGTCTTCTCAATTTAAAAAAAAAAAATAGCATCGTAAATAAATAAAAATGCCGAATTTGTAAAATAGTTCTGATAACGTTTAATAGAACTTTAAGAACTGTGGAATTTGGATAACAGTCTAAATTTTTGTTTTTTAATATTTCAATGAAAGTCGGTGTATCACTTCACCTTTCTTTATGATTTCTACTCTATGTTCTTGCTTATAGCTCATAGCTGAAACGCTTCTGCGCAAATATTTCTTTTATTAAAATTTAATAGTTAATTTAACAGAAAAAAATTATAGGAGGCAAATAAAGTAATCGTTTTCTCTTAATTTTGTATATTGCGAGGAGATATCAATTGAAAGAACATGTTACAAGGTTTTCAAAACTATTTCCTGGTTCTTTCAAACTTTTTCTGATTTTAAATAAGCTGCTGCTTAGAAGATTGCTAACATTTTTTTTAGTATTACTAGACGTGTAAAGCAATAGCAATGCTTATAAATTTCATATTTTGAGAGATTCGCAACTTTTACTCTTGTGTAAGATATACTAGGTATAAACAAATTATTAAAATAATTTTAATTAATATCAAATACATTATTCTTCGTAAATTTTTACTTATGAAATTAAGCGATATACAAACAAAGTCAAAAGTTATATTATTATTGTTTCAAATAAGGTATGACATTATTCTATGTCGGGAAAAAGAATAATGATTTTATCGTTAACTTTATCGTTAATCTCATAATCGTTAAATATAGATATTCCTAAAAAAATTATTTTATGTGTGAAGTTAGAAATTATTTCAGACGTTATCTACTATTTTCGTAAATTACAGACTTTATCAAGAAATACGATAAAGTCTATAATTCAAGTATTATTAATAATTTAAAAAAAAAAAAATTTTTTAATAGCAAATCTTACAACATTTATTACATATAAATTAACTCCAGCACTACACGCTAAAGTGAGAACCTTTATAGGTTCTCAGTGTTCCCAAAATACATTCCTATAAAATATATTCATTTCCCGAAAAAATAAATTTCTGATTAATAAGATACCACTTGGAAGGGCGTAAGTTACTGCATTGAAAGGATCTTGCTATTGATTTATAATAATATTAAGGAAATGTAATCTCGAATTATTAACGGCAGCAAATAGGTAAAAATGCAGGCTATATCGGGTATTTGAAGTTTATTTTATATTCAAATGTTTGATAGTTACAGACGTCCGGTTTCATATTAGACGTCAGTTTAGCTTATAGACATCGAAATTAAAAAGTTTATTATAAAATTCATATGTTTGTATTGTTTTATACAATGGTTGATATATTATTGATGATTCGACGGGATGCAATATTCGGGTTGAACGCAACGTGTCTCGGCGCTTTGATTTCATCTTATAGATAATAGTCTTAAGTGTGGCTATATTATTAAGCTCATATAATTATATAATAATTCGAATTAATTAATTGCATTTGGATGCCCTGACCCTCAAGACTGACTGTCAACAAACTTATGATTACATTTAAGGGGTATAGCGACTGTATGATGTATAGCGGCATCGATTATGAACGAATTGGAAAAGGTTAACAATCATGGAAATAATACCAAATGATTTAGTTCTTAGTATATTATAAGCAGACTTTTTACTTCCTCGAATTTGGGCAGATATTACGTGCCATGGTTGTCGAATAACACCATCCCTCTATTCAAACCGTGTGAATAAGCCTGATTGTAATGATGTGCCTAAGTGTGTGGGGAAACACGCACCTTGATGGTTCCATAAACACTTAGACACATATAAATACTTAAAGATGCTTGTGTTTCTATTAAACCATATATAAATATTGATATTACTTTTTGCAATTTATATCAGATCAAATTATATTTCTTTTCCCACATAAGGCCGTATGGTAGTGTGAGCTGACCTTGGGGGTGGCAATTACTAAATTGCTCGTGATCGCGGCACTTGGTATTACATATACACACACACACACACATATATATATATATATATATATATATATATATATGGCACACACACCACGTCTCATATATATATATATATATATATATATATATATATATATATATATATAATGGATAATATTCAAGCTACGATGAATTGTAAATCAATAAAAAAAGTATTAATAACTGAGGAATCTGTGAAATATTCTGGTTCTCATTTGGCTTGGCATTGCGTCAAATTATAAACAAAACTTTAGGGAACCGTATGTTTTTAAATCGTAATAATCTACTAAACAATATATTAATTACATACTGTCACTCTGATATTACATATATCTCGAGAGAATGACGTAATGTTTAATTAAAAAAATTATATTTTTAAATTCCGTACTCTATCAGTAATTTTCCTTTACCAAAAACGGTCCGTTAACTTAATCATTTTTTTGACTGAGCAGATATTTTATAAAATTTATGAAGAGTCATGTAATACTGTCAACCCTTTGGACTAAGTTGCTTAGAAAATATTGTGTAGATGCAGAAAGACATCTCAAACATAAGTTTTCAGATCCTGAAAGATAAACATACCTTTGATAACGTTTTACACACATGTGGTGCAAATAGAGATACTATCATACATACAGATGCTAGCTGAGAAGGTATTGCATTCCACATAAGGTGAAAATTTTGTTTATTCTTATGGTGAGTAATTATCAAAAAAATAAAATAAGTAAAGACTGTTACATTGTCTGGTACGCTTTAGAAAAGACGATAAAATCGTACAAATAGCGTGATGTATTTTATCAATTTAAAGGTTTTCTTATGAAATGGTACACAGAGAGGTATATGTTGGTAAAATGTGGATGGCAGTAGTGGAAACCCACCATAATTTGGTTAAAAATCGAAACATAAAATAGTCATATCAATAACAAAGGCGAACTTATTGTTGACGATGCAATAGTAAAATTGCAATTATTTAAAGATGGGGAACTTTTTTCGCTACCAAAATATATTCGTCCTTTTTATGCGCTGCGCATCGACTGTTTAGACCCATTTGTGGTAAGTAAAAATGAAAATAAACATTTATTAGTTACAGAAGCTTATTTTATAAATATTTTTATATTCATTGTTTGGTCAACTAAGGTTGTAGTAATATTGATATCAAATAACTAAAAATCCTTCGAAAAACATTTGGATAGCCTAGAAAAATAATAACTGATGCTGAAATATATTTGACATCAAGTGAACTCATTCGGCATAATATAAATAAAAATATGCGCTGTAATGACAACATCTATATTTTGCTCAACTGAATAAATAAAACATAGATATGATAGACATTAGCGAGGAAACATTTTTGTAAAAATGAATTAAATAATATAATTCATGGAATGTCCAAATTTATACCGAATGAGAATTGATACTACAGTCTAGAGCCAGGCATGGTAATGGAATTAGTTTGGATGTATAGCGTAGAGAGTTAATAAAATAATTTAGATCCGTGCATATGCATCTGAAAGTATGCAAGATTCCTGGCTCTTGGATTTTTTATTTATTTATTATTGACCTAATTTTAGAAAGAATTTGGCCGTACTAAAATGGAAAACAAAATTTTCTTAGGATCAAACACTTTCCAATAATTAAAATATGTAAAACTTACTTGAATATTAACTTATATTAGTGAAAAAAACAATTCAGGAAACCATAAGGTTCTTTTGTAGTTTGATAAAATATCAAGAGACGAAACGAAATCGAATAACTTAATCGCGTAGGACCGGAATCGCTTTGAAGCTACTGTGGTTCGTTATGCTGTTGTTTACGCTTTATAGTGCATCGTGAAACATTTCATTAAATATTGTTAATCAGTGCCATCTCGTTTATCTTTTTAGATGAATTAACATTCAAGAAACATGTATTTAATCGGATTTTCACGGATACATTTATTGTTATTTAAATATATTTAATTATCAAAGTGCTTAAATAATGTTTCAAATTTTACATATAAAAGTTAAATTTTAAGTACTGTTACGACAATTTAGCTTAGTAATCACGCACTATGCCCGGATGGTTAGTACTGGACAATTGGATATAATTTTTGTTAGCATAATCATTCAGGAAACTCATGACGTCGTCGCGTGAACTGTGTAGTAGTCTTCATATTTTAAGAAGACTTGAAATCCCACCACCCCTCTGGTGACATGTAATTCAACGGACTTGCCAAGAATAAAAGCGCGAAAAATTAGCCGTCCTCAACTCCGCGCAGTTGACCTAAATGTTTGTCAGTGTAGTTAAAATGTGTTGATATTGATATTATTCAAATATATTGGTAAAATTTTTTCAATAATAATTTTACGTGCAACGTTTAACTTTGTATTTGAAAAAAGATTGGGTTTGCTATTAGTAATGTGTCGGATATCCATGTAACCAAATAATATGGTGTGTAATCTGGAGTCGCGACCAAAAGTATATACCGGATGTATACTTTAAACACGGATCTTCGACGGATATCATATAGATCAATTCGATTTTGAGTGAAGGCCAAATAGCATTAAATTTAGTCAGTAAGAAAATTGTTTATAAAAAAGGTTTAAACGATTTCTGAAATGTCAAAAACTCTAAAACCTTAAAATATTTATATTTGATATTACCGATTTGAAAAATACTTATTTCTTCGTACTTCAAAAAGGTTCTAAATAAAAAAAGGAAATATCCTTTTTTTTACTTTTCCACGCCAAAATTAATATTAATTGCTAAAAATTATTTATCAGTATTACACGGTACAACTCGCTAAAAATTTGCAATTGTATTATATAGCAATGTTAGCAATAAAATCAGCATTTTAACTAGTGTATATTATAATTTTTCATAACTAAGTAGTTCTCAAACATTTTCTAACGTATTAGCCAAAAACGACGTATAATTAGGTACTACGCTTATACTTCCCAGATTTCCAAAGGTTATATGGTATATACATATGTAGTATAATTATTGAGATATTTATAATAATACCAGTGTAGTCAAAGAAAAAGTAACTTTTAAAAGGTAAAAAAAGTAGCTTTTACAGACGAACGCCGGGAAAACCACATAATACGTATCTAGGTTAACACTAAGTTTGGAGGTGTTATAAATATTAAACATTTATGTTATTCAACCTTGCTCAAATATTTAGTGAACAAAAATATTGAGTACCCCTCGTGTGGTAATAAAATACGTGATAATGACTAATTAGCACATATTCAGATAAATATTTAATATTTTCGTCTAGACATAATATCTGTTGCTTCCAAGAACGAAGCGAATGTGAAATTAACCGCCTTTCACAACAGTAAATATTTAACTAAAACTATGTTACGTAATTCAATACGATAACGAGTATCTTAAAACACAATCATTTTGTGTTTTTTCGAAATAAAAATGATAATTAATTTTAGTAGTTTTTTAATTTTAAATCAAACAAAAAAATGTATTAAATCTATAATTTCATTAGAATCATAACTAGTTTAAAAACGTGTTTAAAAGCTAAACCTTTAACTCTTAGGTCTTTTTCAAAAATGTCATAGTTTTTAAATTTTCTAACATACGTTTATAATTAAAAAAAAATTGATGAGCTGTTAGTTTTTTTAAGTCACGAACATTAATACGAAATTAAATACAAAATCATATAAATCTATAGTATGAAAATTAATACGAGGTTGCTGGAAACTACATTTATTAACATTTAATTCTTTCCATAATTCCAAAAATAATGAAAAATATTTTATAAGCTAATTCTGGACACATACAATTACATCTCTAATCATAATTGTATTTTTTGAGACAAGAAATAAATATGGAAGCACAATTTAAAACAAAAGTATTTTGGTAGAAATAGTATGAGAAACGGAATGGATGGATGAACGTGATTATGAAGACGTAAAGCTGCCAAGATGTCTTTGGAATATCCAAAGTATCTGATACGATTTCCCAACTATTGAAGCCGGAGCTAAGCGACATAAATCCTGAAACTGCAGCTTGGTTGACATTTATTCGTTCCGCGCTATCACATGAAATATTCAAAATAAACTTTCAATCATAAAAAAACTTTACTTTCAAATATCTCTTATGTTATATCGCTAGGAATAAAGATGTCTGTCAATCTGCAATTCATGCCTCGGTGAACGGAAATTAATTTAAGTTGGTGGAAAGAAAAAAGGAAAATGTATTTTTCTTCGACACTACGAGTATACACCCATGGATAAACATGGCCATGAAATTGTGTCATGAAACATGAACAGTGTATCATGAAATTATGAAAACATATATCTACACTAATAGTTTTATACGGCATTAAATTAACATTCTATTGTTTAACAGGGTAGTTTATCAACTAATAATTTACGAATAGGACTAAAACTAATTACAATAATTTAGCTAGTGATCCGAGATTGCATCTGCCATTTAATATCAAATGGACAGAAGAAGACGTAAAAGCACAATGTAGTACGTAAAATCAGGATTGAGGCGTAAAATCTATGTCAAGAGGTGAGGGTAATTTTTTATAATTTTCCCTAATATTCTACTGGAATAACTTTCCACAAAATAAAAATAATTATTTATTTTAGAAATTTTTAAGTTATGCCCAAAAATGTACTAAATCTATAAATTCATTAGAATCTTTAATTCGGTGTTAAGTATTAGTGTCTCACGATAGAATTAGTAATGTATCTTAGGCGTATATTACATAAATATTTAGAAACTCATTCATCACACTTAGGTACTTTTAATAATACCATAGCTCTTCAAGATTTTAACATTTTTATTTTGTAAAAAAAATGTATATAGAACAATATTTATATAATTCACTGAAGAGTAAAATAAACTAGACAAAATAAACTAGAAGAAATTGTCAATGACAGTGGATTTAGTCATTACTTCCAATTTCGTATATATAGGTTTAATATATTCCTTATATTACGTTTTATTGATAAACAGTTTTTTTACGTAAACCATTTGTTAAAAAAATAATATGAAATACAATATAAAAATTCTGAAAACCTGTTAAGCAACAATATAAAAATTCTGAAATTATAAATACGTGGTTTGCCTGAAAATTCACTAGGACACGTAGAATTATTTTCATAATATCCAAAATAGCGATCAAAGCAATTTACAGATTCAAGCAAATTATAGACCAAACTTGATGTATATTATTCTTTTATAGACTACATAAACGATTTTATTTAAACGATGAGGTTTACATATAAAGTTTATTGCATAATAGTACCAAATTTTATTAGTATGTCTTTTGGCACAAACATATGAAAACAAGTTATATCACATAAATAATTCAATGACCAAGAACGTGGGTTCTTAATGAAAAGAATCGTGTACAATATTCAAGTTACGAAAGTCTAACAATGTCGGAGCATCCGTATTAAAATCTTTTTAGGCGAGCATTGGCGCTCGACTTACCGGCCAGGAATTTTGGCAAATGTTTTATAACAATTTCCTATGATTTTTTCATACATTCATATATGAGAATTTAGTGCGTAATTTTGAGTGATTTCAATTCGTATTTATGATCGACTCTAAGATAGATGTTGTTAAAAATTGTCGATTAGCTATAATTAAAAATATTGTTGATATTTTGGCGTTTTACATGAATCGCGTCAACATCTCTTGACTTATCAATCGACCTTGGGACAAATCATTATGAGAAATGAGACTTGAACACACGCACACACACACACACACACACACACACACACACACACATATATATATATATATATATATATATATATCCTTAACACAAGCCCTACTTAAGACAAGCGCATGACGACAATGCAATACAAAAGATAAAGTTAGCGATAACTTTAATTTAGAATCCTATCAATTCGTTGTCCAGTTCAAGTTTAATCTCGATCCAGTGTATTATATGTCTATATCATTTACAAAGTGACATTGGTAAATACATGAGTTCCAACTCTAAATAAGTTTCTAATTATAATTCTACATTATAACAAATAGTTTTTACTTCATGACTACTTCTTAGTCAATCAATGATGAAAGTTTTTATTTAATAGAAAAGAAATATAATCTCTCAAAAAATATTGGGTGCAGCATTAAGAGATCGAAAAAATACTCGGCCCGTTTCTGATCTTAAAAATTAAATAAAATGAAAACTACCCTCAGTAGATTTCTGATCCTAAAACGGTGTGAAAATCACAAATCATAAAGCGTAAAAAGTAAAAAAATGGAAATGTGGGGAAGATTTTAAATTTTATATTGCGCAAAGAGTGCAAATTTTATATAATTTTGTAAAATAACTAAATCTACTAAAAATCCCTTTTAATCGCCACAGACTACTCCCCATGCCCACTTGAAAGTTCGCCAATACAACAAAAATTGATACTAAAGAAAACAATAGGTATATTTTCAAGCAATGACTCCATGTACACCACAGCTGATTTTGACCTAATAAGTTAGTGAAATTCTAATATCAAAGCAGGAAATACTCAAAAAATCCATGTCACCGTGATGTTTCCTTGACAGGATAGCTCCCAAAAAAATAAAAGCATCTAATCAGAAGAAATGGCGAGTAGTTATAGAATATAGAAAATTAAATAACATTACAATAGGGATTCTTACGTGCAAAACTCTGAAATTTTAGACCAATTAGTCACCATTGATCGACCCTTAATCGGTTCGACCCTTGATTTCGCCTTAGTGTTTCCCTAAATACCCACACATACTCAAAACGCCCCGACGCCAAGAATTTTTTAAATTAGACAATTATGAGCATCGCCATACCATCCGCCAACTCAAGGAGCTTTTTGGTATAATCGTTCCACTTTCAAGGAATATCTGAAATCATACACTAATGAAAATTAAAACAATTGGTCAAGATACGTTTATACCACATGCTATATTACAACAATGCGTTGTTAAATGTTGCTATACATTTAACCACACATTACTCTCACTACGACCTATTATTTGGCCATAAGTTATTTATCCCTAGTTCTAATTACAACGCAGCGTCTGACCCTACCTACCCTGACTAACTAAATTAGCTATTAAATCATATCGATTACTCCAGAGGGAACGCCTTCAAAAGCATCTGAATATCAAAAGAAACCTCAAAAAGATATTACGATATCCATTCTCGTCTTATAAAACATCAAGTTGAATACAACGTCAAGCTTGCAAACCACCTGAGGTAGGAAAAACCTTTTCCCTATTCGGAAAGGATCTTGTTAAGTTACAAATATAAATGGACAAAATTCTTTGACTATATTAACAAACCGTCAACACGACTCACCTTAGATTTAGGAACTATTTTTTTTCATTTAAATAATATATTCAGGTTTTATTTACTTTACTATTTACCTCCTTTTATCCAGTTTTTACTATGTAGTATATTTTACATTTATGCATTTATTTGACACATGATAAATTTTTTTTATTAATACTCCCATTTAAAATGGAGGATGTAATAAACATTATAATAATAAATATTTCGTCATGTTTCCATCCACATATTCACCAAAGCAGGATCCTCTTTCTCCCTTGATAGGATTATCGAGATTTGAACACATGTTCAAAACACTATAAATTGGTGGCTAGTTTTAAGTCCTTGCCTCTATCTTTGGATTTAGATCATATTCGTATTTTAATTAACGTATCTGAAATTATAAACTATTATTTCAGAAATAAAATTGTAATTTTTCTAAATAAACCATCAATTAATATTCAGTACGACAACTTATATCATAACCTACCATTACTAGTATCATACAATATAACAAATCCCAAATAAGTGAAATGTAGCACTCATCTGTGTATGCGAGTATGTGGATATGAGAAGGATAAAGTGAATCGTCATGTTAGCACCGATTCGAAAAATCTCTGGCAATTATACTGCAGAAGTTCCTATTAAATGCTCGTATTTGAATTATTTCATAGATTTAAGTGCGCTTTTTAGTCGGTAGTTATTTGAAGTTGAGTCGATTTATTCGTAGCAAATTTTGCTTGTTAATTTTTAATACCTATGACATGCAACACAGAACGTCACAAACTTAAGATGAATCATAATATTTTATTTGTTGAAATCATGATAGACGTTTGCGGCATTTAATGAACCTAAACAATGTTCAAACATATCTAAATATAAACATTCTGACATAAAAAACATTCCCTCTTTTGGCTTTAACATTGTCAGTACTTCATGCCATATTTATACTAATGCATACTATTCACCTACCATACCACATTTTAGTTAAGTCATGTCTTCGTCTAGCTCAGTAGATATTTACTTACCTACCTACTAATATTCTAAACGCTTTTCGTCTTCGTATATATCTGCATATACGTACCTAACTATCTACCGGTTCATGATGTTTTGACTATTTTATGCATTTGTTAATATTGACTATTTTATACTCATTTTCTTATGTACTTACCTACCAATATTTTAGCTGCTTTATACCTCTATACATGCTTTATATACTTCCCTACCTATTTACTTTGTTAGTTTTTTGCTTATGGTAATAAAAATCTAACAAGATAAAACTCAATGAGCTTACTTCTTGTCACCGAATGGTTCCATCATTGCTCCCCGATTTCACTGAAAAGCAAATTTATGTCGTCCTTGGTCATTTCCAAATCTTAGAACCTTTTATATTAAATTACCATTAAACCTATATCATCCAAATTCAATCACGACACCTGTGCTTTACATTGCTGGAGAATCTATATTACATCTTCAATTTCCATGATGAATTCCAACCAAATTTTTATAGCTTCATACCGAGGTTGTACCCAAAATAAAAAGAATCATCAAAATCGATTAATAGCTGCTGGAGATATGAATTAACGTACACAAAGAAAAACAGTCGAATAGACTAAAAATTTAAAATCCCTCTTAAAAGTCATGCGCGATAAATTAAAATTTAGAAAACTAATGGAATTTTTGTTAACTCACCGGTATATTATGTTCAGTTTATAAAAATGTCGAATCTATTACAATCATATCAGTTTCAAAAATTTGATAACTATCTCAATAAATTTACTTTGCAGTAGCAATTTTTTCAGCTCTTCATGTAAAAAAGATAATACTATATTATATATTTCTTGAATTCCAAACTTTTTCACTCTGAAAGTTATCGAAGCGAGTAGGCTAATGTCGGAAAAAATAGTAAAAATATTACCATATTAATATGATAATTATAATATTATCACATATAAATATAAATATAAACATAAACATAAACATGAACATGAACATGAACATGAACATGAACATGAACATGAACATGAACATGAACATGAACATGAACATGAACATGAACATGAACATGAACATGAACATGAACATGAACATGAACATGAACATGAACATAAACATGAACATAAATATAAATGCAGATACAGATGCAGATGCAGATGCAGATGCATGCAGAGCATGACCAGTACCATGAATCGTGATCTGTACTATAAGTTGATTAAATAGAAATAAGCACAAAGATCATAAGTTATTATAACGATAATAACAATTCAAAATTCGACGCAGACAAAAATTATCGAGTTATAAGGTGTGCTTCCCACGTATACGGTTTATACTAAAATTACTAATCCCATCGATATAAAACTATACCATAACAAATATGCTAGCTTATAGTTTATAAATTGTCATAGGATATATAGTATGTATGTATGTTGTGTGATTATTGCGATATAGTTAATAATATCAATGTATTAAATATACTTGGCGTTAATTTTGTAGAAATTCATTATTCACAATTAAATGAAACTACGTGATGTAGTACTATTTCTACTTATTTCTACTTATTTATTTAAGATTTCTATATAAAGAATCTTTGCTAATAGCCCACTTGAAGATGTTGTAATACAACGAAACCTAGGTCGTGGTAAAGAACTTAAAGAAAGTAGAAGTAATACTACATCACGTAGTTTCATTGAATTGTGATTATCAATGTAGTTAGAGTAAAGGTCGCTGGTCCGAGCACCTTGAGATGAACGCTGATAAAAATATTACAGAATATTATTTAATAGGAATTGTAGATCTCAAAAAGGTCTAAAGAAAAGTCCACAACACACATTTATTCATGTTTTTTGGAAAAATCATGGAAATTGGTTAAATATAATAAATTTTACGTTAAAAATGAAAAAAAAACATTAACATAAGCTTCAAGTCGATTTATAAATATATC